>CM054147.1:63213981-63298238 GCA_028751875.1 Rapana venosa
TGTAGTCAGATTAAAACAATCAAAACCAGACTATAGGAACACAAAGACACAAGCAAGCAGAACAGATTAAAAAAACTAAGGCTATAATCAGAGAAAAGTCTGTGACCGAAATGGCTCCAGAGCATAAATCAAAATTATCCCCCTCCCTCCTTTTCTCTGTCTCTGTCTGTGTGTCTTTGTGTCTGTCTATCTGTCTCTCTCATGTGCATGCTGGACATAAAGGCTTGCTCACATCAAGCAGAGAGAGAGAGAGAGAGAGAGAGAGAGAGAGAGAGAGAGAGAGAGAGAGAGAGAGAGAGAGAGAGAGAGAGAGAGAGAGAGAGAGAGAGAGAGAGAGAGGAGAGAGAGAGAAAGAGAGAAAAAGATAAAGAGAGAGAAGGATAGACAGAGACAGACAGACAGAAAGACAGAGACAGAATTTGTTTCTTTATCCACAGCAGCTGTAGTCACTGTACTACACACCAGTTCAAATGCAGACTATCACTCAGACCACCTAAAGAGAGATGGCCTGTTGTAAAACAGATCTGGGGGGAACTGTAGACAATGAACCCGTGTTCTTTCCACAGAGACCAACAGTCTCATAGACTGGCACACGTGAAGTGCTCCAAAGTCACAAGAGATCAAAGGCTCGGTCCTTGTGGCCCCACATCAGTACAAAAGGAACGTAATTACTGGCTATAAAATGGACAGCAGTAAGCCTCATAAGTCTGTGACTGCTGTGTGCAGAGAGGACAGTGGCCAGGTTTCTCTTTGTGTGTTACTTTACTATTAATTTTGCTTTGTATTTCCTTTGTTTTTAGCACTGTGCCTTAGTGTTACATTTTTCTTTTATAGAAACACTGCAAAACCATGTAATATATCCTCAGCTAATATGACTAAGATTTCAATTTGAACATCATGTAAACGGGAAAAATGCGATAGTATGCTAATGCTTAAAATGGTAATACTAGGATGAAATAACTAGTGTAAGGTAATACAGGACCCTGGAGAACTCTAATTATCCACACATTTAGGGGGAATGTCCCAATCAGAGGACTAAGGCTTCTGTCTTCATGCTGAACAGTTAGCATGCAGTAGCAAAACGAGAAGTATAATTATGCTTGTGCACATTAGTTGTCTTGTGTTGTTTTGATACGACTTACTTGTTTGCTTTAGGATGAGGTAATGCAGTTACTATTCAGCCTTGTGAAAATCGCTGGATGTGAGTTGCCTTGCATTGCATGTTTCCAACCCCCTCTCTCTCACTCACTCACACACACACCACATATGCTAAATTAGGAAATACAAGCAGTAAAACATCTTCAAAGGGAAATAAATCTCGCTGTCTTTTCTGTTCTTCCTTTACCAGTGTAGCTGACGTCTGTGTCAGGAAGACAGGAGAAGAGGAGTAAGCAGCCAGCCATTGCCTGTCCACTTGCCAGCCTGCCACACCCTCCCCAGGCTTCTGTCCACATGCAGCCTCCCTGTCTGTCTGTCTCCTGCTCTTGTACACACAGTGTGTAGCTAATTTGAACTCTCCTCCAATTGTCTCTTCTTGTGATGTCCAAGTTGATGAGAGGTTGTTCCCTGTCCATCTCTTGCTTTTTTTTTTTTATCCCTATTTAATGAAGTCTACCTCACAGGAAAGTGAACGTTTGAAACCAAAGTGTAGGGGTACTTCCACAGACCTCTTGCCCCAATTTAACGGTTATCTTCATCAATATATTTCTTGTTGCCAAAGTAAGTGTGGGTGCCATCCCCTCTTCTCTCTTCCTGTGTGTACGTGTGTGTGCGTGTGCGCGCACACACACATGCACATTATATGTGTGCATGTATGCATATGTGTGAATATGCATGTGTAATGTGTGTGTGAGTGTGTGCATACATAAATATGTTATGTGACTGCTTTGTGTGTGCAACTGTCAGCTGATTTTTGTAATGGATTTCTCATTGATTAGTTGACAAATTGGTTTAATGACTGATTGATTGGTTTATTATTCAGCTGACTGATCTGTTTTATTCATATTTATATAGAAAAGTACCCTTTTTGTTCCAGATTCAGGTCCACTTTTCAGCCAAATAAACACAAATGATAGATTTTGATTTTCAAGCAAGCTTTACCAATTAACATAATATCAATTAATTGTGGAAACGAAATACAAAACTGAAAATGTGTTGATACAATGCTCATACATTTTAAAAATTAATTTGATTTAGCAAGTGACTGACAAAAAAATTTACATTGAAAATCAATCCTCCCATAAAGATATGTTGTCATCAAACATTTAAGTATTCTGAAATAATTTAAGAATAAACGACTCAGAAAAATTTAATTTTGAAATTGTCTATTTAATAGAATTATCAAATTTACGATTTTGCTTTCACTTAAATAATAAAGATTAAGATTATACTTCTGGGTTTTTACTAGAAGCAGTGCAAACATGACAAGTACGCTGTTCATTTAGGCTCATGCTACCTCAACACTTTTACAAATTACATAACCACAATCACACCAGGCTGACTCTCTTCCACCGTTCAGAGTCAAAAGCGTACAGGGAGCTATTAATGTTAGGCTGCTGTAACACAATATCCCATTGAAACTTTAAATTAACTGTTCTAATTTCAATGGTGTTCACTGGTGCCTGTTTTGATTCATGCAGGATACCATTCATGAAGTTAGCTGCTGATGACAAAATTAACTATGTAAACATTTACCTGCAACACTCAACGGCACCTGTCTAAACACCATCTTCATTGCACACCCAACCTGTATATCTCTTTCTTTGTCTAAACACTGTCTTCGATGACTTTGCAGTCTCAAGCTGAATAATAAATGGTACTGATGATGGTAGCAATGTTGTCATGGCTGCTTACTACCATGCGACAGCACTGATTTCAGTGTTTTCTACCACAGCATATCCCAACATAAAACCAGGCCTGAAATAAATAAATATGTGAAGTGGATGGTGCATGGGGCTGTAAAGTTGTTCTTTCCACTGAACCATGGCAAACTCACTTTATGAAAGAACTAGCATATCCTTCAGAAACACTGCCTAGAATAAAATCTGATTCTGTAAATATACAGTCAGACATTGAGCACACCATCTACTTTGCTATTGCACATAATGGTCACACAAAAACAGACCTTAACCGAAGGAGAGGAATGTGTTGAAAGGATTAATTACAGTTATACTACTCTGTTTGGAGCCAGCTTCTTACTGTGAAAAAAATATGTCATTCAAAAAGCTCAGTAACATCAGAGGCAGATGCACAAAGGTTTATCTAAAAAACAACATTCCAAAAAATCAGGAGGCTTGGGTGTGTCTGGTTTGCATAATACGGTCTTTTACCTAGTTTTAAACTGAGCACATTTTGTTTATTGTGTTGCACATATGAAGCTTCACAAACACTGACATCTCTTCAACAATCTGAATAACAAAATTAATTTTCAGTCAGCTGGAGTCCCTTTGTAGACAAAACGGATCAAAGTGGTTAGCGTCACACATTTCCCTCCTGGTCTCCTCTGTACCTCGTCACAGGTGGCTGTGTACAAGGTAACAATTTTCTTCATACTCCACTTTCGATGACTGGAGTTACAGCCCCTTCTGGGCGCCATTAAATGAATTAGAGGGCTGAGTGGGCAAGAAGAAAGGGAGGACGTTCTGTTTTTGATCCAGCTCACTTGGCAGAAGAAAGACACAGGGAACAAAGCTGAGGAAAGGGTCAAAATCCTGTGTTCACACACAACACAGAGAGAGAAGGGGAGGAGGGGAGAGAGAGAGAGATGGAAGAGAAGAGAAAGAGAGAGCGAGAGAGAGGATGAGATGCCAGTTTCTTTTTTGTTCCTTCATTCAATCACTTTTTGTAGAGTTAGATAGGTGGGTGGGGGCTGTAGCGAATCCCTAAGCATTGTGAAGAAGACAGAAAATGGCTGGCCTTTAAGAATAGCTTGTACGTGTACACAGCTGCTGGCTTGGGAATGGAATTGCCAACAAATTGCATTTCACCCTCCCAGCAGCCTTGTGCTCTAGTGAACCAGTGTGCAGAGCTAGCGGAGTGTAGGAACTAGAGCTCTGAACCTTTCTTCCAGAACACACAAGCTATGTTTTGTTGTCTTTGAACATCTCATATCAGCTTCATGCTGGCTTATATCACGACATAGTGGATGCCATATCATTGCATTGTATTTAATATTGCAATTTAATGTATTGCATCGCTCTGAATTGTATTGTATACCACTTTCAGTCAGAGCAGAATTCCCTCAATGAAACTAGACCTGCTCTCACTGGGTAGAGTCTGCCACCAAAAGAGCAGCTCCACCCTTTTTTGCAATAAACCACTGTGCTGTATGTACTGTGATTACTTGTGGACATACACAGACACAGATATACAGACACGCGCGCACACATACACACACACGTGCGCGCACATATGTCCATGCAAAGTCAAGTGCAATCACACACACAAAGACATACACACAATACAGACATACACATCTATAGGCGACATGCAAAACAACACGTGAACCAGTTTCGATCAGCCTAAAATATTCACTTAGGTGGTTAAGGGAAACTGATGGTGCAGCAATGAATGTTCTGCATGCAATGACCTGTCTTTGTGAAGTTTAAAAATAATAAAATAATAAAATAACAAAATAAAAGGAAGTTGGCAGCTTGGGAACGAGAATGGCGAACAAATTGCATTTCACACTTCCAGCACTTTGCCCCGGTTAATCAGCCATGACAATGAATGGAGTCCAGGGACTAGCATTGCCGACAGTCTGGGCATAAGACAATGACTCCTCTTTTCACCGACTTTCACAGTGCACGATTAAAATTTTTTAAAAATTCTATTGTTTTTCTTCTTTGACCCAAATGATGTCATTCAAAAGAAAGGTAATAAATGCTTTTGAGCTCTTGTGCAGGCGTAAATGGTTCTTAGAATTATTAGAAAAAGATGCTGGGTCACGTGTTGCAATACTTTTATGGGTAAATTCATATAGATCTGCAATGATCAGAATCAAACCAAGTTCATCATCATCATCATCATCATCATCATCATCATCATCATCATCATCATCATCATCATTGTCATCATAATAGTTGTTTTCTTACATGGGGGTGCTAGGGGCCTGTCAGTATAAATAGCATCCCTACCTTTTGGAAACTGTGCTAGAAATGTCCTCTTTTCTACCATCTCTTTGTTTCTGTCTTGCTCCTGTCCTTCCTGCCTATTTTCTGCTGTCTGTGTCCACTATCGGTCCTTTTTCCAGAAAGATATGAGTATTAAAATTATTCTCTCTTATGGGTAAGTCCACCGAACTGGGCCTGACTTGTCAGGCACTTAACAGCAGCGTGACACATTTTTGCTCATATAACAGACAACAATATTTGCTGTATGAACGTTTGATGGAGAAGAAGAAGAAGAATATTGTTGCTGTCATCATCATTATCATCATTATCATGTCTACCAAATACTTTTAAGGACATGTATCATTAAGAACATACTGGGATGTGGATAAACATCAACCAGCCTCAGATGATACAATGTCAATCTGATGATAGTCTAATGGAAACTCCTGGTGGAGTGTTTTAGAACACTGAAGAAATCATTATGTTGTGTGGCAGCCAGTACAGTCGTCTTTCATTCATGCTGTCCAGATGGAGATAGGGGATAAAGTACTGACACTCACGCAGTCAGTGTGAATGTGTGGGGTGTGGAAAGATGTTACAAATAACTATCCATTGCTATCACAGATTTTCAAAAAGGCAGTAATCATATTGAATGTATCAAACCCATCCTACAGGGACAAAGGGACACAAGGAAACAAAACAAAGTAAAGAAAGAACTAAGGCTATAATCAGAGAAAATTTTCTGACCAAAATGGCTCCAGAGCATAAAGCAGTTTCCTCCCTCCCTCCCTTCCCCCCCCTCTATCTCCCTCCCCCCTCCCATCACTCACATGCATACTGGTACATACATACATGCTTACACATGCACTTGAATGTGAACATATATGCCTACTCACTCACACACACACAAATACATCAAAAACACACACATATCTATCTATCTATCTATCTATCTATCTATCTATCTATCTATCTATCTATCTATCTATCTATCTATCGATCTATATATATATATATATATATATATATATACAGAGACAGACAGACGGACTGAATGAAAGAGAGGGATGGACAGATAAAGAGACAGAGAAAGACACAGAGACAGAGATAATTATTCATCTTGATTTGCAGCAGCTGTAATCACTCTGCCACACCACTTCAAATGCAAACTATCACTCAGACCACCTAAAGAGAGATGGCCTGTTGTAAAACAGATCTGGGGGAACAGTAGACAATGAACCCTGTTCTTTCCACAGGGACCAACAGTCTCATAGACTGGCACACGTGAAGAGCTCCAAAGTCACAAGAGATCAAAGGCTGGACCTTGTGGCGGCACATCAGTACAAAAGGAACGTAATTACTAGTACAAAATGGCCAGTGGAAAAGTTCAAGTCTGTGACTGCTGTGTGCAGATTGGTCAGTGCCTACCTTTCTCTGTTCGTATTGCTTCACTATTTGGATTGTACTTCCTTTCTTTTCAAAATACGATGTACTGTTGTATTTTCCTTCCATATAACACTACATATCTTCAGCTATAAGATTTCAATTTGTACATCATGTGCAAACTCTAATAGACGGATGATGCTTCAAATCTGTGTAAATAGGATGAAATAACTAATCTAAAGCAATATAGGGCACTGAATCATTTTCATTATCTACAAATTGAAGGTTTTTTGACAGAGGACTAATGTTTTCTTTACTCTGAGTAGTCAACACACATTACGAAAATAAGTGAATTCTCATGCACATGAATTGGCTTGGATCTTTTTAGGAATGACATAGTTTTTTTCCTTTAGATTGAGGTGACCCAAATTACTAGTCAGTCTTGTGAAAAGAACTAGACATAAGTTACCATATGTTGTATGTTTTAAATACACACATGTATACAGATACATACACACACAACACACACACACACACACACACACACACATGTAAACTGAGGAAAGCAAAACAGTAAAAAGAAATCTTCAAAGGGAAATAAACCTGTCTGTTTTGCTCCAACTTTATGAGCGAAACTGATGTCTGTGTTAGAAATATAGGGGGAGGTAAGTAAGCAGCCATCCAATGCCTGTCCACTTCCCAGCCTGTCACACCCTCCCCAGGCATCTGTCCACATGCAGCCTCCCTGTCTGTCTGTCTGTCTGTCTCCTGGCCTGTACACACAGTGTGTAGCTAATTTTAATTCTCCTTCGATTGTCTCTTCTTGTGATGTCCAAGTTGATGAGAGGTTGTTCTCCGTCCATCTCTTGCCCTTTTTGATCCCCATTTAACGAGGTCCATCTTGCTGGGGAGAGGACGTTTGAAACCAAAATGTATGTCCTTTTCACAGACTTCTTGCCTCTTTGAACTCAGTTTCTTTATTGACACAATTCTTGTTGCCAAAGTAGGTTTGGGGCCTCTCTCTCTCTCTCCCTCCCTCCCTTCCCCTGTGTGTGTGCACTTGCGCACGCACGTGCATACGTATGTGTGTGTGCCTGTATGTTAAGTGAATAATGTGTGTTTCTGCATGTTTTTGCATGCATGTAAGTTCATGTGTGTGTTTGTGTGTGCAACAACCTGTGTGCTAAGTTATCTAATGAATAACTGATTGATTGATTGATATGAATAGAATAATGAGTGATTAGTAAATTACTTGAATAATGGATCTGTTTGTGCACATCTAGAAAGAAACAGCACTGTTTTTGCCTCCACTTATCAGCCAAATAAGCACAAATGTCAGTTTTTAATGGTAAAGCAAGATTTACTAATATGATATCAGTATTTCGATTTCATAAGAAAGAAATTTCACCTACGTAAACGGTGTGGTATGCTGGAGTAAAACCTGTGAAAAAGTATCAATAGGTAAGGATGTTTTCAAAAGATTTTTTCAGCCGCAAATAAAAAGATGTAAGAAAAGTCAGAGTGGGGGTTCATCAGATATTCTAAGCAAGTCTCACTTGCAAACGTTCATTAGCTTTAGGTCTCTGTGTCTGTCTTCTTGTCTGTCTGACAGTCTGTCTGTCTATCAGGCTGTCTGTTTTCTCCTATGCAGTCTTTACCTCAGTCCTTTTCTCATGTATACCCTGCTGGTTCTTTACCCATTCCCCCTGCTGTCAAATACCCCTCTCCTCATTGCTATTTCTGTTACTTGTCTCTCTCTATTTTTAATAGCACCATCTTTTCAATAATATTGTCACTGTGCAGGGGTTCTTTTACAGTAAACAGTTCTCTGTGATTATATCTGCAGATCTGTTTTCATTACTTGTCGAAACTTCTGAGGTTATAGCATAATTATGCAGCCGTTTATGCCCTCAGTGCATACACACGGGGACTAGATGCAAAACAGCACACGAGTACTTATTCCTTTATCCTTGAAATAAACGAATAAAAAAATAAATACATAATATAAAATACGAGTTAAGCATGGAGCTGGAAAGCTACATTTTCTAGGCAGAGTACTTCAGTTAATAGTTTCACTGTTTTGAACCATTTATATTTAGAGTAAATTCCCTCTGTCATTTTTTTTTCCTTTTGATCTCCCAAAATGCACTTTAATGGGCGGTTCTTAAATTAGAAAAGGGGCCAAGTCTAGGGTGTGAACCTTTCAATTTTGACATCTATTTTCTGACCTTGCACTATACAATTGTCAGATAGCCAGGCAGACAGACGGACACATAAACACACACACACATACACTCTCTCTCTCTCTCTCTCTTACTCTCTCTCTCTCTCTCTCTCTCTCTCTCTCTCTCTCTCTCTGACTGCGTGAGTACAAGTGCTTTCACACGTACCCACAGGGAACCTCTATCAGACAAGCATGAATAACAAATCAACTGTACTGGCTGCCTTGCAATATAACAATCCATTTGATTCTAGAACAGTCCTCCAGGAATCATCACCAGAGTATCGTCTGATTTATATTAGTCAGTTAGATTAGACACTGCGTTCCCAAAAGGCATTCTGGAACATAAATCTTTGCATCATGACAGTATGCTGCTGCTGCTGCTTTAGCTGTTATTGTCTTTGTTGCTGGTGTTGCTGCTGATCATGATAATAAAGACGATGGTGATGGTGGTGTTGGTGATGATAGAAAGATGACAATTCTATTGTGCAAGGGTCAGAAAATAGACGTCGAAGTTGAAAGCACACACAAGTCAGAAAACTAACAAAAAGAGGTGGTTGATTGATTATAGCCATTGTGCCAACCAGTTTCAAACACACACACACACACACACACACACATCTCTCTCTCTCACTCTCTCCTCCCCCCCCCCTCCCCCCCCCCCTCTCTCTCTCTCTCTCTCTCTCTCTCATATATATATTATATATATATATATATATATATATAAATTAAAGCAAACAACCAGTACAAGCACAGCTTTAAAAAAGCTTTTAATTAGTCCTCCTTCTCTGATTAAGCTTTAGGCATATGACCAACGTCGGTGTTAGGAAGACAGGGGAAGAGGAGTGAGCAGCCAGCCATTGCCTGTCCACTTGCCAGCCTGTCACACCTCCCCAGGCTTCTGTCCACATGCAGCCTTCCTGTCTGTCTGTCTGTCTGTCTGTCTCCTGCTCTTGATTCCACAGCTCGTAGCTAACCTGTCCTCTCCCACGCACGCCTGCTTCTCTGTGTTGCATTGAGGACTTTAAGGTCTTAATTGTCTCTGGGATTAACTTTCCATCGCACAAATGAGGCTGGTCTTGCTTTTAATGGGTATAATAATTTCTTTTTTACATTGATTGATGAGAGGTTGTTCTCTGTTGTTGTTGTTTTTGTTGTTGTTTTTTTTAGAGAGATTTGAAATGTTTGAAACTGGTTGGCACAATGGCTATAATCAACCGCCTCTTTTTGTCTGTTTTCTGCGTTGCTTTGTTTCTGCCCTGTGCTTTGTTTCTCTCTCTCTCTCTCTCTCATTCTCTCTCTCTTCTCTCTCTCTCTCTCTCTCTCGTCTTCTCTCTTAATTCTCTGTCTCTGTCTGTCTGTCTGTCTGTCTGTCTGTCTGTCTCTCTCTCTCTCTCTCTCATCTCTCTCTTTCCTCTTCCCTCCTTCAATCCTCCTATTGCTCTCTCTCCCTCTTCTTTACTCTGTCTTGCTAAATCTAAGACTGCCTTTTCTGTTTCTGTCTCTCTTTGTGTTTTTTTCTAAAACAACACACACACACAACACACACACATGGCACACTGCACGCACAGCGCGCGACACACACACACACACACACACACACACACACACCACACACACACACACACACACACACACACACCCCACGAGCCTATGATTCATATGTATAACAGAAAATAAAACATGCTATATATATATATATATCTAAATTCACTGTTTTTCCTTGTTAAAAGCAGTCAAAGAATTACAAAAATGATAGCATGGAGGGAGGGAGGGGGAGGGGGAGAGAGAGACAGACAGAGACACAAAGACAGAGACGTAGATAGATAGTAAGACAGAGACAGGCAAAGGGTTACAGAGAGAGGCAAAGGGTTACAGAGAGAGGCAAAGGGTTACAGAGAGAGACAGGCACAGGCAGACTGACATACAGAGATACAGACAGAGAAGAGCTAATCAACTTTCCACAGCAAATGGAGGAGCTGTGCCACACCACTTCAAATGCAAACTATCACTCAGACCACCTAAAGAGGATGGCCTGTTGTAAAACAGATCTGGGGGAACTGTAGACAATGAACCTATGTTCTTTCCACAGGGACCAACAGTCTCATAGACTGGCAGACGTGAAGTGCTCCAAAGTCACAAGAGATCAAAGGGTCAATCCTTGTGGCCCCATGCCAGTAAGAAAAAGGCTGCTTTGTTCGCTTAGAAATGACCGGTAGAAAAGTCACAATTCTGTAGATCGTCACTGGTCAAATTTCTGTATGATATTATATAGTTGTGTGGTTTTTTAATCACACGTCCCTACACTCTAGCATTTGCAATATCACCAGTAGAGCGAGTCTCTGTAATGTCAACAGAAGACCAGGGCAAATGGAGAAACGGAATTGTTATCATTAGCATTGGGTGCAGCAGAAGTGGGTGATAGTGACAGGTGAGACAGGTGAGACAGGTGAGACCCCCTAGCACTGTCTTGCAGGGTGTTTATGATATAATCTTTTTATTGTAGTGTATCGTTTTGATTTTGATTTAAGTGTGTTGCAGAGTATTGTATTTATTATGGTTGTGTTGCATTGTATTGCATTATATGGTAATTGCATGTCATTTTATTATACGCCATTGGTTTGTGACACACGGAAAGCATGCAAACATTCCAATACTTTGTTTTATAGGCATGACATCCTTTTTATTCCCCAGTATAAAGTAAAAATTTTTCCACTGATGCCGAAAACTCTTGAAAAAAGGCATTTCATGCAAAAAAAACACGGGCAGGAGTCACGTTAATTGTTGTTTTTTTTTTTTTTTTAAAAAACCGCAATTTTTTCCCTTCTTTAAAAAAACCAGCTACTTTTCTGCCACAAAGAAGGATGGCATGCAAAAAATGGTAAATTGTAAAGGGTCGTTTGAAGGGGATACTCTTTGTCCAGATTTTTGAAAAGCCCTTTAAAAATGGGCTTGAAAACCCCAAGGGAATGCCCTAAACACTTCTCCTCTCCCCTCACAACCCCAACACAACAACCGCGCGCGCGTGCGCATGCGTCGTGCGTGCACTCACGTTTTATACAGTAAAAAACAGGTTTATTTTTTTCTATTCTTGGGAAACCAAGATAATAGACTTTTAGGTTTAACGTAACCATTGTGTTCCAACAATGGCCCATTCTCAACTTTATGAATAGAATCAGATGTCATTGGTTTAAGAGCCCAATTTTTGTCCTTCAGAAACATCCAACGTTGTATGCTGGTGACAAGTACAATGACCTTTGGTTCTTTTTATTCGGGCCCAAATTCCCCTTTTTAAAAATTTGTTTTTTGAGAAAATGCACAACCTGCATTCTTCCTACTCTTATTCCCCACACCACACACAAAAAAAAAAAACACACACACAACAACACCCACACAACACACCAACACACAACACACACACCCACACACACAATAAAAACAAAACCCTTAAATCCCTCTTCAAAAGGAAATAAACATGGTGTATTTTTCTGACCAAACTTTCAGTCTCTACTACGGGAAAACACGCGGCTATCTCCTCCTGTCAACTTTCCAGTCTTACACAGCCTCCCCAAAGATCTGTCAAGATACAAAGATTTGTTTTGTCCTTGTTCCTGCCCACAAACTTCGTGTCTAACTTTCTCTTGCCTTTCATTTCCTTTCCATTGGACTTTGGAGTCGATGACGGACTGTATTCGGTCTTCTGTGGTCATTTTTAAACCAACACACTGATCTGTTGTGTCTGTAGGGGACATTACTTTCCCTGATGTCTTCATTCTTTGAAACTAGTTTAACGATGGGCTGTTATCGATTGTTCTGTCTCTGTGTTACTGTTCTTTCAAAATAGGTTACTGCAGGACTGTCGCCAGAACTTAAATTTCACCGAGAAGCTCAAAGACTCGTCCAGAAAGGTCTCACAGAAGTTTTTTCTTTTGAAATGTTCTAATTTCAATCATAGGCTACTTTAATACTTGTTGCTTTTTAGCATTCTGATGTAAATGGTACAGTATGCTACAGATTTTTTACAAGAAAATGTTGAGAAGAAAACATCAATCTGTCTGTCACTTGACTGTTTCCTAAATTATTGAGCAGTCTTTGGGGGCAGCCCTGAACTTTTTCAGGCAGAGTGTCTTGGACAAATCAATCTGGTAGAGCTCATCCCCATCCAATTTTGACGCATGCTGTATATGTTCAAGTCATCCATACCACAAATCATAAATGGCCTATAGTTTTATCACCCCCCCCAAAAAAAAAAAAAAAGGGGTGTTAACTTATTACATATATGCAAGGTGTCCAGTGTCTCTTTGCATACAGGACCTGATTTTACAGTCTTATTCAGGGAAAGTATTCAGTACCAGTGTTAAGTCCATGAGGAACCCCCCCCCCTCCAAATCGATACGTAGGTCTGACACCTAAGCTCACGCTTTCAGTTTCGAAACACGAACTGATGGTCTAACCATCACTCTTCTACATAAAGCAGGTAGCAATTTGATGTCTCTACAACATCTTCTTCATGCTTTCACACAAGGGGCCTAAATGTTTAGATTAAACTGAAGAGCTATGGGGGGAGGGTGTCATGTCAGCATCAATGTTAACTCTAGAAATAAAAATCCCTCTTTCCAGGTGGGAATGCCGGGGACCTGTCAGTATAAATGACATCCCGCCTTCTGGAAGTTCTGGGGTATATATTCTCTCATTTCTGTCCCTCTCTTTGTTTCTGCCGTGTTCCGGTTCTTTATGTCACCTACTTCTTATCTAGTTTTTAACCTTCTTGGTCCATTTTCCTGCATTTTTTTGCCAGAAAGACGTACAAGATAGCAACTCTCTCCCACGCCGAAGTCGGATGCGCTGGACCTGACCTGTGAGGCGCTTAATAGCAATGCAACACATTTTCGCTCATATGACAGCAAAAGTTGCTGTATGTGCGCTCAACGAAGGAAAAGAAAATAATCCCTCTGATGGACAATTGAATGTAGATTTGACACCATACCTCCCAAAACTATCAGATCAGGACTACAACGCTCTAACTTTTCGGTATTTCTACGCTCTAATTATACCTTAAAGATGGGTTTGTGCTCACAAGAAACAACTGCTTGTGCTTAAGATTTGAAAGTATCAAGAGTCTTGTAATCTTAAAGCACTACTTTCGAACTTGCTAAGTGACATGTCAGTCGCATCCTTGACGAAGCATGCTTGTTTTATTAGAATGAAAAAGCACTGTGTAATATTGGAGGTCTTAACCAAACTATCACTCTGTGGCTAGAGTGTCCAGCTTCACCATGGTGAGGTTTTCCCTAGCCACTGTTTGCCTGCCGCTAACGTAGCTGCCTTTCTACTCTGGGACTCTGCCGTCAGCGCCTGGGCTTTATCACAGTTCTTGATTAAACCACTGACGCTGGGGGCAACAGCAAAGTGAGAGGCTGTATGACCAGTGGCTTTCCCACTCATGGAATTCCACTTTACAGCTTAGTCTTTAGTGATCAACTATGACTCTCTGACTAGGAGGCTTGACTCGCACAGTCCTTATGTGCTGCAGCCCTGGGGGCTGGTTGGCCTTTGGAGAACATCTCCAACGCTGACTGTCCTTATGCCCACTTGGCCGAGAGAGTGGGCACCTCCACTATAATCAAATTTCTGCCCAGTTTTCAAAACAGCAGCTGCCTCCTCTGCTGTTTTGGAGGTCATCGTCGGACACGACGGACAAACATACACATACACTCTGGGGAGGATGTCTAAACACGACACTAGCATGTTTGAGTGGACGTGTTTGTTTTCATGTTGTCATCCGTTCCTACGCTACGCAAAAGCCTATTCTTCCAAAAGGCGGAGTGGGTTTTTATGTGTGAGCATAATGTTTTGAGTGCGCGGGTATGCGTGACTTTGGTTTACAGTCTCATCCAAACCATTTTCCGGGGCAATGCATTCAGTACTTCTCCAGGGGGAAAAGCGCATCTGGCTCCGGGGGGGGAGGGGGGGGGGGGGGGGGGGGGGGTCTCCTTGAACAGGCGTGTCCTTAGAGGCTCGAACCTGCCCCGTCATTTACGAGCACAACGTTCTATCCACTAGGCTATCCTGCCCCCCTCAATGTTTATCTAAAAGCTAATTTATTTACTGTTGCTGCCTTTTAGTTAATCAGCATTAACACCCTGAACTCTAGGGTCAATGTCAGTCACTGATAACATATTTTACCTTATTGAGGAAGCCAAAATAGTGTCTGTTTTTGACCAGCTGCTCCCCCCTCCCCCCCATCTCCCTACTAGTTTGACAATGTAAGGTGTGCAATGTTGATTACAGTCCCCATTGTTGCTCTCTCTCAAATCGCTGAAATGAAAACAAAAAATGTTCTTTACACGCCTCATTTTCGCTAGCTCCATTTTAATTTTTAACAATGGGGATTACGTCCTCTTGGGAGTGCCACTTACAGTTTTGGAGGGCAAAAAAGCGAAGTGGACAAAAAGAACTACCGTTTGTTTCTGGACCCAGTTCACTTTCCAATCCAGCCAGATGGACAATGGAAAGGTCAGAGAGGGACATCAACATCCCAAGCAGATATAGAACTAACTGATAAGGATTTCTTGTACTAAAGAGTTTCAGATTAAGGTAACACTGAGACAAGATGAACAGCAACAAAAGGCAGCGTTTCACGTAGCGGTTTTGCGTGTACAAGGATGCCGCACTAGTACTGCAATAGTGAAACTTCCACTTCAGACTTCTAGTAGCTGATTTCTTCTTCTTTATCATCAAACGCTCAGACAGTAGCCATTGTTGTCTGTCATATGAGCGAAAATACGTTGCGCTGCCGGTTAGCACCTGACAAGTCAGGCCCAGCGCATCCGACTTCGGCAAGCGATAGAACTGTTCTTATTGTCTTTCTAGTAAGAAAAGAAATCAGAATGGATCGATAAGGCAGGAAAGAGACAAGACGGAGGTGACAGGAAGAAAAGGAACAAGGCAGACACAAAGAAAGAGATAGAAAAGAGTGAATTCCTAGCATAGAATTTCCAGAAACTGCAGATGCTATTTATACTGACAGGCCCCCGACACCCCAGGGGGGATACTGGATTCTTAAACACCAGAACAATGTCTGAGACCAGTTGGTATAGCTGTAACTTTAGGATGGCATTAGACGAGTTCTCACTATTTTTGGTAGTTGTATTGCAACATAGAACATATCATAACAGTTCAAGCAGTACAAAATAGTGAGCAGTTGATCGTTCTCCCTTTCTGCCCATCAACAATTACTTTCCGTTCCATCACTGCGGAGGTTTGTGCCTATGCGGTTGCTTTTATTCCCACTATCATGGTTTTTTTTCATGTAATATCCTGTGGAATGAAATGGCTTATATCAGTAAAGTAGTTGGTAAGTTGTATTTAAGTCATATGACCATACAACACTCCGTAACAACGACCGATACAGGAATTGTTCATGATCCTGCTGTAAACAGCTACTATGCTGGAGATTATTATAATCATCGTGATACAAATCCAGTTTTAAAATTTAACAAATCCATAGCTGTGCCACCCTCTTCATTACTGATCATGCATGCATATATACACACACACAACACACACGCACACACGCACGCACGCTTGCACGCACACACGCAAACCACATACACTCACACGCACGAACGCACGCACACACGCAAAACCACATACACACACAGAGAATCGATCGATCTGATAAAGTAAGCAAACAGAGCAGACATTCACGATACAACTTTATGAGTACCAGCAACGTCTCCATTCCTTACAACACACACACACACACACACACACACACACACACACACACACACACACACACACACACACACACACACACACACACACACACACACACACACACACACACACACAGCCGTCCCCTGTGAACCTCCCCTCCTTACACACCATCCCCGGGGATGGGGCAGGATGGAATGATCCTGTCTGCCTGCGGTCTTGGCCTCAATGCCTGTATCTAACTTTCTTTCTCTTTTGATTTCCTTCTTGTTTGAATTCCAAGTCGATGACAGGCTATAGTTTCTCTGTCTGTGGCCATTTTTCAGTCAGCAAATAGGTCTTCTCTCTGCCTTAGGGAGCCATTACTTTCCTAGACTCTTTCAGCTTTTTGAATCTAGGTTGAATGTGGGTTGTTATCGACCTCTCTGTCCTGTCTTTTAGTGTCTTTTCAGAACAAAAATAACAACTGGACCTGCTTTAATCGGCCGTTGTTGCAGGCGTATGTGTCTTCAGCAGCCAGGCAAGAACACTTTCCAGTTTTCATATTCCAGACATAAGCTATAACTAGTATATCTTTAGCATTGATATGATCACTTTATATGGGGATAAAACACAAAGAGCAAAGCCAAAAGCATCTAGACGAGGACACTAAACAGTCTATTTACAACATGTCTGAGAGAGAAATGTTTTCAACTCGAGTCGGTTCAAAACGTCCTCAAAGGCACCTGCACTAGTTGCAAGGATAAACGCTACACTGTCCGAGTCAGCCACTAACTTGCGAATGTATGGTCAATATTTTGCTACTTACATAATCTCATCTTGAATATAGCGGCTACACTCTGAATAGCTCTCTTATGCTTGTTGATATAAATTCAATACTGTTGTGAATAAGATTTTAAAACAAAAATTTAAGAAGGAGTTACAAACGAAATTGGTTTAACTCTGGCAGAAAATTTACGCTAGTTTCTCCATAAAACTGCTTTGATAATATGTTGTCACTATTGTATTGAAACATATTCAAAACGTGAGAGTGTATCCTCAAGTAACACTATATGAGGTCCGAGGCTCTTTAAATTGGCAGAGCCTTCTGATCTCAAAAAGGAAGCGTACATATTTGCTGGTCATCTGCTGAAATGTTAGTCCTTGGCAAAAATGCTTTGCTCAAACATAAAGGAGGTCACCTTTTCACCTTTTATCAAGAATTCTTAAGATAAAATAGTCAACGCTAGCAGTGTATAGTTAGGAAGCATACTGGTAGACACAACAGTTGAGGAATGTTCACCATTTCCCTTGCTATCTTTCCTGTCCGCTGATCAGTCAGCGCTGTGCATTTCCTGGATAGAGCCAATTATGAAAAGAACATTCTATCATTGAAGGAAATACAAGCGCTGTATATTATTTTTTTCCTATCTCCGGCCAGCCACCCTCTTCCTTTTCCTCATTGTTCAATTCCCTCGTCTCTGACAGTTGAAAAGATTTGTTCCGATAGAAAAGATAGGTTAAGCTGATCACCAAAAGATAGGTTAAGTTGATCAGCAAAAGATAGGGCAAGTTAATCAACATAACAGCCAGGTTAAGCTGGTCAGCCTCACAAACCTTGCTTTCCCATGTGGCCAACATGGAAACTAACCACTTCCTTCACATTTCACGTTTGTTTCCCCTCTTTAATATCCAACACTGTGAATTACCTCCCTTTGAGGGTGCCAATAAAGCCATCAGAGGGGCGAGCAGACAAACTGGAGGTGAACAGGGGGTCATTCGTTCCTTCACCCAATCCACTTATCAAACGACGAAATGATGGAGATTGGAAATGCTGTGGAATTATAGCCTTATCCCTACTGACCTGAGGTAAGCACGGGGCAACTCTGTTTTGTTTGTTTTTGTAGAGACGTTCAGACCGGGGCGCCAAAAGCGGAATAGGAAAGGCAGTGGCCCACTTCTCGTTGGGTGCTCCTCTACTGTTCTATCTGTTCCTCTAGATCGGGTAAAAGCCGTAGCGCCCGGTCGACTCCTGCACTCGTCACTGTGAAGGTGGGCTTCCTGCTGGCCTCAGCCGACACGTTCCAATGTCAAAGCAGCTCATTCAGAAGTTCATAGGGAAACAATCAGATTTGCTTGAAGAAAAAGACAGGAGAACGGGTTGGGTAGGCAGAAAATGAACAAAAACAGATTAGAGAGAGGGGGGGATAGAGATAAGAGAACATGCTGAAGCAAAAGAAGTGATAGGAAAAGGGAAAATTCCAACACAGAATTTCCAGATATTATGGATGCTATTTATTCTGAAACAACCCCCGGCAACCCCACGGGGGGACAATCGGGGGAGAAGGGGGAGGGGGCAGTGACACACAAAGTTGTGTGATGTGTATACAGCTTCTGGACTTGAAACACTACTGAAAAAGAGAACGTTGTATTGAACATGTCCAGCAGCAAGACTGCCAGTCACGACAACTAATTAATGGTGGGCAGCTGGGAAGCTTCTATGTAAACTTTGGTTGATGCAAGACCTTTTCCATGTTTTTCAAAAAAAATGAATCTACAATACATTGTGTGTATCTGGTAACTTTATCCATAGACTGCATATCAGAATGACAATAAGCATTTTTATGTTGTACTGTCACTAGGGAGATGTTATGAAACTATGGTTACAAACCAGACACTGTTATCACAGCCACCAATATGATGCCTTCACACGACTGACAGAGTAGTTATAGCTAATTATTTTAAACATTGCTTTCATTGCGTTTGAGTACATTTGATTCAAAGCGATTTATTTAAAATGCATGCCACCCAATCACACATAGTATGATTTGTACACACAACACAACACACACACAACACAACACACAACTCAACACAACAAACAACACAACATGTACAACACACACGCACGCACGCACATGTGCATGCAGCACACACTCCACATGATATACGTGCACACTAACATACACACACACACGACACACCACACACACACACACACACACCACCAACACACACACAACACACACACACACACACACACACACACACACACTTTCAATAAGAAAAAAATCCACCTCACCTAAACTCGTCTTCGGAAGAAAATAAACGTGAAGAACTTGTCTGATAAACTAAAAAACACACACAAATGAATGTTTCCATTTCTTTGCCACCCCCCCCCCCCCCAAAAAAAAGTCTGTAAACAAGTGGCTACCCTGTCAACTTTCTCTTCTAACCCCAACCCCCACCCCTCCCCCATCCCCCACCCCCCACCCCTCCTCGGGGATCTGTCAAGATGGAATGATCCTGTCTGTCTTTCGTCTTGTCCACAAACTTTGTATCCCATTTTCTTATTCCTTTGATTTCCTCTTCTTTTGAATTCTGAGTCGACAACAAGACTATGTTCCCCCTGTCTGTTCCTTCCTGTCTGTGGCCAGTTTAGACACAAACGGTCATGTGGGGACATTACTTTTCTTCATGGTTTACACTTCTATTGGAAACTAGTTTAACTATGGGCTGTTATCGCCTATCTTTCCTGGTTTTTTCCTTTGCTGTTGCTGCTTTTAAGAAAGACGGAAGGTCTTTATCGCTGGTTTACTAACAACCCCACATATTTGTCCAAAGATTTAAATATCAGTTCTAAAAGTGCACACTTGTTCATACACAGTAATTCATCTTTAATCATTCTTGAACACTGTACTCCGATAATGAAGACAGCAGAATATAAAGTTACTTATTTTGCATAATCATACTACAACATCAGTGAAGAAAAGAACGAAAACAAAACGACATTCAAAAAATGTAGACGGCAGCCAGAAACTGTTGATAACCAGTGTTCAGACATCAGTCTTAAATCCCTCAATACTAGTTCTCAGAACAGATTACAGAACATACTGCCAAGGCTAATGTCTCTTTTAAACAGCACCATCAATCACTACTGTTTTTATCCTAGTAGTTGAAGAAACTTCAGAAGTGTAACATAAGTATGTGAGAAAATCAGTGTAGTACTATTTATTTAATGTCAAACATTTTGACCGGTTGATCGACGAAAGTATTCTTGTGATCCGCTCCAACAAGCAGTGGACACAACTCTTCGAAAAAGTATTCATGCCATACTATCCGTCAATGTTTTCATGCAACGATTAGATAACTCTTCGCAAAAGTATATCATGCCATAATTTGATAACTATACGTAGATGTTTTCATGCAATAATTAGTTAACTGTTCGCAAAAGCATTCATGCCATGCTATACGTAGATATTTTCATGCAATAAGTAGATAACTGTTCGCAAAAGTATTCATGCCCTACTATACGTAGATGTTTTCATGCATTAAGTAGATAACTCTTCGCAAAAGTATTCATGCCATACTATACGTAGATGTTTTCATGCAATAAGTGGATAGCTGTTCGCAAAAGTATTCATGCCATAGTTTGATAACTATACGTAGAAGCGTTCATGCAATTATTTGATAATTGTTTGCAAAAGTTTGCATGCAATAATTACATAACTGTTCGCAAAAGTATTCATGCCATAATTTGATAACTACACGTAGAAGTGTTCATGCAATAATTTGATAACTGTTCGCAAAAGTTTTCATGCAATGATTATATAACTGTCCACAAACGTTTTCATGCAATGGTGAGATAACTGTCCACAAACGTGGTCGTGTAATAATTTGATAACTGTCCACAAACGTGTTCATGTAACAATTTGATAACTGTCCTCAAACGTGTTCATGTAATAATTTGATAACTGTCCACAAACGTGTTCATGTAATAATTTGATAACTGTCCTCAAACGTGTTCATGTAATAATTTGATAACTGTCCTCAAACGTGTTCATGTAATAATTTGATAACTGTCCTCAAACGTGTTCATGTAATAATTTGATAACTGTCCACAAACGTGTTCATGTAATATTCTGGTAACTGATTACTGCTGGAGAGGTTTCGATCGTCAAGACCCTTAATTAAATCGAAAAGGACAGTAAATGCTTGAGTGTATGTGTGTGTGTGTGTGTGTGTGTGTGTGTGTGTGTGTGTGTGCTTACGTGCGTGTGTGCATACTTGCGTGTATGTACATGCGTGCGTACGTGTATGCATGCGTGCACGTGCGCTGTGTGAGTGTGAACACGCGCGCAGAGGTGTATGAATACATGCACGCGCATACGCGCAAGAGACTCATGCGTGTCTCTCCTCTAAGCACGGGCCTGTTCAGCTCACACTTGATCCTTTTTTCAACGCTCCTCTGCACAAACAGCCAAAGAAAAAGATGTGAAATCCAAAACAGCAGCAAAAGCAAGCGCTGAAAGGAGGGACACGGAACAGGATCTGAAACATCCTATGACTGAAACATCTTCCAGGTGACAGAATCTATTCTACCTCGAGAAACGAACAGTGCTGGGCAAGGTGGTAACATTTTCCATCTATGGGTCCCAGTCTTTGGCATATGGGAACAATAAAAAAAGAACTCTTGTAGCTTGTGATGGTCTGGAAACTGTCACGGCCATCCCATTTTCGTCTTCTTTAGTTAAACACCTCCAGCTCCTACAACCTGGACTTGACCTACCATCGGGTCAATCAGTGGTCACAATCTTGATAACGTTCTGGTCTAAACACTGGACATCGGGGTTTTCTTGCCCTTTCGTTGTCGGTACGCTTTCTTCTGCTTAAGCGCTCCTAGTGTGAACCAAGATACGCAATCTTTCTTTTTCTTCTGCGTCAAAGTCTCAGAAAGCAGCTTTTGTTGTCTGTCAAAATAATGAGCGAAAGTACGTTGCGCTGCCATTAAGCGCCTGTCCAGTCAGGCCCAGCCCATCCAACTTCGTCTTTCTGGAGAAAAGGTAAAAGAATGAGCCAAGCTGGCAGAAAATAGACAAGAAGGAGGCGACAGGAAGAAAAAAAAACCAAGGCAGAAAAAAGAGAGGGATAGAAAAGGAGGAATTCTTAGCTCGGGGTTTCCAGTTGTTGTTATTTACATCCTAGCAGAGATTTCCGATTTAGGGACTCGGAATTTCCAGAAAGTGGGGATGCTGTTTATACTGACAGGTCCCAGTCATCCCCACGGGGAAGCACTCTGTCTTACTCATCCCACCTGGGAATCACTGTGAGACTTTAACTACATACTGGATGAGAAGCTTCAGAGTATGGCCATTTCCAATCCCCCAGCAATATACTCGGCCATACTCTTGACTTCAGAGAATCTGTTGCTTCTGTAATGAAGGACATCAGCTCTTCTGTCCCATGATTGGTGTTGATACACAGCACATCAACTAACATTTAAATGTAGGCCTTAGCTTTCTGATAACATCAATAACTGACACAGATTTTAGCACAGATCAAGTTCCCAATTTTAATCATACCCCCCCCCTTTCCAGTTCACTGTGCCTCTAGCAGTTGTCTGGATGCTAGTCTCTCAGATGAGACAATAAACCGAAACCCGCGTGCATCACACATTGAGAGAATTGTAACAAGAAGTTGTTTCTGACAAGATTCTGTAGACAATTCCGTCTTCTTCTTTCTTCTGTCTTTCCTCTTCACGCTACCGATGTCATGCAGTTTGTCTAAACCATTAACTCAAACTACTGTGATAAATGTAAGTGTGCAAGAGTATTTCTATAACTGCTCGTTTGAACTCAACAACCCTCTCTCACCACTGTCGTCTGCATCTACTTGATCAGCCACAGAATCCTCACCACAGCGTCTACTGGCAACAGCTGGTTGAAACTTTACGTAATTGCACAAGACAAGGCGTCTAGCTGTTCCCACTTGTGCACTGAATCTCCCCCATACCCCCCCCCCCATTCCCAACCCCCAACCCTTTATCTTCCCTGGCAATTGGACAAAATGTATGGTAGGAAAGGTAGGTAAAACTGATCAGCATCCAAAGCCTGGCTGCCTCAGGTGGCACGGAATGGACACCAACAATTTCCCTCCCAGCTCTGGCGCGTTTCTCTCCTTTTAATTTCCAACAGGGGGCCTTGCATGCCCTAGGGGGCGCCAATAAAGGCGTTAGAGAGGCAGCGGGCAAATTGGACAAGAGAAGAAAAGACATCATTTGTTTCTTGACCCGGTCTGTCTGTCACAGGAGAACGACGGAGCACGTGGCACAACGGCCTTAGAACGATATCCATATACCTGGCAGCCACGAAGAAAACAGTTGATTTTTTCACTATGCTCAGATCAGGACACCCACGTCGACCAAAAGTGCAGTGGTTTGCACCATGGTCTGGTGTGTCCCGAACTGTTGAACTAAGAATGGAGTTCTTTTCAGATTTCCTGCTGCTGGTTAAACATGCATGACAATGTCTGGGGGGTTAATATTCTAGTTTTGAATTTTTAGTTGATATGAAAGGCGATAAAGAGATAGTTTCTGTAGTGGTGAACTTTTCTTCACACAGTTTTGTTAAACACACACACACACACACACACACACACACACACACACACACACACACACACACACACACACACACACACACACACACACACACACACACACGTCCACATGCGGCCACCATGACCAGTGCTTTAAGGTCACCAACTAGAAGAGCCCTGCACGGCTGCTGGGTCACTTGGGTAGCGTTCAGTAATGTCTAGTTCTAAACTAACATACTCTGGATACCACCACCTACTACTACTACTACTACTACTACTACTACTACTACTACTACTACTACTATTAACAATGTATGGAATTTATATAGCGCTGAATCTTCTAAAGCTACAAATCAAAGCGCCCAGATGACTTTTAAAAATTTATGCGTGTGTATGCGGTTTTGTAAATGTTGTCATCTGTTCTCACCGGCACACAATGGCCTACTCTTTCGAACAGCGGAACAGGATTTAACGTGTGCGCAAGATGTTCTGCATGCTTTCGCACACGGGGCCTCGTTTTATAGTCTCATCCGAAGGATACTAGTCTCCTTCTAGCGATTAAGACTGCTTAGATGCAGAGCTAAAGGGAGTGAAACACCCACACGGCGTAATGTCCATACCCCATCACCTTAGTGCCCGTCTCTCTTGAACCTCCGACCAGAAGGTTTCGGTACCAGCTCACCACAGGCACAGAAGAGTATAGAAAACCACACTGAGGTCACCACGAGACCCGAGCAGCACAGATCCCAAGTCAGAGGCACTTTTCTCTCACTGCACGAGAGTCCATGGCGACGGGGATAGTGTATTGATGATGGTGTGGAAGTTTAGCAGCTATGAGACTGCTTGACAGGGCTGTAGGCTACGCTTCCTTTCGACAGTGTAGCCCAGTGGAACCTGAGAGAAAGACTCATGAGGTGTTACTCGTTTTATTTTGAGCAACATTCTCAAACTTGCAACTAAATGAATGATGTTCAACTGCGCCGTCATATGCTGGATAAGAGCCCACTTGAGTTCAAAATTCCTACGAGGGTGAGGGATTCGAGCGAACGATCTACCAAATGTGCTTAACATCGCTTCATGGTGGCGGGGTTTTTGTGATGAAACTTTATAAGGATCACTAAAGACTACATTGCTTTGAAAAGCCCATACAGCTGTCCCCTATACACTATCAAAATGATTCTGTCTACCTCTGGTCGTGTCTCTCAACCTTTGTAGCTAACGTTTCTTCGTCCTTTGATTTCTTCATCCTTTACATTTTGAGTCGATGACAGACTACTTTAATTTTCTCTACCTGTCTGTTTTTCAGCCGAAAAATGAGTCTGTGCTTTGGCACGAAAGGTACATTTCTCCTTTTGATGATTTAAATTTTTGAGGCTGGTTTTAATGCTGGCTGCTATCTACTTTTTAGTTTACTTTGCTTTTGTTATTTTGGAGAGGTTATGATGCTGCACATAAGGACAAGAACCACAGATTCCGAAAAGAGTTTCCATACGAGTCAGGTAGGATCTCAGATTATTTTTCTCAAGAAATAACTGTACTTTAAGTTATTCTTCATGAAGGGTATTCGGGTTAAACAAACATTTTGTTTCAAGAAATCACACATATACACATCTGCCATACAGTGTGCACAACATCGATGACAGTTTCAGATTTTACATTTTGGCATTCGTAGTTTCTAAGTAAAACAAATACTGAAACAGACAGTAGTTTTGATAAAGCCAAGCTATTTGTTTAACATAATTTTTTTTATCAGCTGTAAATAAGAGAAGAAAAAAGAGTCACAATCTGAAGAGGCCAAGGAATAGTTCTTTTATCAAACCGATCTGACTGAGATACGCATAAAATGAAGCAGTACCTACTCTTAATGGCTAGACATCACTCTAAAACGGGGTTAAACAATGCTATTGCAGGCTAGAACTCACTGTCAGAAAAAATGGTATGCCAAAGCTATAAGGAATACCCGTTTGATCCCACCATACTTCGTGTCCTTGGTTTTTGTGCATTTTGCAAATCAACCATGGCATCCTGTATTTCATGGATGAAGGCGACAGCTGATGAAAACATCACGAAATTGAAGACGACAGAAATTCTGGCTAATCTCATTGTTGCACTGGCTGCCCTCTTCTCCTCCCCTTCTCTCCAGTTTCCAGACAGTTTGGCAGAATTTATGGACAGAAAAGGTGCATAAACTTGATTAGCATCCCCAACCTCGCTGTCTCAGGTGGCCACACTGGAAACCAACAACTTGCTTCACATCTCACTTCTCTTTCGCTCCTTCCATTCCCAACAATGGGAGTTGCGTCCCCTCGAGTGCACCAATAAAGGCGTTAGAGAGGCGGGAAAGTGGAGGAGCAAAGTGATCATTTGTTTCTTGACCTGCCTCACTTGTCCGGCAGGAAAGATGGAGGAGGCAAAGGTCACAGAATGATATCAATATCTCCGGCAACTTGTAAGGAAGCACACTGGCGGGAGTCCCTTTTTCCACAGACGCTGATATCAGGGCATGTAGGGGAACACAACACGCTGTGGTTCACGTAATGCTTCGGTGTTTCTGCAGTTGCGAAGCTTAGAATAAGACAGGGACCGTTTCGTTTAAGGTTTCTGGTGTCTAGGCACTTAACTAATCACAGCAATTAGTAGAAGACACCTTGGATGTTTGCTAATTCTGATCAGCGCTAAAGATTCTTTTCACTTGATCATTCTATTTATGAGCTGTAGACTTCTGTCCATGTCATTGATACAAATGGAAACAACGCGCACTGAGCTTTTGTTGTTTTCGGCTAGAACTGTGAGTTCTTCACATTTTTGCTGAAAGGGACATTTTCAACCCTGCATCCCATACTTCATCTTCGGGGACTGGTCGCTTTTTATTGATTTAATTAGTGGAGAAGGCCTGCATAAATCAGAGGACGGAAACAAAACACTTGTAAGAACAGCCAGGACAGGGTCATCACACAGCTCTGTCAACACTGACTTTGTAATCAGTACAGTCATAATTGATTACCTTCGTTCCGAGGAACAGTTTGTTAAAAGCGATCATTCTCGAAAAAGGAAAAGGGACACACTAATATTCCTTTTGTCTACAACACTCTCTCTCTCTCTCTCTCTCTCTCTCTCTCTCTCTCTCTCTCTCTTTCACACACACACACACACACACACACACACACACACACACACACACACACACACACACACACACACACACACACCACACAACACAACACACACACACACACACACTAACATATATATAACCCTCAAGCTATTTTGAAAATGAAACAGCCTAGTAAGACTTTTCGGATACAACTTTGTGTGCATCAATACTGTGTCCAAAGGGGAAACAGCTAGCTACCTCCTGACACAAAACCCACCACTCCAGACTCTCCCTAACGATTGACCATGACTGGCTGACTGAGCCTCTCTGTCTCTCTGTCTGTCTGTCTCTGGTCTTCGCACACACAGACTTGTGTGCATCCTCCTCTGTTGTCGTGTGTCGCTTCTGCTTGTTTCCATCACACTCATCATTGTCCACCCCATCCCATCCCATAACTGCTGCCATTCTCAGGTATTCTTCAGAGCCAGAGACACACTGAAACTATCAATGCTTGGTCACCGGTGCTGGCGTTAGACATTGACACCTGGCTGATGCCTCTTTTCCTTCTTTTCCTCCTCCTCCTCCTCCTCCCCCTCCTCCTCCCCCCCTTCCTCTTCCTCCTCCTCCTTGTGTTGTTGTTGTTGTTGTTGTTGTTCCTCCTCCTCCTCCTCCTCCTCCTCCTCCTCTTCTTCTTCTTCTTCTTCTTCTTCTTCTTCTTCTTCTTCTTCTTCTTCTTCTTCTTCTTCTTCTTCTTCTTCTTCTTCTTCTTCTTCTTCACAACGACTATTGTTGTCTGTCAATATGAGCAAAACCAGGTTGTGCTGCCGTTAAGCGCCTGACAAGTCCGGCCCAGCGCATCTGACCTCGGCGTGGGAGACAACTGCTATCACCTTCAGTCTTTCTGGGGAAAAAGGCAGGAGAATGGACCCAAGAATGCAGAAAATAGAAAGAAGGGGTTGCAGGAAAAACAGGAGCAAGGCAGAAAGAGGATAGGGATAGAAAAGAGGGAGTTCCTAGCACAGAATTTCCAGAAATTGGGAACGCTGATTATACTGACAGTCCCAGGCATCCCCAGGGAAGGGGATGACAATGTTGTTCCAGACTTTCTATAGCTGGGTACCTAACCAACCAGAGCAATCAGCAAGAGGCCATATAGCCTGTCTGTAAAATGTGGATGATTTTAGACTTTTCTGTTTACTGCTTAAGCCGTGTGCGTAAGGTATCGTTTACTTTTTTAAAATTTGAGAGCAGTTAAAGCAATCCCAACCTCACGGTAGCAAGTAGCTTCCTGGTCCTTCTTCTTTTACCTTTTTTCTGTTGGTTTTGTTTTTGGTCTTTGGTTAAAACTTAAGTTCACCGCTGGTGTGATTGTTCAATGCAAAAGTAACCCATTTTATTCCCAGCCCAAGATCACTGTATTTCACCCTGAGGGTCTGATTGCATTGTATTGATCAGAGTTAGCTGTCGAAGCGTGTTTGAATTACACGACTAACACAACGCGCTTGTAGGAGCAGACAGTGAAGTTCTTAAAATTCATACAGCCAGTGAAACAAGTTTTTGGCTATAGCATACTGACTATTTCGTTACTTTTGTTCCTGATTTTTTTCTTCCACGCCCCCCCCCCCTCTTCCCACAAAAGCGTGCTCGCACACACACACACACACAATTTCCCAGCAGAAAAACTAAATATATTTTGAAAAGACAAGAAGGTAGTAGACTTTACTAAGAAAACTTGAAGAGCACCACAACTAATCTCTATAGTCCATACAGCACTGTAAGCCGCCAGCCTTAGTTAGTCTCCTCTCTAAGATCGATGCAGAAAGAACGATCTTTTGTGTCCCTGGTCCTGCCCACAATTTTTGTGTCTTTGATTTCCTCTCCCTTTGAAAAATCGAGCAATATTCTGTCTGCGTTGTCACTTTTCAGCAAACAAAGTCTGTTTTAAAGACTAATCTCCGGATAGCTTAATTTGGAACAAGTTTTAATGTGAGTCTGATTTCCTTTCCCTTTGAAATTCGAGCGCCTCTGTGTGGTCGTTTTTCAACAAACAAACAAGGTTTGTTTTGCCTTTAAGGAATATTCTTTAAGATGGTATAATCTAAAAGGTGTTTAAATGTACATGTAGGCGTTCATTCACTATTCCTTCTCTATTGTCTAATATGCTTTCGTAAAACTTCCGATGAGAAAGAAATGTTTGTAGGCCTTATGCTTCCATAGAAAATCAAAGGTTAGGCAAGTATGATTTCACCTTAATTGTAGACAATAATTCTACTGTCAGTTTTATTTCAATAAAAATCATTTATTCCTACCACTAGCTGATGGTAGAATGTGTGTTTTTTTTTCTAAAACCATTGGTAACGTAAATATGTCTATATCAGCTGTAAATAAGAGAACAAGAGCCAAGCATAATTTTTTAAAGTGGCTCAAAACATTGGCGACACGTTCTCCCGGCGGGGAGGGGGGCAAATTTCAGGCACAGAAATCTCCCGAAACTGACTGTGGTATACAATACAAAACACCACAATACTACACAATACTATCAACATAACACAACACAACGCAATAAATACAATACAATACACACAAAAAGGTATGTGAAAGGAATATTGATAAGTCAACCCGACCCTGACATCTCGAACGATTTTTCGCTGGATACAAGTGTCGATGATTTATCAGAAATGTCTAAGCCACTAACTACACTAGGCAGAAGTCCTTTAGGGGTTCATGACCAGGGTTCCCTTTGTTCATAAGACTACTGGTCGTGTACAGATGCAATGCTTGAAGGAAACTAAACGTCTGATAGTAACTGTGTGTCATCAAGACAATAGTTATCTGATGTTTAAATCCTATTGCAAAATATTGAGATTGGTTGTTTTCTATTATAATATTGCTTTTAATTTGATACAATAATTGGTGGATCGGTGGTCTAGAGGTAACGCGCCTGTCTAGAAAGCGAAAAGTCCGGGTCTGAAGTGTGCGGCGGTTCGTACCCCGTTTGGACCGGAAACTTTTCCCCCATCCATTAGACCATGAGTGGTGGTCTGGGCGCTAGTCTTTCGGATGAGACGATAAACCGAGGTCCCGTGTGTTACACGTAATTATTTAGCGCACGTAAAAGAACCCACGGCAACAAGAGAGTTGTGCCTGGCAAAATTCTTAGAAAAAAGTCACTCTGATAGGGAAACAAATACAGTTGCAGACATGAAAAAGAAAAAAAAAATGGGTGGCGCTGCGCTTATGGCGACGCGCTCTCCCGCTCTCCCCGGGGAGAGCAGCCCGAATTTCACGGAGAGAAATCTGCCGTGACTTAAAGTGGTATGAAATGAAATCTTAGCGCTTTGATTTGTTGCTTTACAAGATTCAGCGCTATATAAATTCCATACATTATTATTATTATTATTATTATTATTATTATTATTATTATTAATTATTGTACTGCATTTAAACTTACACAATTACGATACTACACTGTGCTTACACAATGATTATTATACTACACTTTGCTTACACAATGACTATTTACTGCACTGTGCTCACACACTGACTATTGTACTGCACTGTGCTCACACACTGATTATTATACTACACTTTGCTTACACAATGACTATTGTACTGCACTTTGCTCACACAATGACTATTGTACTGCACTGTGCTAACACAATGACTATTGTACTGCACTGTGCTCACACAATGGTTATTATACTACACTTTGCTCACACAATGATTATTATACTGCACTGTGCTCACACAATGACTACTGCACTGTTGTGTGATTAAAGCTGGTAATGTATTCAGAGCTGTTGCAGATGCTTTTTAAATGTCAACAGATTTTTAAAAATCTGAAGCAACCATCAATGCTAAACTGCCTTTTTAGTTCCTAAAATGTTGTTTATAGCCTTAACAAACAGATTCATTCTACATAAAAATGAAAGGTGTATGTACACTTCTTGTCGAGAATCCTGTACAGCATAGTACAAGCTACAGTGCGCTGCTGGTTAAGATAGCGGTTTGCAACAGATAATGTCAGTATGAATGTTGTTATTGCTGTCCTTGCCCTCTCTCTAGCCAAACAACCCTGTATAAAAAAACAAAAAAAATCTGAGCGCTTTGATTTGTTGCTTTACAAGATTCGGCGCTATATAAATTCCATACATTATTATTATTATTATTATTATTATTATTATTGTTGTTGTTGTTGTTGTTATCATTATTACTCCACGGATCATTGTAACGGCTATTTAACATTACATACTTGGAGAAAACATAACCATCTGTGATTCATATTTTCTCCTACACCCCCCCTCCTCCACACACACACACACACACACACACACACACACACACACACACACACACACACACACACGCCAACCTCTTTCCCTGACAGGTTGAAAGAATGTATCGGTAGAAAAGGTGTTTAACGCTGATTACCGTCGCTGACCTGGCTGTCTCACGTACACAGAACGAAACAAAACGAAAACCAACCACTCCCCTCCCTTCACACCCACGTCCAATTTTCCCCGCCTTCAAACTCCAGCCACGGGGCACTGCGTTCCTGTGAGGCTAGTATGTCAGACAGGCAAGCGGGACAATTGGACAAGAAAAGCCATTCTGTGTTTCTTGACCCCTGTCCAGCAGTCAGAGGGAACTAAGCAATGATGTACATGGCGTGGACTGCTGCCCTGCGTGTCCCCGGTGACTGGCAAGGAGCTCACTGCACTGCCGGCTTTGCCTTCAGTGTTCCGAGCAGCGCAGCACAGCGCATCAAGCAGGAAACAGTGTTATGACTGTGGTGTGGTAGACATCATGTACACAGCTGCTGCCTACCAGTGCCTTCGTTATTGTTTGTCTTTAGCTTTGACTTCCCGTTGCTGGTTTGTAAGTGAGTGAGTGAGTGAGTGAGTGAGTGAGTGTGTGTGTGTGTGTGTGTATGTGTGTACATAGGTTTTAATTATTATTTTTATTTTATTCTTTTATATCGAGGATAATGAAATAAAGATTTATGTGCTTTTTTTACATTCTGTCCCCGTGTGTATGCGGTTTAAAAAATTATCTGTTCCCACTGGCACACAATGGCCTGCATATATATATGTGTGTGTGTGTGTGTGTGTGTGTGTGTGTGTGCGCGCGCACGTGTGTGTGTGTGATTGGGCGGAAGGGGGCAAAGTAGACACATCATGTTTAAAGCACTTGTGTGTTTACTGGTGCAAACATGTTTACGTGCACGTTTCTCACAATTTTTCATTCCTACATTGTCTGACTCTTTCCAAAGAGTTTTGTTGTAGCATTACACAATGTTAACATGTACAAACAACTGTATTCTACCCGATTTACTGCTCAGGGGAAAGTTATGTACCCCTCTTGAAAAATGCCCTGTGAAGGCAATAACAACAAACTGTCCTCTCTCTCTCAATCAATCAATCAATCAATCAAATGTAAAGAAAGTTAACGTGTTCTTCAAACGAAAGCAAACCCAGCAGACGTCTCTTATGAAAGGAAACGAGCAGCATCACAGAAGGGGAGAGAGGCAGTTACCCTCCTGTAAACTCCCCAGCCTCAGACAATCATCTCCTCTTGGGATTTCTCAGGATGGAATGATCCTGTCTGTCCCTTCCTGCTCCTGCCCAGACTACAGTCTTCTTTCCTTTTTTCTTTTGATTTTCCTGACCGTTTGAATTCCCAGTCAATGACCAGCTGCTGCATTCTGTGTCTGAAGCCTTCCTGCACCTCGCCAGTACAGTGGCTCTGCTGTGCCTTGAAGGGAGGCTCTGTTGCTCAGGCAGGGGGAGGTTATTTCAAGCTAGTTTAAATACAGGCTGGTCTGGATTGGCTTTTGCTCTCTTGTTGTTCTCTTACCAAAAAAATGTGAATGTCTACAAGATGATTTTTATTGGAAGGGTTAATTTTTCTCCCGAAACTCAAAGTTTTAGCAAAACAAAATCTGATAGTTTTTGTAAGGAACAAAATCCATTCTTTTCATTATTTCTGGAAACTGTTTATATCAAGACAGTGCACCAATAGCAGGGAAAGTGTGTAGTCAGCAGTTTCAACAACAAGTCCTCTAGTTCACTGAAGGACTAGGAAAGTTTCAGCTGATCTGCCCCCTAACTCCTTCAGAAGGCATTGATAATGCACTGAGTTCCAGGAGCAGTATCTTTTAGCGGGTTCATCCCGCCAGAACTTATCATCCCCATCAGGAAGCAGGGCACGTGCCTGCCTTCTTTCCGTCACTTCTGCCCACAGCCACAACTTGACGACAGAAAGATGGATGGATGGGTTGTTGACATAAGTGCAAAATGTGGCACGTACATTTGAATTCTGAAATTCGGTTTTGAGTCTCATCTATAGGGCAGAAACAGGTATGTGGTCAGTGCTGACCTTTACCCCAGGGGAAAGATCCATTTCAAAAGACATCTTCATAGGGAAATTCGAACCTCCTTTTATTTGCCCTCAGAGGATAGGGTTGACGCTCTGACCACGGGGCTATCCAGACCCCTGGCCTGGTATGGACACATCATCACAAATGGTAAAGGGAGGGTCGCATGACATGGCTGCATTGGATCAATGTAACAACACATTAGCCTGGGCTTAGCCTATGTCAGCTCCACAAAATGTAATGGTTCCTAAGCCTGATTATACTAGTGATGTAGAATATGACTTGGGGAGGGGTAACCTACAGTGGTTAGAGTGTGGAGCTCGCGATCGTGAAGGCTCGGGTTCGAGCCATCACTGAAGAACCCATTCGAGGGGATTTTTTCCCTGGAGTTAACTTCAGTACTGAATCCACTACCCCGAAAGTCTTTTGGGTGGGACTATAAACTGCGTTTGCTGTTATAAGTAAATTTGTCTTGCCTTTTTGTGAAAAAGTTGTGTGAACTTAGTCAGTTCCCTCGATGAAAATCATTATTTTGACTTGACTTGACTTTACACACAAACACACTCGTGTCACTACAATCGATACACATTAAATTGACACGTAAGAGAAATAGAGAGGCAGCTGATGAACCGATACATAATTATGCAGACCAAGGAGGACATGGAAACAGAGAGAGAGGGGGGAGGGAGAGAGATGGGGAGAGAGAGAGGTGGGAAAGAAAGAGAGAGAGAGAGGGGGGAGAGAGAGGAGGAAGAGAGAGAGGGAGGAGGGAGAGGAGGGAGAGAGAGAGGGGGAGAGAGAGAGGGGGAGGGGGAGAGAGAGAGAGAGAGGGGAGAGAGAGGAGGGAGAGAGAGAGGAAGAGAGAGAGAGAGAGAGGGGAAGAGAGAGAGGGAGGGAGGGAGAGAGAGGAGGAGGAGAGGAGAGAGGGAGAGAGAGAGAGGTGGAGGAGAGAGAGAGAAGGGGGAGAGGGAGAGAGAGAGAGGAGTGAGAGGGGAGAGAGAGAGAGAGAGAGAGAGAGAGAGATAGATAGAGAGAGAGAGAGAGAGGGGGGGGGTAGGGAGAGAGTTCTTTACAATACAAAACCGACCAAGGATAAGGAGCACCAGTCAATGGCAGTGCACATTAAACAGGTTTCGAAAAGTTTAAAGGCTTGCCAGATCTAGCGTCTCTTCAAAGGTGAAACAGACCTCTCTTTCCTCAATCAAAACATTAACACACACACACACACACACACACACACACACGCCCGCCAACCTCATTCCCTGACAGGTTGAAAGAATGTATCGGTAGAAAAGGTGTGTAACGCTGATTACCGTCACTGGTCTGGCTGTCTCACGTACACAGAACGAAAACCAACCACTCCCCTCCCCTCACACCCACGTCCAATTTTCCCCGTCTTCAAATTCCAGCCACGGGGCACTACGTTCCTGTGAGGCTAGTATGTCAGACAGGCAAGCGGGACAATTGGACAAGAAAAGCCATCCCGTGTTTCTTGACCCCTGTCCAGCAGTCAGGGGGAACTAAGGAATGATGTACATGGCGTGGATTGCTGCCCTGCGTGTCCCCGGTGACTGGCAAGGAGCTCACTGCACCGCCGGCTTTGCCTTCAGTGTTCCGAGCAGCGCAGCTCAGAAAACAGGAAACAGTGTTATGACTGTGGTGTGGCAGACATCATGTACACAGCTGCTGCCTACCACCCGTTGCTGGTTTGCGAGTGAGTCTGTGAGCGAGTGAGTGAGTGAGTGAGTGAGTGTGTGTGTGAGTGTGTGTGTGAGTGTGTGTGTGTGAGTGTGTGTGTGTGTGTGTGCTGTGTGTGTGTATATATATGTGTGTGCATACTTTTTTATATCATTTTTTGTATTTTATTCTTTTATAGCGAGGATAATGGAATAAACATTTATGTGCTTTTTACATCCAGTCCCACATGTGTATGCGGTTTAAAAAATTATCTGTTCCCACCGGCACACAATGGCCTAAATACGTGTGTTTTTGTTTGTGTGTGTGTGTGTGTGTGTGTGTGTGTGTGTGCGTATGTGTGTGTGTGTGATTGGGCGGGAGGGGGGAAAAGGGGACACATCATATTCGAACAACTTGTGTGTTAACTGGTATAGACATGTTTACGTGCACGTTTATCACAGTTTTTCATTCAAATTGTCTGACTCTTTCCAAAGAGTGTTGTTGTGGCACTAAACAATGTTAACATGTACAATCAACTGTATTCTACCCGATTTACTGCTCAGGGGAAAGTTACGTTCCCCTCTTGAAAAATGCCCTGTGAAGGCAATAACAACAAACTGTCCTCGCTCTCTCTCAATCAATCAATCAATCAAATGTAAAGAAAGTTAACGTGTTCTTCAAACGAAAACAAACCCAGCAGACGTCTCTTATGAAAGGAAACGAGCAGCATCACAGAAGGGGAGAGAGGCAGTTACCCTCCTGTAAACTCCCCAGCCTCAGACAATCATCTCCTCTTGGGATTTCTCAGGATGGAATGATCCTGTCTGTCCCTTCCTGCTCCTGCCCAGACTACAGTCTCCTTTCCTTTTTTCTTTTGATTTCCTGTCCCTTTGAATTCCCAGTCAATGACCAGCTGCTGCATTCTGTGTCTGAAGCCATCCTGCACCACACCAGTACAGTGGCTCTGCTGTGCCTTGAAGGGAGGCTCTGTTGCTCAGGTAGGGGGAGTTTATTTCAAGCTAGTTTAGATACAGGCTGGTCTGGATTGGCTTTCGCTCTCTTGTTGTTCTCTTACCCAAAAAGAATGTGAATGTCTACAAGATCATTTTTATTGGAAAGGTTAATTTTTCTTAAGAAACTCAAAAGTTTTAGCAAACCAAAATCTGATAGTTTTTGTAAGGAACAAAATGCATTCTTTTCATTATTTTCTGGAAACTGTTTATATCAAGACAGTACACCAATAGCAGGCGAAGCGTGTAATCAGTAGTTTCAACAACAAGTCCTCTATTTCACTAAAGGACTAGGACACTTTCAGCTGATCTGCCCCCTAACTCCTTCAGAAGGCATTGATAATGCACTTAGCTCTAGGAACAGTATGCTTTAGCGGGTTCATCCCGCCAGAACTTATCATCCCCTTCAGGAAGCAGGGCACGTGCCTGCCTTCTTTCCGTCCACTTCTGCCCACAGCCACAACTTGACGACAGAAAGATGGATGGATGGGTTGTTGACATAAGTGCACAATGTGCCACGTACATTTGAATTCTGAAATTATGAAATTCGGTTTTGAGTCTCATCTATAGGGCAGAAACAGATGTGTGGTTAATGCCGACCTTTACCCCAGGGCAAAGATCCATTTGAAAAGACATCTTTATAGGGAAATTCGTACCTCCTTTTATTTGCCCTCAGAGGATAGGGTTGACGCTCTGACCACAGCCTATCCAGACCCCTGGCCTGGTATGGAAACATCATCACAACTGGTAAAGGGAGGGTCGCATGACATGACTGCATTAGATAATGTAACAACACATTAGCCTGGGCTTAGCCTATGTCAGCTCCACAAAATGTAATGGTTCCTAAGCCTGATTATACTAGTGATGTAGAATATGACTTGGGGAGGGGTAACCTACAGTGGTTAAAGTGTGGAGCTCGCGATCGTGAAAGCCCGGGTTCGAGCCATCACTGAGGCACCCATTCGAGGGGATTTTACCCTGGAGTTAAACTTCAGTACTGAATCCACTCCCCCGAAAGTCTTTTGGGTGGGACTATAAACTGCGTTTGCTTTTATAAGTAAATTTGTCTTGCCTTTTTGTGAAAAAGTTGTGTGAACTTAATCAGTTCCCTCGATAAAAATCATTATTTTGACTTGACTTGACCTCACACACAAACACACACGTGTCACTACAATCGATACACATTAGATTGACACGTAAGAGAAATAGAGAGGTAGCTGAAGAACCGATACATATGCAGACCAAGGAGGACATGGAAACAGAGAGAGGGGGGAGGGAGAGAGAGAGGGGAGGAAGAGAGAGGAGGGGGGGAAGAGAGAGGAAGAGAGAGGAGGGAGAGAGAGAGGAAGAGAGAGAGGGGCGGAGAGATAGAAAGAGAGAGAGGAGAGAGGGAGAGAGAGGAGGGAGGGAGGGAGACAGAGAGAGGAGGGAGAGAGAGAGGGAGAGGAGAGAGAGAGAGAGGAGAGAGAGAGAGGGAGGGAGGGAAAAGAGAGAGGAGGAGAGAGAGGAGGAGGAGAAGAGAGAGAGAGGGAGGAGAGAGGGAGGAAGAAAGGGGAGAGAGAGAGAGGGAGAGAGAGAGAGGAGAGAGAGGGGAGAGAGAGGGGAGAGAGAGAGGGGGAGAGAGAGAGGGAGAGAGAGAGAGGGAGAGAGAGAGGGAGAGGAGAGAGGAGAGAGAGAGAGAGAGAGGGGGAGAGGGAGAGAGAGACAATAGAAGGGGGGAGGAGAGTAGAGAGGAAGAGAGAGGGGGCGAGGGAAGAGAGTTCTTCACAATAAAAAACCGACCAAGAATAAGGAGCACCAGTCGATTTCAGTGCACATTAAAAAGGTTTCAAAAAGTTTAAAGGCTTGCCAGATCTAGCGTCTCTTCAAAGGTGAAACAGACCTCTCTTTCTTCAATCAAAACATTAACACACACATACACACAGACACACACACACTACACACACACACAACACACACAACACACACACACTACACACACACACAACACACACACAACACAACAACACACACACACACCACACATGCACACAACACACACTCACGCACACAACACACACACACGCACACACACACTACACACACACACACCACACACACACAACACACACACACACACACACACACACAACACACACACAGAGCAAACAACTCATCACAGAACCAACACCAAAGGAAAAAGGCACTCACAACCAGGCTACAAAGCTGGCTACGCACTAGTGTACACACAGCAGACGACAGACAGGCCAGTTACACGTTGACATAATTCTCCCAGATGTGGACAGACTGACGACAACAGGCTGGCAAGTGGACAGGCAATGGCTGGCTGGCTGCTCACTTCTCTTCCCCTGTCTCTCTGACACAGACCTCGGCTACACTCGTAAAATTGGAACAGAAAGACCAGCCGCGTTTATTTCCCTTGCAAGATCTTTTGACATCTTTGCTTCTCTGCTGTTCAGTGTCGCGGTGTGTGTGTGTGTATGTGTGTGTGTGTGTGTGTGTGTGTGTGTGTGTGTGTGTGTGGAGTGTGGTGTGTGTGTGTGGTGTCTATGTGTGGTGTCTGTGTGTGGTGTGTGTGTGTGTGTGTGTGGTGTGTGTGGTGTGTGTGTGTCTGTGTGTGTGTGTGAGAGAGAGAGAGAGAGAGAGAGAGAGAGAGAGAGAGAGAGAGAGACAGAGAGAGAGAGAGACAGAGAGAGACAGAGAGAGAGATTCAGATTCAGAATATTTTATTGCCATTTAAGTCAAGTACACTTATTTGACACAACAACAAAACAAAAATGTCATAATTATCTATTTGGCTCAAAATGATGAATACTAAAAGCATGTTGCATTCTACTTCTCATTTTCTCTTTTCTTAAAACACTCATACACATATTTGATTATATCTGCTTGATAGATATCAAATGTGGTATGTCACTTTATTTTTATATAATTATAGTTTTTACGTTTTTTTGGTCTTTGGTTGTAATTTTTAATAACAAATTGTTTCTGTGTTCATCATATGAGACACATTCATCGAGTAAATGAAATTAATCTTCTATCTTGTTACAATATCTACATTTCCTGTTCTCTCTGGATATATTTTGGTGCCTCCCTTTATCATTAAATTGTGACAGCTTATGCGAAATTTACAATACGTCTTCTTATGAGTTTTGTTTTCATGGTTTATTAAGTATGGTTCCAGTCTGTATTCTTTGGTAGCAAAATCGTAAAATTTTAGTTTTGCAAGCTCTTTCTTCTGGTTGATCCAAAATGTTTTATACATGTCCTCAAGCTTTCTTTGAACAGCATAACTCAACCGATGAACATTAAGAGTACTTTGGTTCCTCCAGACGTGTTTGAATCCAATTGTGTAAAGAATATTTTTTACTGTGTGTGTGCGTATCTTTGAGTGTTTGTGCATGAATACATTTGCAGAGAGATCAAGATAGAGAAAAGGGAGAGAGGGACAGAGACAGAGACGGAGGGAGAGAGAAAGAAAGAAAGAGAGAGAGGGGGGAGAGAAATAAAGAAAGAGAGGGGGGGAGAGAAATAAAGAAAGAGGGAGAGAAATAAAGAAAGAGAGAGAGAGCAAGAGAGAGAGACAGACGACAGAGACAGACAGACAGAGACAGACAGAGCAAAACCGCACTCGCACAGGGACTGGATGTAAAAAGAGCACATGAATGCTGAGTCCATTGTGTTCAAAATGAAAGATTCGCAGAGAATACGAACCTACTCTGTACCAATACTCAGCTATGCGATCTCCTTAAGGGCTCTATTCATTAGGCAGAAGACAATAAGCCCCAGACAAACTTTAGAGACTGTCAGCACGACCACTATCTATTGAATTACATGAAGAGACTCCAATGATGTTCCTCGCGAGACCACCTCACAGTCCAGATCACTTCATACCACCAGGCAGTTCAGGTCAGTACAGTACACTGCCTGATGGCTTCCAGCACGGAAAACTTCCATTGCTGGGTACAGTCCTCATCCTGATGGTTCATATCACGTCAAAATTCATATCTGAAGTTCGGTTCAGTTTAGTGTATATTCTGCAGGTCATGTCAGTTTAGGCCTGTGGTCTGGGCAACGTTGAAGACTGTTGCATTATGCAGTGCTTTTCCTTGCCTTTCCTTGCCTTGCCTTGTCTTGCCTTGCCTTGCCTTGCCTTGCCCTGCCCTTGTCTTGCTCTACCCTGCCTTGTCTTGTCTTGCCTTGTCTTGCCTTGCCTCTCCTTTCCTTGCCTTGTCTCGACTTGTCTTGCCTTGCCTTGAAATGCCTTGCTGGACCTGGCCTTGCCTTGCTTTCCCTTGCCTTATCGTGTTACATCACACCGTATCATATTTTATAATACTGTATTTGTATTGCAATTTGTTGTATTGTAAAACGTTTTTAAACACTAAATAATACTTCAATCAAATGCATAATCCGTACTCTGTACCATTCAGCGAATAATTCACTCCCTACAAGATCTTTGTGTCTTCACGAATTCCCCACTGGAGGGTGGCTGCCATGTCGCATCACCACGAGTCTCTGAAGACAGCAGTGGGGATCATTTCACCACTGGGTGGTTGACCTTTAGGGCCCGGAATGTCCCACGCCATGTGGCAGGGGTCATAACAGGGATCAGAACACTAAGCCTGGCCCTGTGTGGGTTCTGATGTAAACTTGCCAGCCACACAGTGGGGAAGGAACCCCACAGGCTGAAGCAGACTAGGTACTGGCTGAAGCGTGGCACTGAATACCTCTACTGGTGCTGGCTGCTTTGCCTGATTCTGCCAATGAAGACTGCCCGAAATATTCCCAAACGGGATTTACCTGCCAAGTGGTCCTTGTCTCTTGCCTAAAGTCATAAACCAATCATAATTGTCATGAATAGTAAACATTAAAACTCCTACCATTGCTGCGTCTTAGACATCAAAGCCTGTAAGCAAAATGCTACCCGTGCTACCATTGGGAGGATCGTTCCTATAGGAAAGCACAACACAGAGCAGAATGAAGAAGAGACGTTCTCAAGAAAGGAAACCCCAACACTGCTATGTATCAAAACGGGTTTCTAGCCTATCTTCAGTATATTCAGTTATGTTTTTGTTGTTGTTGCTTATCTGGAAAACTGTTTGACATGTCCTGGTTTCTTAAGGTGTTACACTACCCACAGAAAGACTTTATTACATACATAAGAATATAAGGGTCTCTTTTACCTCAAATATTCTGCCAATTTAGCAGATAGTAGAAAAACTGAACGACTCTAGAGTTTGCTTATCGACCCAGTGAACAGATATACAGTTTATATACACATGTACGCCTGTTTTCATGGCAGCTTGGATCTCGGAGCCCAGCTTACCTTTACCTAACTTTGTACGCTAAATTGCATTGAACTTGCTCACTTTAGCATACTAATCAGAACACTCAGTTTTCATCACCAATAATTATAAGAAAATGGTCATCATTATCCCTCCAGAAGAAGGCGAATATCATGACTGAAGTCATGCTGATACATTATTATGTACCTCTGAAAACATAACGTTCACTGACACAAAGAGCCACTACACTCACAGCCGCTGTACATAACCACACAGTTACCCATGGCGTGGGTGGCTGTGTAAGTTCTTCCTGTGAATGGATACTATATTAACAGACGTACATCACATTAATTTTGCGCAAACCGTACTACAAACTGCACAGTCTATCCACCAACCCGCCAATGCACCCCCATCACATACACCCACACACTCACCACTTTCATTTTAAAAGAAAACATCTAAGTGTCATAAGCGTTATTCTAGAGGTTGAGCCTCATCACGGCCTACAACCACTACAGTTATCTCAACCTCCATCTGCCATCCCTGCCAGCCACTGCCAGCTCATGGGGGCAGGTGTGTGGACATGGACTAAGCCATTCCACTCTCTGATGTACTTGACTACTGGCCATTTCTCTTAGATCAGAAGACTGAAGGCTCTTTTGTTGCAGTAGAATTAACGTCAGTTCGTTTGGTGTCAGGCCTGTTTGACACACCGTCGTGTGACAGGCTGGGAAGAGGACAGGCCACGGCTGGCTGCTCACTCCTCTTCCTTCCCCATGCCTCCTAACACAGACGTCAGGCCAAGTTGAAACAGAAAAGTTAGTATGGTTTTTTTTCAGTATAATTACTGCTTTTGGGTACGGTTTCTTGGGTACTGTTTCTCTGTACTTATTGTCTTTTTTGAGTCTCTGTGTGTTCATGTGTGAATGTACGTGTTAACCTACAGCCTGCACACACACACACACACACACACACACACGCGCGCGCGCGCGCGCGCGCGCGGGCGCGCCACACTATCATAGGCACACATAAGCACACAGATGCACAAGCATGCGTGTGCACACACCCACCCACAAACGCTGTATCACTCACTTTGTCTGTCTGTCTCTGCCTGTTTGTCTCTGTCTGCCTCTCTCTCTCTCTTCCCACCCACAAACGCTGTATCACTCACTTTGTCTGTCTGTCTCTGCCTGTTTGTCTCTGTCTGCCTCTCTCTCTCTCTCTCTTTCTCTCTCTCATCAACTCTATAGGCATAACAATTCACTGAAACCTCTCCCAAGAGAGAGAGACAATAGTGCTAAATGTCAATAAACCGTTCCTTGCTATGCCGTGCAAAACACTCATCCAGCTGACAGTAGCACTGTGGGCACTGCACTGACGCTTCTCACCAACCTGGACAAGGCTCTGGTAGGCTAATTCTCAGCTCTGGAGTGTGGCGGTGCCTGTTGGGTGAACAGCATGCAGTCTTGCCGTCTTGCTGGTCTCCTTACCTTCCTCTCCTTTCCACTCTTTGAGGGGTCGTAATGGTACTGCACTAACCTATCAGGCTGCTTCCTGGTTTAAACACAATCTTAGTGAACAAACAAGGTATCAGGAAGAGATACCTTCACAGGACAACAAGTGCACTTATGATAGTCTTGTTATGATTTAAAGACATATGATAACTGTCTTGTTATGATTTAAAGACACATGATAACTGTCTTGTTATGATTTAAAGACATGCAATGTGATAGTGACTCCACGCTATTTTACGACGGCCAATTAAAAAAGCTATTCTTAAATAATTGTTATGCCTGTTTAAGTAAATAGCAACCCAGACAATCTAGCAAGAAGCATGTTGTATGTATACATTTTTTGCTGTATGTATACATACAAATGTATGTACGTATGTATGTACTTATGTATGTATGTATGTGTTTCTATTTATTTATGAATTTATATAAACTCCTGTGGTTTTAGAAAAATATATTTTTTCTTTTTCTTTGTTTTTACTTCGCAGGATTCCACTACAGACTCGTATTCTTCTTCAAATCAATTTCTAACTCTGCCCATGTCTGCCAAGCGAGTGGAATAATCTTATGACAGAACGGCCAGCCATTATTAACAGCCGCACAGTCTCTCTTTCATATATCCTAACCCGGATACAGGACAGAAAAGCTGAAAGCCTGTAGCTGTCAACATTCTGGAAAGGACGCAGTTGAAATAAAGTAGATATATAACAAAGCAAAAAGAAAACAAATTAAAACACCAAAAACAGTGTATCATTTAAGCAGCAAATGTGTGAAGTCTTCAATTTGGCATGCACCAGAGGCTGTGTAAGAAGCATTTTGATAATTACATACCCATTATTCCTTAATCTTTCAGTTTTGTTTAGGTTTTGTTGGGTTTGGTTTTTTTTCGTTCCTCGGCTAGTGCTCCGAGGTTCACAACTGGTGGGAGTTTGCGTATGCGACCGTTTTAGCCCACCATTAAGGTAGCTGAATTCCGACTTCAGGGATGGTGTCCAAATACGAAACCTGTGTGCATACGTGTTTAAAACCCCCCAGCTGGTATCCATTTCTAACGGTACGTAATAGCTTACTCTTCCAAAATGTAGAACGGGGTTTTAACGGTGTGCAGAATGTACTGAAAACATTCACACACGAGGCCTTTGTTTGCAACTGAATCCACTCCCCCAAAAACCTTCCAATGAGAATACGAAGGACTTTTGGGGAAGTAAAGTCAGTGCTGATGTTAACTACAGGAAAAAATCCCTTTAAAAATGTCAAGAATGTGTCTCTCCTTGCTTTGGTATTTGTCACTCATATATTTCAACGGACTCCTTTATCTGCAACCTATATCCTCATTATCAATCCCACCCCCCACCCGTAAAGCAAACCAGGACAAAACCAACTATTCAGCCCTCTTCTCTTATTAGAATGCTTGCTCTTTTAACGACTTAACTTGCACCCACTAGGAGGAGAGAAAGTAGTTCTTGCTGTGAGGATGTCCCAGGATAAGACATAAGGGAGGAAGGTGTGAAGGTTTTTGTTGACAGCCACTGCCGCCACCTGAGGTTGCCAGGCCTGGTGATGCTAATTAGCCTTTGCTGCCTTGTCCGCCAATACACTGTCTCCGCTGTGAGCAGGAACCACCGGGTGCCCGCACACACAGGCAGTGTAGTCACTCAGCCCTCGTCTTGTTATCAGTGAAGGAAGTGTATTGCCAGTAGTACAATCAACGGCTGATGGTGTGGGTCAGAGAAGAGGGGTACTACGAGTGAATGTGGAAAAAGTAACATCAGTATAAGAAGACCAACGTTATGTTTTAAATTGTGCATTTGAACACACCTGTGCGAGCGTGCATGTGCGTGTGTATTTGTGTGAGAAAGAGAGACAGACAGACAGACAAAAAGACACACACTCACAGACAGACACACAGACAGACAGAGAGCTGTTCAACCAGTTTGTTTCAAAATGGTATAAAGAATCAATCGTTATCATCAATAATGAAGTTATACTACTGAGTCTTTGTAGTGATTTTAGCCAGTACTGTATTGCGCGGCTTTTGGTGAACAGATCAAAAAGCAAGACAAATTCAACACTTATCCAGCCAATTACTTGACTCTAGCCAAAACAGAAGCACCTGTTGTGAAAGGAGAATGTATAGCAGTCAAACTGTTACTTTGAGAACCATTTTATAGCGTACGCAACATCAGCAAATCTAAAAAAGGAACAAAAACCAAATACGAAAATGAGATTAAGCAAGTATACATAAAACGAGGACCACGCCAGGAACAGTAAAATCATATTCATTGGAAAAAATATAAACCAAACCAAAGACTACATATATATATATATATATTGCCTTTGGTTTGGTTTCTATTTTTTCCAATGAATATGATATATATATATATATATATATATATATATATATATATATATATATATATATATATATATATATATATATATATATATGAAAGATGATCACAAGTCAAGTTCAATTCTTTCTTTTCTTCTTCTAACTTGTAATGATTTTGTTTAAATGTCGGACTTGTGACAGTTTAGTGTGATCAAAGAACTCGATGCTGGTTGATGATCTTTACCCAACAGTTCTTCTGCAAAGCAAGAGGACAGAACCCATGCCCCTAGAGCCAAACGATCATGTGACCTGGTTGTTAACTTTACAGCTGAGATGATATTCTGAATACAATTAAAATTTTAGCTTACGCAACAAAGTTTGTTTGCGTGGTACGGTTTGTTTGAAAATGTAAATGTCATCGTTAAGGGGGAAAAAGTGTCAAAAGAAAATACTACAGATGGCGCTGAAGAAGCCGCAGTCTCATTTTCTTCTTCAGCTGCCCATTTTTTCCTCAGAGAAATAAACTGCAATGAGGTTGACCTACATGATTTGGAAAACATGTCAGTATTCAGGCAAATGGCCCTCTGTGGTCCCTTTAGGCATGTTTAGATGTTGGTGCTGGGGGTTTTCTTCTTCCTTAATTTGTTTTGGTGCTAGTTTCAGCTCCCTCCCCCCCACCAAAACAACAACAACAACAACAACAACAACAACAATTCTTTACCCCCCTATCACCAACTTCTCTTCTATTTTCTTCCATTATATTTTTGTTCTCCCCATTTCTTTGTTTTCACTTTTTCGCAATTTTATCTGTCCTTTTAAACTACGCAATATTAGGTCATACCCTCTCAACATTCCACGACATCAGAAGCATTTTAAACACGGCGTATTGGTTGTGCCACAAACAATATCACCGTATCCTGCGGCATGAGAAACCATGAAGTCAGCAGGGCCAGCAAAGACCGGAGCAAATGGAGAAGGAGGATCATGTCTAGTGTCATTGGCAGCGAAGGCTAACACTGAACTCGGTGATACCGACAGGTGAAAGTGGTTGTACTGTATTGTTGACCATGATACTTCTGCAAGAGAATACTTTCTCTACATTCGCTACCCATGCCACAAACACTAAAGTCCTAGTTCTAAAGTAAAAACGCCTTACCAAGCTTGTCTTTGCACTTTACTATATATATTAATTATTCTATATTTCTAGCTTTTAGTATAAGAGACACACACACACATGCTTACTCCAGGGCAAAAACCGTACCTACCGTGCATAAGCGTTTTGCTACAATCACTTTTTTTCTCTGCATGTCAAAGACATAACTTTTTTTTCTCGTGCATGTCAAAGACATAGACGTTGTTACCAGAGTGTTGGGTTTCTCCAGCTTAACACCCTAGGGGTCAGCCAGGTCATGCTCTCTGTCTCACTCATCACACCTGGGATCACTGGAAGTTTGCCTGTATGGCTGTTTTCGAACACTCTCGCAGACGGACATTCTAGCCGAGCTGTTAAGACAGTTAGATTTCAACCCCATGGGTCCACGAAGTCGCGGGTTCGAATCTCGGCTGTGTCTGATGAATTAAGGGCGAGGATGTTTACGATCTCCTAGGTCAACATCTAGAGCAGACCTGCCAGTGCCTTAATTCCCTTCATGTATCTACGCATGCAGAAGATCAACAGGCACGTTAAAGATCCCGTAATTATGTCAGTGTTGGGTGGGTTACGGAAACACGAACACACCCAGCATGAATCCCCGAAGTGGGAGTGAGGCTGCCTTCATGGTGGGCAAAAAACCAGCAAAACAAAAACGGTTACATACGCAAAATCTCGGAGCTTCTGCCCAGCAACGGAAAAAGCCCCTCGCCATACATACAGTCACGCTCTGATTTCAGAGGCTATTTTCGTCTTGAATGGAGAGTGCAGAATGTTACGCTACGAGCTTGTCATGGCTGAAGACAATTTCAACCTAACATTTCACAGCATACCACAATGTACCGAATGTAGACTGGGACACTGTCCTTAATCAGTTGATGACATAGTTTCTTCCTGAGAGTCACAGGAGCCACTGATCTTAGACAACGACAAATTGTTACATAGATTTCTTTTTTTTTCCAGGTCACGTTAAATAGTTCGAAGTGGAGCGTCCCTAAAGATGTTATCATTAAATTTTGTTTGACATTTTTGCTGCAGAGAGGCTGTCACTGGCTATCTAATGTCCATTTGATGGCTTATTCCATTATCCTCGATATAAAACAACGAATGAAATGAAATGTCTTTTGTGCATTTTTACTGCAAACCGTGCTTGTTTGTCTTGAAGCAATCACCAGAAAGTGAGAGACAGACAGACAGACACACAGGCAAGCAGAGACAGACAGAGACAAGAGACATAGAGGCAGACCTATAGACAGACATAGACAGACAGATAGACAGAGACAGAGAGACACAGAGACAGAGAAAGAGAGACAGACAGAGACTGAAAGACTGAAAGAGGAAGATTAAGACAGACATACACACAGACCATGCAAAGCATGCAAGATACCAACTAAAACATGAATACATTTTTATGTACACGAACAACAGTTACCCACCGGCCCTTTCCCTCTTTTTCTTTCTTTTTCCCTCCCTCCCTTCCTCCCCCCCCCCCCCCTCTCTCTCTCTCTCTCTCTCAAGTTAAGTGTTTCGCGCTGTCTTTGATTAAAATACGAACTACCTTTGTTCTTATCTCAAAGAGCTAGAGGATCCACTCATTTTCTGAGGACAGCAAATTTGTTCAGCCTTTGATCCACTGGTTCACTCGTTACTAGTAGCACTGAATTAACAATGAAAGAAATAAACAAAGGAAGGCAACACCATCAGCACGGCTCTCTTGACAGTCAAGTTCCCACAACACAGTTCACAGTTTATTGTGTAGATTGAATATGGGGACAGGATCGTTCAGTTGTCAGAGCACTCGCTTTCCACGAACTAAAGATAAGCAGCATTGAGCGCGGTTACCTACTGGATAGGTGACCGTTTGCACGCCTTGGCTTCAGTATAGTCCCCCAGTTCACCCAGCTGTAAATGGGTACCTGCCTCTTTAGGGACCGGGAAGGTAAAGCAGCAAGGGAGAGGAGATGGGCGCTGCCCTGAATATGCTGGCCCCTAGAGAAGCTGACGTTTCTGACATCTTGTTACCCAATGATCGCATAGGTGATGGGAACACCTTTACTTCCTTTGCCTTTTAGATTGAATAAAAGTTAAGAACTGCCAGGTCTTAAATATTTTTTTATACCACTGTACTATCGTGTACAGTGATGAAAGAGGTCAAATACCAGCATGGTATTGGGTGGTGGCTGTGGAAAAAAATTGCAGACTTACAGTTTTTTCCCCTTTATTACCGGAGGAACCACTGAATCACTATACGGATTTGTTTGGCTGTGTTTCTGAGGCAAGTTTAAAGTGAAGAAGCATGTTTCTCTTCAATCGACAAATATGTTGCTGTCACCAATGCTATGGGAACAGAAGGCCTCCTCCTCTATAACACGTCAACAGGTTTTCAGTTGTGTGCTGGACAGTTTATGTATGCTCACACTGGGGACCTTCGCCAATCACCTTACCAGGAAATCGAGTCACAGCTTACTACTAATTTTGACAGATGAGAAAATAGCATTATCCTGTCCACTTCTGTAGAAAGCACACTCTCTTACGACCATTTCCATGTGTATCTACAAATAACTGTCAAAACCGCCATTTCCTCGTATGCATGTTAAAGCCTGATGTGAGTAAAATCACTACTGTTAAAATCTTGTGAATTTTGCCCTTTGTTTACCACCCTTTCCTCTGAACGCATTAATTTCCATGTTTCACTGCAATAACCAAATACTGTCGTCTGGCTTTTTTCCCCTTGCACTTGAATCAGCAGTTTATCAACCTTACGAACGGAAAAGACCTCACTTCATAGAAAAATGCTGATAAACTACAAACCTATGTCTAAATTGCTTTTCCTCCCTTAAACAACAATTGCAAAATATTCTGAAAACAGATGGTCTGGGACTGATAGAGTTAGGGGCATTTTGGGCCATCTCAGCATTTCCGTGTGTGTGCATGCACGCATGCATCAGTGTTCACATTATATGCACATGTTGATGGCTTGCTGTTGATTGTCTTTCTGTTCATACTTTAGGCGCGGAGAGGACATAAATCCCCAGTCTTTAATGGTCATTATGAATCCCTAGTTTTTGCAGGGTTGTGTTCTCCCGGAGTAATTAGATTGCAAACGAGTTGTTTGCTATGAATGTTGATTAGTCTATAGTGTCTTATAAATCAGAACTACATGACTATTGGATCTTCTCCATCTCAGTTCTTGTGCGCGCTTGTGTGTGTGCGCGTACGTGCGCGAGCGCGCGCTTGTGTGTGTGTGTGTGCGAGTTAGAAAGAAAGAAGAAAAGAGAGAGAGAGAGAGAGAGAGAGAGAGAGAGAGAGAGAGAGAGAGAGAGAGAGAGAGAGAGAGAGAGCGAGAAGTGAGGAAAGAGAGAGAGAGAGAGTGTGTGTGTGTTTGTGTTTGCGTCGTGTGTGTGTGTTTGCACGCACGCTCGTCTGTGTGTGTATGTGTATGTGCGTATGTGTGTATGCAGTGTGGCGTGTGTGTGCGTACGTGTGTGTGTGTGTGTGCGTGCGTATGTGTATGAGAGAGAGAGAGAGATTATGCTCACCTACCAAACAAAGCTCCTGAGAGATTTCTTGATTTAAGGGAATCTAATAAGGCAAGCCTTGGTTAGGCTGTGTCATGTGATATCAGACTGATTGGCATGGAAGAATTAGCAATGCCACACCATAGAAAGTAACATAGCGCACACACACACACACACACACAAATCCAAATCAACCCCGTTGTTTATAGCCCCGTTGACCGCAGAAGCCATATAAGGTTGTCTCTGTCTCTCTCTCTGTCTCTCTCTCACACATACACACACAGCACGCACACACACACACACACACACACACACACACACACACACACAAAACACACAAGCTCTAAACACACCCAAACAAGCATACACAAGACAAAAACACACACACACAAACATATCACAGCCACCAATCACACCACCCATAGGTCAACAATAGCCACCCAGAGTGAACACCTCGTCTCCACACTGGGCTGTTGACAACTCCTCCTCCTCCTCCACTGTATCCCACAACCATGCCCCCACCCTCAACAGCCTTGCTATCATTAGCAGCCCTGCAGTGACTGATTTACAACGCTTGAAGCCAAGAAGTAATCCGCTCTCTGCCTGGCCTCTCCCTGTTCCACTCAGTGTGGCCAAGGCAAGGGTAAAGCAAGGCAAGGCAAGGCAGGGCAGAGAAGGGCAAGGCAAGGCAGGGCAAGGCAAGATAAGGCAAAGAAAGGCAAGACAAAGAAAGGCAAGGCAAGGCATGGCAGGGCAAAAGTTCATTCTAAAACCTCCCTATAGACATACACAAAATTACCAGTCATGGAAGTTATGAGTCAATCAATATGATTATTAGTTAAAGCATCAAGAGGTGACCTATTATTATTTGGATAAAATAAAGTACATGAAAACAAAAAGAGGGCCACGCTTAAGAAGCCACTGGGCTGAGCAAAGTCGAAACGCTTTAAATGATTATGATTGTGAGAAAAGAATACAGTCATCATTTGGCCTTTTTCAAGAAAATAAAGTAAATGAATAGATAGACATGTACTTTTACAATCAAAGAGGAAGTAGAATTTTAACGACATGGATTGGCCTTTTTCACTAACCTTTGGGTAACTGTGCCCTTCCTTTCTTCAAGAAAGCCAGGACAACGAAAGAGAAACCGAAACTCATCGTTTATTTCCCAAAGATCACACTCTGAGCAAAGCCTTTCCTTGTGAGGAGTACTTGAAACACTCTCCCTGTTTAAACAGGAAGCCGGGTTCCATACCCATGCTGGTATAAAGACATTCTGCCTGGCTGTTGGATGATAGGCCAGTGTCTTAACAGTGGGGTGTGGCCACAATGAGTAGTCCCAGGTGTGTTTGGGGGGAGCTGTTTTGTGTGAGGATTTAATTAGTGCACGATTTAGGGGGTGTTGGGGGCGCGGGTGTGATAACAAGAAAGGTGGCTGCCGTTGGGGCTAATTACTTTTCACACGACCAGCGCGGAGATGGCATTCATCTCTGGTCTTTTGTTTGGGAGATGTTTTGCTACAGTGATGAGATTGCCAGTTAAGAGGTTTGTCCTGAATGGTAATTACTGCTTAACCTCCCCGCCATATGAAGACGAAAGAACTGTCGTTTTAATTTGACATTTCAGGGAAAAGGAACGAGTGTGTGATGGAATAAGTGTGAGTGTAAGCGTAAGTGTGTGAGTGTGTGTGTGTGTGTATGTGTCCGGGCATGCGTGCATGCGCGTACATGTGTGTGTGCAAGAAATTGAGTGAATGAGTGATTGGGTGTGTGTATTTGTGTGTATGTACATGCGTGCGTGCGTGTAAGTGTGTGTGAGTCAGTGTTTTTTTAATTTTTATTTTATTTTATTCTTTTATATCGAGGATAATGGAATAAGCACTTATGTGCTTTTTTACATCTAGTCCCCCGTGTGTATGCGGTTTGGTAAATTCCGACATCTGTTCCCACCGGCACACACTGGCCTACTCTTACGAGAAGCGGAAGAGGATTTAACGTGTGCGCAAGATGTTCTGCGTACGTTCGCACATGGAGCCTTGGGTTATAGTCTCACCCAAAGGAAATGTGAGAGAGTGTGAGGGTTTGAGAGTGTCAGTGTGTGTGTGTATGTGTGTGTGTGTGTGTGTGTGTGTGTGTGTGTGTGTGGTTGTGTGTGTGTGATCACAAGAACCAAACAGGGGTTGCGGTCTCTAAGGCTAGGGCAGATGTGGAGTGATCCAGGACAAAAGGCCTTGGGACAGTTGCACGTACACGTCAAAAAAGCAAACTAACTTAGTAATCGTAATTCTTTTTTAAAAGCAAAGAGCAGCTGTTTTACAAAAAGACAAAACCTAGCGCTCCATACGTCCTTTACGAGAGTCTTCCTTAATTCCATACCCGGCCTGTACCTTCACCTGACTGTGATCCCGTGCATCTTTCTCTGGAGATGCTGTTCCACCTTCTGACTGTCTGTGGTTATATAAGCCAACAACTAGCTGATTCTGGGTAGTGTCCTATACCCTTGTGATAAATCGCCTGCCTAGAAAGCGAGAACTGCGGGTTCGATCCCCGTTAGTGCCCGAGCTTTTCCCCCATCCACTAGACCTCAAGCAGTAGTCTGGATGCCAGCCTCTCAAATCACAGGTCTCGTGTGCAACAAGCGTTCAGTTTGTGTAGCAGAACTCACAGCAACAAGAGAACTGTATGGTAGATAAAGCCACCACTCTGATAATTATTGTAAATTCACATAGACAAATACGTGGCGCTGCTCTTGTGGTGACAATTCTTGCCCTGGGAAAAGCAGTCGGCCTGAATACACGGCACAGTAACCTGTCGTGACTGTGAGAGTGGTATGCAATACAAAACAAACACATCACAAAAACCAGGAGGGGATGGATATCATCAGGACCCCCCATCTGGCCTCTAACTGCTGCCCTCAGCGTTGCTTGGCTCCAGACCCGGCACAGACAGGCTGCTGCTGCACGATAGTGGAGTGGCGTGGAGTGCCAGAGCAGCAGGACCCAGCTGTGTGTAGCACAACTGGTGTGTGATCGTGCGCGGATTTAATTAGCAGAGCAGGGTTTAGCAGGCGGCGTGTACAGTGTGAGTGGAGAGATAAGGCAAAGTGGGGGTGGAAGCTGTTGCTAATTGCTCTTTCACACGCTGAGTGTTTAGACAGCGTAAACCTCCTGTCTTTTCGTGGTGGCGTTTTCTGCTGAATGAAGGGACTGCAAGTATAATTGCAAAACTGCTTTCTTGGTCTTTTGACTTGCGTTTCAATATCTCTTGTTTCTGTCTGTCTGTCTGTCTGCCTGTCTGTCTCTCTCTCTCTCTCTCTCTCTCTCTCTCTCTCTCTCTCTCTCTCTCTCTCTCTCTCTCTCTCTCTCTCTTTCTGATGTGAAGTCCACGCCATGACGATCATTTGGGTTGCAATCATATATTTTTTCTTCAATTATGTCCACTGTGCCCAGTCCCTTTCCAACATTACTGTCCCCGTGAGAATGGGCTTAAAAGCTTTTCACAATACACTACTCTCTCTCTCTCTCCCTCCTTCCTCCCTTCTCTCTCTCTCTTCTCTCTCTCTCTCTCTCTCTCTCTCTCTCTCAGCCTTCTCTCAAAATCTGTGCACTCAAAGACTGTATTGTAAGCAATGAATCTCTTCAGTGTCCAGTGTTCTCTCTCTCTCCTCTCTTCTCTCTCTCTCTCTCTCTCTCTCTTCTCTCTCTCTCTCTCTCTCTCTCTCTCTCCATCCGTCCTTCCCTCCGTTCTTTTCTGTCTTTCCTTTCATGACGACCCAGTCTCCTTGTCAGTGTTCACAGATACTACACACAGGTCCCCCTCCAAGGAGTTTTGCCTGATAAAACAGACCAGAATGACCAGCGGTCAAGTCACAGTCAGGTGTGGCTAACTGGGGGCCAGAGGAACTGTTTTCTTCTGTGATTTAGCAGCGTGGGATCAAGGCATGCACAGCTGAAGAGAGTGGGGGCACTTAAGCATTCCTCAAGATGCAAATTGCTGATCTGGTAGTACTGCAAACAGATCTGTTTTCCATTCTCTGTCTGCCTGCCTGCCTGCCTGCCTGCCTGCCTGCCTGCCTGCCTGCCTGCCTGCCTGCCTGCCTGCCTGCTGTCTGTCTGTCTGTCTGTCTGTCTGTCTGTCTGTCTGTTCTCTCTCTCTCTCTCTCTCTCTCTCTCTCTCTCTCTCTCCTCCTCTCTCTCTCTCTCTCTCTCTCTGTCCCTCTCAGGATAGAGGCAAACGATCCGCCAACAAGGTGTGTTTTTTATTTACACACACAACACACAAATACACAAACACACACACACATTCACGCACACACACAAACACATACACACATATGCATATTCACAAACACATACTCAAACACTCACTCACTCACTCATGCACACATACATACATACGCACTCGCATGCGCACACACACACACACACAAATATACACATACAAACACACACACATATATGCACGCACATGCACACACACACACACACACACACACACACACACACACACACACACACACACACACACACACATGCACACTCATTTACCAAGGTTTTGATAAGAAAGAGGGGTAGTCTGCTGTTGCTCTGAAAACTACCATGACATGAATCATTCTATCTCAGCTCTTGCGTAATACATCCCAGTTAATAGCCATACCATGGACAGTTACCAATAGATCAGAGCCACCAAGCACCTGACTGTCCGACACCATATGGTGGATGCCATAACAGGGATCACTGCTCACTGCCCTGCTGCCAGGCTCTTTGGTGTTGCCACAAAGGGCACGTGACACATGGTACAAGGATTAACCAATCAGAACGCAGATACAGCCACGTGGTACAAAGATTAACCAATCATAATGCAGATGCAGTCACGTGGTACAAGGATTAACCAATTAGACTGCAGATACAGCAGTGGCTAAATTAGCTGATAATTAAATTAGCTGCTTCTGTGTCTTCTTGTCCTAGTCTTACTTATCTGTGTTAACTTTCATTCAACTTTGTTTTTTGCTATCCTATGTTGGTGGGATTTTTCTTCTCTCAAACAAGTGTTGTGCATGCTTGTTTTCAAGAAACTTTTCTTAGACTACATAGCAACAGTGAAAGAAAATGCTGTGACATAATGTGCTCCATGTACCCTTTGGTTCTTATAAATAGGTTGTCATACTGTAAACACTTAGCTTGGCACAGCATGTCCATTCTATGCCTTTCTTTGCTTATATTGCTTTCTTTACAGACTTGAAAACACAAGACAGTATTTTGCTTATGGTTGTATTTATCCAGATTCCAAGTCATTATATAATTAAGGAACTATAATCATCAATGCAATGCAACATGAATAATGTATGAGTACTTATGAAGGCTAATAAAGGTTGAGCGATCGGCAAAAAATATTGGAATATTAGAATTTAACAGAATCGACAAAATATCATTCCTGACATGATGGGAGAGATTGAAGGTGTCTGACTGGAAGGAGGAGAAGGAAGAGGAGCAGAAGAAGAAGAAGAAGAAGAAATAGTTTAGAAATAACAACATGTCTAAGAAAGGCTGATTCAGAAATGCATAGTATTTGCCTGGCTCAAATCTGCATGGCTATTTTCCTTCAAAGTTTACTTCTGTTAAAGCAGCATGATACATATGCATGCACATGTCATAAGAACACACATGTTGAGCTCCTGCACTTTAGATGGAAGAAATAAGAATAGAATGCCGATTAAAACTATTAGCAAATGTTTATCCTACATTCCCAAAGGTTTTTTCCTCAAATTTTTTTCAGCTACTCAATCTGCACTGAAACAATCAATATGTTCTTCCTTAAATTACATAGCAATAAACATAATAATCTCTATTATTGTTTGAAATCAAACAAAAGGAATGGCAGGTATGTGTTAAAGTCCTAAACAGAAACGATGTCAACATAATTATGTATGCACATTGCATTGTATTCTGAGCAAAATCGGAGCTTCTGCACACACAGCAAAGAATGGAAGAATCCTGTATAGGCGTTAGGATACTAGCGAACACTATCTGAAGGTAAAATGAACAGGGTTTATTTCCAAGTGCCACGTTTGTACCTCGCGTCTTGGCAGCAAAAGCCACTCTTTCCACAACGAAAGACTCTGTCCTTAAACTTCACAAAACAAAGCTAACACAGACTGCCCCCTTCTGTCTTAGGGTATAAAGATAGGATGGAGTAGACTTATACGGCAAGATCATAAACTCAATCAATCTTGCCAACCTCTCTGTGTTTTGGGGATGTGTGCTCTTGTGTATGTTTGGGTTGTTTTGTTTTGTTTTGTGCTTCTTGTTAAATTGTTTTTCTTTCCTGCTGCCCGAGTTTCCCTATGTATAACGGTCACTGACATTAATCTAATAATTATTACCAGTGTTTGAATACCATGACAGTGGTTTTTAAAAAAAAATTCATGTTGGTCTGTTTCAAAGAGTTGATTATGAATGTTTGCATATTACTTTGTTGAGAGCATAGTGTAAAGAAGCCCTGAGTTTATCCGTTTACTCTAAACAAACAGCTCGAATTTCTCTCTCTCTCTCTCTCTCTCTCTCTCTCTCTCTCTCTCTCTCTCTCTCTCTCTCTCTCTCTCTCTCTCTCTCTCTCTCTCCTCTCTCTCTCTCTCTCTGGTGAACTTCATACCATCTTTTCTACTCCTTTACCTCACCATCTTTACACCCCACGTAAGCGCACACCAGCAAACACACATCAACACACTAAAACATCCACCAAACTACAATAATAACCTTTCTTGTATCCCCACACACAGAACCAACAGTCAAATACCGGACATAACTATAGATTCTGGCCCACACAAAACAGACTTCTGTACAAAATTCAAAGCCTAGACGATCGTAACATCTTTTGCAGGCAAAGAGACTCGAGAAAGGTTCAGCGTACCATCAATTCCGACATCAAACCAGCAAATCGAAGGACAGTGAAGACTGTGCGTACAAGAGCAGGAGACAGACAGACAGACAGACAGGGAGGCTGCTTGTGGACAGAAGCCTGGGGAGGGTGTGACAGGCTGGCAAGTGGACAGGCAATGGCTGGCTGCTCACTCCTCTTCCCCTGTCTTCCTGACACAGACCTCGGCTACACTGGTAAAGGTGGACCAGAAAACACAAGCCATGGTCATTTCTGCTTTAAAAAAAATGTGTACCGACAAAAGAGTTTGCTCCCCCTGCCCCAGTTTTTAGTTGGTTTGGCTCCCTGTCCACATGTGTGTGTGTGCGTGTGTGCGTGTTCATGTGTTTGTGTGTATATGTGTGTGTGCGTGTGCATGCGTGTGTGTGAGCGTGTGTGTTCGTGCGTGTGTGTGCGTGTGTGTGTGAGTGCGTGGGTGCGTGAGTGCGTGCGTGTGTGCGTGCGTGTGTATGTGTGTGCATGCGTGCGCGTGTGTGTGCGTGCGTGCGTGCGTGTGTGTGCTTGTGTGTGTGCTTGTGTGTGTGTGTGTGTGCAAGCATGCATGCAAGCGTATTACCACCATAAATACAAACCGAAAATTTTTTTAATTCTCAGACTGCTGTCAAACAAAACCCTTTAAAAATTCCCGAAAGAACTGTTCAATCTCATCAACTGGAATAGAGATATTGACATCATGCACAGCTCAGATTACTCTGACAATATTAATACCCCATTGTGCGCTCTTTTTTTCAAGAGTATTTTTATCTTTAAAAAACAGTAAAGTTTGACATTTTAAGCGATGTCACTAAATCTTTAAAAAAAAAAATATATATATATATATATATATATATATATATATGCGTGCGTGCATGCGTGTATGCGTTATGCGTGCGTATGTGTGTGAGAGAGGGATAGAGAGACAGAGATAGACAGAGAAAGAGAGTCAGACCTACACACAGACAGCTACAGACAGACAGATAAATAATAATAATAATAATAATAATAATAATAATAAATGGAATTTATATAGCGCTGTATCTTGCACAGACAAATCAAAGCGCTTGGACTCAACTAATTCTTACACAGTCATGCAACCAATAGCAAGTAATAGTTCTAACAAGTCCAAATGGACACACACGCGCACGCGCGCAGGTGTGTATGAGTATGTGTGTGCGTGCATATGTATATGTGGTAATTTGTATTTTTAATGTATTAACTTATCGATTTTCCTTTTTTTACTGGTTTAATTGAATGGTAAATGATGCAATAATGTAGTTTTTTTTAGTATAATCATTAAGAAACTTGTTCTTAGATAGATGACTTGTTGAAAAAAAGCAAATGCATTGCTTATTCAAAGTACCATCTGGAAATAAAATTTTGACTTGACACACACACACACATACATACACACACACACACACACACACACACACACACACACACACACACACACACACACACACACACACACACACACACAGAGTTTTAATATAAAATTTTAATGGAGGGGTTCCACACTATGAACAAGTAGTTAAATTCCTTGGAGTTTTTCTAACATCAAAACTAACATGGCATACACATAGTGAATATATTTTGACTAAAGCATAAAAAAGCTTTTATCATTTTGAAAATTGTCAGTAAACAGCCATTGGGCCAAGTCATTTTTACCATGTTGCATCTTTCAACATCTCTCATTCGTTCGCAATTAACCTTTGCCCAGGAAGTATTTTTTGTGCCCCAAAATACCTTTTGAAAAAACTTCAAGGCATAGACTGCAGGGCATATAAACTTGCCCTAGGTCTACCTATCCTTGCTTCATGTTTAAAAACATACAGTGCTTCAGGGGGTTTACCACTGGAAGATTATAGGAGAGTTTCTTGCAGTAAATTTATATTACGAAGTCTAACTGTTCAAAACGGTTTGGGATCTTTGGTTAATTTCAAGTCTGACACCGATTTTCCAAAGAGAGCAAAATCTTTATCATCACAAACTACATTGAGAACATACACATCAAACATTTTTTACAAACGCTGGGTTGGAGCCAACAGGAAATGTAGCACAACGGGATGGAACTCAAAAGAGCAAGGTTTGACATCGATTATATTGATCTAGCGAAAAGGACAATATTAAATTATTATCTTCTCATGCCAAACTTCATTTGGAAGACAAATATCCTAATCACTTCAATTAAAAGTGTTCATAGATGGATCAGTATTAGATAATAACGCTGGTGCTGCTTATATCATACCAGATCTAAATACTGAAAACCAATTTCATCTTGGAGAAGGTATGACAATATTTATGTAGACTCCAAATCCGTAATTAATGCCATTAGTTCTTTGCCAACAAAAGTTAGATCTGTAATCGTCATTGAAATTTGTCATTTGACTCATCTTTTATCATTAAAGGGCTCAAAATAATTTTCTGTTGGATTCCATCGCACAGTGGTTTTTACTACAATGAAAAAGTTGACAACCTAGCAAAAAAAGGAGCAAAAGGTTTACCTGGGTGACAACATTAGTACTCCCTTTTTCATTACAAGAGTGTTATCATTTTGTAAAAAAATTACAACAGTTATTTCAGTGTAGGAACTGCATTTTCCTTTTGTTTACTGTAGTTCGGCAGGTTAGTAATGTAAAGGTGGTTTTTGTTTTTGTTTACATTTCGCATGCATTGATCCACTGAAATTTCTTCTCCCATACATTACCAACTACACCCTCCCTCCTGACACTCACACACCTTCCTTCTTCCTCCCCCTCCCCGTCTAATATCACAACATGTGAAAAGATGTTCAATGAATTTGAACACACACACACACACACACACACACACACACACACTCACACACACACACACACACACACACACACACACACACACACACACACACACACAAAACACACACACAACACACCACACAACACACATACCAGATGTTATACACTTTGGCAGGGTGATGGGATTTTTGGCTGTTCAAAAGCAGGGATAGCTATGAAATAAAACAGGAGAGGAATATCTTAGGTTTGAAACGAATGTGTCTTGAGGCCCGATTTAAAAGTGTCACAAGAAGGCCTTTGTCGTGAAGAGATGGGAAGGCCATTCCAAATCGATGGACCAGAAACAGAGAAAGAGCGACTACCAACAGTGGACTGGCTGAATCTAGGTATTCGTAAGCACAAGGAATCTGCAGCAGAGGAAGGGAACGAGAAGGAGTGTACAGGTGAAGACATTCACAGAGGTAGGAGGGTGCGGTTTTGTGGAGACATTTGTAACAGAGAGTACTGATCTTATACTTTATTCTTTGTGGTACAGGCAGCCAGTGGAGAGATCGCAAGAGAGGGGTAATGTGCTCAGATTTTTTTCTTTCTGAGAACTAATCGAGCTGCAGAGTTTTGAATACGTTGAAGTGAGTGGATAGATGATGCTGGCAGACCAGCCAAAAGAGAATTGCAATAGCTCAGACCTGAAAGAATTTGAGATGCCACGAGTTTGGATGTTGCGTCTGTGGACAGGTACTTTCGAATTGCACTAATACGCGGTAATTGATAGTAGCACAACTGGCAGGTCTGGGTGATGAATTTTGCAAAGAGAGTGTGTTGTCGATAATTACCCCTGGATACTTCACAGCAGTGGATAGAGGGATAGATAGATAGGCAGACAGAAACAGACAGACAGGCATATCAACACAGAAAGAGAGAGGTTTGTGTGTCTGTGTTGGCATATAAAATTGACCCATAATAATCAAATAAAGATAACTACAGGTTCAGTGCATCGCTCATTGATTAAAGGATATATGTCAACTGATCCTGAAATAAGTGGCAGAAATGGACACAACAGCAAATGTCACGTTCCAATGATGACAGCGATAACGACGAAAATATTAGTAATGACAATGACGACAACAACAAGGAAGACGAAAACTATGGCGACAATTAACAACGACGAAGCTGATTGTATCATGCTATTTCATCTTCTCCATTAACTGAAACTCTGGCTGGTTTAAATATTATGCGTTAGATTTGAGATTTTTGTTAATGCAATAGTGAGCTTAAGATGGCCTATGCAAATCTGTAACAGTGAGAAGAGCATAATTATGACTGATGAAATATGAAACATGGCAAACAGTTGGAATAACATTAGAAGAAAAAAAAGGATGGAGAGAACAAGGAGAAAAGAAGGATTTGAAGAAGAAAAAGAAGAGGAATTTGTTGAAGAAGATGATGACGGCGACAACAACAGCAGCAACAATGGCAATAGTAGCAACAACAACAACAAGGAGGAGAAGGAGAAGTAGAAGAAGAAAATAATAATGACACACATGATGACAATATGAAAAGCAGCAACAGTAACAATATCCCATCTTTGGATTATGCAATGTCAAACATCTTCTAAGAATGTGTTGAAACTTTTATAAAACCTCAAGTCAAAGCTGTTCTTTATTTTGAAACTGATGATAACTCTCTGTCATACATGAAGCTATCAAAAACAAAAAAAGACTTTCAACTCCATAATAATACAAACCATCCACGACTAAGAAAAGAAATGTCTTATAAAATATTCTCATCACTCTAGTCTTTAACCTCTGATCATTGTCACAACTGGCTTTCTAAGGCCTTAAACTTTAACCATAAATGAAATTTGTCTGCGATTCATTCATTTGCAAGCTGACAACCACAATTACCGTAAATCATAGGAGATGCCATTCTTCTTCGCTCTTCTAAGTGCCCAGGGATGATCACAAATCCCACACAAAGGAAAAAGAAGAGGATCCTCGCAATGCAGTTCTTCATCGGTCACTTGGGATATCAATATCTTTCTATGGCCTTTCCCATCTTCGTCTTCTCTTGACAAGTAGACTGGGTCAAAAAACAAAGGATTACCTCTCGTGGCCAATTTGCCTGCTCTCCCTTCTAACATCTTTATTGGTGCCACCAAGGGACACGACTCTCACAGGAGAAAGTAAAGGGGAGACAAATGAAAGCTAGGTGTAAGTGTAATTGTTATCTTCAATTAGCCCCACCTGAGACAGCCATGTTTGTGATGCTAATCAGATTTAGCTCTTTGTCTACCACTCCATTGTGTCAAAGTGTCCAGAGGACTACTCAGTGCACACTGGCAGTGACTCACTTCTCGACTTCTTTAACTAGGCCATTTTATTACCAGCAGAGTTAGCACTGTGTAACTTTCTTGCTGACTTTTGCTAACGTGGATGGAAAGCACTGCCATACACAACTTTGCAAACATTCTAGATGGCGTGGGATCATGTGCAAATGTACACAGAACATCTTGCACACAGGTTTACAACTGAGAACAGATGAAAAGTTTTATAAAACTGCCTGTACATAGGGACTGGATGTAAAAAGCTCATAAGTGTTTTACTCCACTATCCTCAAAATGTTAAGAGAAACTATGTGTGCATGCGTGCGTGCGTGCGTGCGTGCATGCATGTGCACGCGCATGTGTGTGTGTGTGAGAGAGTGAGATAGAGAGAGAGAGAGAGAGAGAGAGAGAGAGAGAGAGAAACTTGTTTTTTTCATATCTGTTTGCACAAGTGTAAGATGTCAGATATTCTTCAGAGTGATAATGCCAATGTTAATCATTGGGGTAAAAGGTTTTTCTGCCCTCCATCAGCTAATGCTAAAACAGTGCATTACACAGCTCACGTGTCATTACAACTGACATGTCTGCTTTTTCAAATTCATGGATGGTGTACACCTTGTTACTCCATTTGAGTTTTCTTACCTTAAACACTTATTTAGTATTCATCATCATTAACCATTACACCCAGTGGTGTGTAGGGAAGCAACAAAGTGCTTCCACTCCTGCCTATCCTGGGCCAACCTAGTTACTGATCCCAAAGAGTGCTGCATGACCTTCATCTCACTTTCTACAGTTCTCCAGTGGACGGGATAGCTCAGTGGTTGGAGCACTCGCTTTCCCCCTGCCAAGTTAAGCAGCGTCGAGCGTGGTTACCAGTTGGATGGGTGACCGTTTGTGCGCCTTGGCTTCAGTACAGTTGCCCCAGTTCACCCAGCTGTAAATGGGTACCTGCCCTCTTTAGGGTCAGGGAAGGTAAAGCAGCGAGGGAGAGGAGATGGGCGCCGCCCACAATATGTTGGCCCTAGAGAAGTGAGGTCTCTGACGCCTCGCTCCCCTACAACCTTATAGGTTATGGGACTCCTTTACCTTTTTTTTTACCTTTTACCATGAGTTAAATCAAACTAGCACATAGCCTCTGACCATTGCCATGACCAGATTTCTGGGGACAAAAACTTCCAAGCATGAAATAAAAATTTCATCCATTTATTCGCAAGCTGATAGCCACAATCATATTCATTCATTGTAAATGTCATCCTTGTTTGTTCATCTCCATACCAAGGGATTTAAAATGAATCAGCAAAGAAGAAAAGGAAAAAGACTTCGGAATGTGGCTCTCCCTTAGTCACTGGGGATATCAATATCTTTCTATGGCCTTTCCCATCTTCGTCTTCTCTTGACAAGTAGACCGGGTAAAAAAAACAAAGGATTACCTCTCTTGGCCAATTTGCCTGCTCTCCTTTCTAACATCTTTATTGATGCCACCAAGGGACACAACTCTCACAGGAGAAAGTAAAGGGGAGACAAATGAAAGCTAGGTTAAGTGTAATTGTTATCTTCAATTAGCCCCACCTGAGACAGTCATGCTTGTGATGCTAATCAGCTTGAGCTCTTTGTCTACCACTCCATTGTGTGTCCAGAGGACTGCTCAGTGCACACTGTGGGAGTGACTCACTTCTCAACTTCTTTAACTAGGTCATTTTATTACCACTACTAGCTGTTGTGCTGGCTTTTGCTGAAATGCACTGACATACACAACTTTGGAAGGGGCAACATTCTAGATGGTACAGGATCACATGTAAACTTACACAGAACATCTAGTCCACAGGTTAGAAACTGCCCTTTGGAAGGGTAGACCATAGTGTGCCTGTGGGAATGCAATACTACATTACAAAATGGCATGTACATATGGACTAGACACATGAATACTCATTCTACTATCCTGAAATGTTTTCAAAATAATCTCTCTCTCACACACACACACACACACACACACAGTAAAAAGGGTTTTTAACCTGTTTGTATCAAGTGCAAGATGTCAGATATTCTTCAGAATGACAATCATTATACTGTACTGTCCTACTATATATAATGCCAGAGTAATCTAATCAGAGAGTAGGCTGTCCTACCCTCATCAGCTAATGTTTAAATAGTGCATTACACAGCTCGCATGTCATCACAACTGACATGTCTGCTTTTTCAAATTCATGGATAGCACACATCTTGTTACTCCATTTGAGTTTCCTTACCTAAAACACTTATTTAGTATTGGGACATAGAAATACAGTGTACATTGGAATAAAATTCTGAAAAATATACTTGTGTGTGGTCTTCTGCTTCATTTGGTTTGAGGTTTTGTTTACTCGCCGTGTGGGGGGTTTGTTTATTGCTGTTTGATTTGAGTGTACTCTTGGGTGGTGCAGCTGTAGAATGCTGGAGTATATAATTAGGCACACACACACAGGGAGAGAGATGGAGAGAGAGGGGGAAGAGAGGGAGAGGGAGAGGGAGAGGGAGAGAGAGAGAGAATGAGGTCATGGCTAGAAGAGGAAGCATAAAAGAAAAATCAAACAACAAAGAGAAGTCCAACAAGAAGAACAAAAAGAACTTTGGCAATTAACAGAAAAGCAATAGCTGCTGTCATCTACCTGTGAAGTGGGTCACATGTCTATTGGAAAACTGTTCACTTAACAGTGGGGATTTCTGTACTTTCTTAACTGAACAACCTTTCTTTCTCATGTATAAATGTTGCAGCTCGCTAAAACAAATATCTACACTGCCTGTAGCTCAGATAAAAAGTCAGTTCTTTTACCATGAGTTAAATCAAACTAGCACATAGCCTCTGCCCATTGCCATGACCAGATTTCTGGAGACAAAAACTTCAAGCATGAAATGAAAATTGCATTCATTTATTCGCAAGCTGACAGCCACAATCATATTCATTCATTGTAAATGTCATCCTTGTTTGTTCATCTCCATACCAAGGGATTTCAAATAATCCAGCAAAGAGCAAAAAGAAGAAAGACCTCACAATGCAGTTCTCCCTTGGTCACTGGGGATATCAATATCTTTCTATGGCCTTTCCCATCTTCGTCTTCTCTTGACAAGTAGACCGGGTCAAAAACAAAGGATTACCTCTCTTGGCCAATTAGCCTGCTCTCCTTTCTAACGTCTTTATTGCTGTCATCAAGGGACACGACTCTCAAATGAGAAAAGTAAAGGGGAGACAAATGAAAGCTAGGTGTAAGTGTAATTGTTATCTTCAATTAGCCCCACCTGAGACAGCCATGTTTGTGATGCTAATCAGCTTGAGCTCTTTGTCTACCACTCCATTGTGTCAAAGTGTCCAGAGGACTGCTCAGTGCACACAGGCAGTGAATCGCTTCTAGTCTATTCTAACTGGGTTATCTTTTCATCAGCTGTGGTAATCTTGCATACATTTCTCTTGTAAACCTCTGCCACTATCACTGGAATTTACAACCTTTGAAGATTAAAGAGTCATTGAAAAAAAAGACTGGTTGCACGCTTACCCTATTTACTGTTAGCTATCATTTGATGTTGGTTTGTTTTTTTATTTGACCAATATTTTTTTATATGGTCGTGAACATGTTCTGATCTTGTTTTTGGTCAAAGTCACCTAAAAGACCATTTTGAAAATTAAGATTTTCCTTAACAAGGCCAGGCCCAGGTGTTATCTCAGAGAAAAAAGAATGCAATGTGGTAATTTCCTGCCCTATATTTGCAACCTAAGTCATTTTGAGATACATCACACCGACTAGAGTGTCCAAAATGAAGTTAGCAATACTGAACTGTAACACTTTTTTTTTATAAAAAGTCAGATGTTAAGGTGCTATGTCAAGTGATGAGGGTAATATGCATGAGACAGTACACTGGGTAGGGTCTCTAAATTACATACACTCTTCTTTATTCATTTAGTTGTGATGCCTACACTCATTCCAACTACAGAGGTGGCATAACTGTAAAAGAAAGTAAACTTTGATATTTTCTGTAGCTATTAATACTTTCATTCGGTAACATCTTTCTTGTTCTTTCTTGTTCTTTCTTTGTTGTGGTTCTTTCGGACTGCTTAGCCTTCTTCTTTTTTGTTTTCCTTTTCTGTACTTTAGTCTGTCTTCCTTTCTTTTTCCTCTTTCTCTCTCTCTCTCTCTCTCTCTCTCTCTCTCTCTCTCTCTCACCACCTCACACACACACACCCACACACACACACACACACACACACACACACACACACACACACACACACACACACACACACACAAACACATAGGGCTGGATGTAAAAACAAGTTTTGTGCTATGTCTTATTCTATTAGCCTAGAAAAATAAAATTTCACTACCATTGTCATTTGTAGCTATCTCTCATCTCCATTTTACTCCAATTTAAGTCACACAAAATCTGCATCATGTCTCTCTATTGTCCATTCAAGAGATCTAAAGATATAAAACTACATTAATGCCATAGCAAATTTTCAGACTGTTACATCTTGCCACGTTATGTCCACCTTTGTGCCTTTGGGAGGCTAAAACAACTGGGCCTAAAAGGAAAATTCATTACCTGGCCTCCCCTCTTCTCTTTTGCCTTCAGATTAACTCATTCAGGTGGAACTTCTAAAAACTTTCATCACTGGATCACATGTGATATTTCTGCCATAATACAGCTGACACAGTTCCCTTCTTAACCTCTGTGCAGCTTTGTTAACAAATTCTGGTGACTGAGAAGGGAGGAGGATGAGAAGAGTAGGGAGAGTAGAGAGATTAGATGAAGAGAGAGAGAGAGAGAGAGAGAGAGAGAGAGAGAGAGAGAGAGAGAGAGAGAGAGAGAGGAGAGAGAGAGAGAGAGAGAGAGAGAGAGAGAGAGAGAGAGAGAAGAGAGAGAGAGAGAGAGAGAGAAGAGAGAAGAGAAGATACAGACAAGCAAAAACAACACCCAGACAGGACACAGAGAAGGAAGAGGAGGAGGAAGCAGGAAACACGCAGACAAAATATGGCGGCAGACTGAGACAGAGGAAGACAGAGACATGGGGATGAGGGAGAGAGAGAGGGGGGGGGAGGGGGGTTGAAGAAAGAGAGGGATGGAGAGACAAAGAGACAGACAGACATACAAATATACAGACAGGCGGACAGACAGACACAGAGAGGGGCAGGCATATCATGGCAGTACAGACTTACGTTTATTACACACGCCAGTTAAAAAATGGGTGGCCCTGCACAGTCTCCACGTGCTCCATCCTTTTACCCCCCTCCCCCACCTTCTTTCTCACCCCTGCCCTGACCTTACTCCCCATTCCCCTTTGAGAGCAGTCTGACTTTCTCACAGGGAAATCTGTTGTGACAAAGTAACAGAACACATAACATTGGCTACAAACTCGTCTGGCATACAGCGAACTTTTTATCAGACACTAGGGAGGAGGAGACTGCCCCAGAGCCAGACTGCAGTGTACCCGTGAAACGATAAAGGAGTACATACGAAGGAAAAACATACTTGGTAGGGTTTGTCTCCCCTGATCGTGTTTTGCTGGTCTGTTGTCACGCGTATACGTGAACACACATCTTGCGCGCACGCATGCACACACACACACACACACACGCACACACACGCACACACACACACACAACACACAACACACCCCCACCCCACCACCACGCACACCACACACACACATTGAAAAAGGATACTGTGCCATCTTGTTAATACTATGCGAGAGAAAACCCATCAGAGAAAAGGCTCTCCTGCCCTCATCAGCTAATGACGAAATACAGCGTGATATGAAGCCGACATGTCGCCATCACTGACACGTGTGTTCACTCAAAAGTCTGTGGCTGATCACATGCCACGGTTCTGTCCTGTGTTTCCTTTTTTTTTGTTAAGCGTTTTTTTGTGGGGAAAAAAGAGATGCCCCATAACTTGAAACTTGGGAGAATGTGTTCTGGTTGGTGTTGTGTGTGTGTGTGTTGTGTGTGTGTGTGTGTGTGTGTGTGTATGTGTGTGTGTGATTTTCTGCTTGCTTTGGTTTGGATTTTTGCTTACCCCTCTCGTTCTGGGTTTATTTATTGCTGCTGTGGGTTGAGGGCACTCCTGGGCGTTGCAGCTGTAACACGCTGCTGCCAGTAAATTCTGTGTGTGGGTGTGTGCGTGCGTGCGTGCGTGAGTGTGTGTGTGTGTCTGTGTGTATGTCTGCGTCTCTGTGTTTGTGTCTGTCTCTGTGTGTCTGTATCTGCGTTTGTGTGTGTCCGTGTTTCTATGACTGTGCAATTTTGTGTTTGTTTGTGTAATACATTTGTTATAGTGTGCACTTTGTGCACTGTAATGTTTGAACTAAACCCCTCTTTCCTTCCCCTCTTCTCCCCCCCATTTCCAGAAAGAATGTTTTTAAAACCTTCACCCTCCAACACATTTAACATTTTTGTTTTGAAATAACCCTTAGTTGCTTCCATGTGAAAACAGTTAACTATTCTTTATGACTGAAGGAAGGCCATGTCTCTCTCCATATTTCAACTTTCCTGATATAATGTTTACTTATGTCCATTTTAGGTCAGCGTAGTCATTGCCTTCTATGGATGGATGAGTGTATGAAGAAAGGGACCGCTGAAGACATGGAAATATGGACCAATAGATTCGTGCGTTGATGTATGATTTAGCGCAAATAAATTCCACATCTGCTAATATTTCAAAAAATATATCAAAACCGGAGATCATGTGTATGTGCAAAATAATACACACGCTTTGTCAGAGAGAAAGTAGTGTGAAGAGAGAGAGAGAGAGAGAGAGAGAGAGAGAGAGAGAGAGAGAGAGAGAGAGAGAGAGAGAGAGAGAGAGAGAGAGAGAGAGAGCAGACAGACAGACAGACAGACAACAGACAGACAGACAGACAGAGACAGAGAGAGAGGAGCAGCAGCAGTCTGAATAGTGTAAGGGGCATACGTCAGGCAGCTGATGAACACGTACAGCAAAGGAGAAGAGGAAGGAGGCAGAACGGAGATTACTATCTCACCTTGGTGCCACCAGACCCCCAGTAAACCCTTTACCAGTGTTTGCCTGTATTCCTTATTTGTCCCTACAGGAATGGCCGCTACTGTACCTACTTGCTAGCCCTTATCAAGATCGTCAAGCAGCCCCGACAGAAAAATAACATTGGCTAAAAGAGAACAAGTGTATTTACGTTATCATGTGACCATAATAATCCTGGCAGAGATGATTTGATTATCGATATATCAGCTGATAGATAGAATGTCAGATGTTACAGTAGACTGTTTTAGTAGACCGATGTTCTATGATATTTTTCTCTTAGATTCCCAGCGATAATATTTGTTAGGCAGAAATAATAGAGAGTTGAAACTGTCAACATCATCAACGTGCAAATACCATCGACCGGAATTCTACATTACGAATTGAAAGAACATTCGCTAGTAGCTGAGGTGAAATTCTAAGCACAGATTAGGATGCTGCATGTTCAAATATCACAGCATGTGCATAAAAGCGTATTCCTCTATGTGACGGTGTAAAGGAATTCGGAAGAAATAGAGAAAAAATCATCTGTCTTTCGTTCCTTGGCTAGAGCTCCGAGGTTAACCAATGGTGACATTTTGCGTATGTGACCGGTTTTTGCCCACGTGAAGGTAGCCGCATTCCGACTTCGAGGATAAATGAATCTTTCAAACCAAAAGTTGATTAAACTAGAAACTGGCGTTCAGCTGTCTTCGTTAGTAGTCTCGCAATTCTGGGCAGTGTTGATAGAGCTTGTCCAGCAAACCAAGAAAAAGTAGGTTACAAGAGAGAACATGATAACGAGTTTGTGTCTGTTTGTGATCAATGCTACACAGTTTGCTTTTCTTCTGCGAGGTCAGAGAATGTGACAAGGTGTTGATGGGTTGGTTTTAACTGCCTCCCTTCTTCTACAAGAGGCAAGAACACATCTCCCTGTGTAATGAGAAGGAGAAACACCAGCGAACTGCACAAGCCCCATTGCTTGTGTGGGAGTTCTGACATATCCCCAAATACACTTTGCCTTTGAAGTGTTTGGGAGGATTTGCAGCCTTTTCACACATACCATACACCCCTACTGCTCTCTTCGTGCTCTGTAGCCTATAGTTGTTTCAAAGACTGGAGACCCAATGTGTCTGCTTGGGTTTTTTAAATAGAATAGTGGTGCAGTAAGCTTTTTGGCTAAATACCAATCAGGAACTGTTGTACTACTAAATAACATAGTTTTCCTTTGAACGCATAAATGATAAATACTTTTTAGCGTTTTGTTTTTAGATCTACAAGTTTATATTCAACATCATGAAAACAGAAAAAGTGTGCACAAATCTAATTAAATAACTAGCTAAGAAATAAATCATATAATTATGTCATCCATGTTGGTGTGGGCTAGTGCTCGATTTTCAAGAGAGAAATGCAGATTAAATAAGAAAGACAGATCAATGGGAAACAACAAAGGTAAACAGAAGAACACTCTAAAGGTCTAAATCCAGTAATCTGTCCTTGAGACAAACAACTCCTTTGCACCTCTTATCAAAGAACCTGTCGCCAGCACGCTAATTGAGTTCTGTGCAAAACACTTCCCTACCTCCATCTTCCTGACCCTACTCTCTATGCAGAATGCTGGACAAAACACACTGACAGGGGAAACACTGCACTGCACTGCAGAGTGAAGCCAGGACAGAGTCAGATCTGACCCTGGTGTCACCAGACGCTGAGCTAATCCTACAGTCTGTTCTTCATCTCTGGAGTAGATAGACTGCTCATTACTGACTGGGCAGCTCTTGTCAAAGTTAACTGGCAGTCGTGAAGAATCAAAGGTTAAGATAAAAATAGCCATGGTCTCATCGTGTATGGTCAACATTGCCATCTCCTGACTCACGATCCAATTACCTGGGTTTTTTCAGACAGAATGTCTATTGTTTAATACAGTTGTTATCAGGATGTGGTCATGTACACTCTTAAACGTTGCTAAAAGCTGTGCCAGTAATGGATGGAAGCAAAGTGTCAAGGCCTGCATTACAGTGTTGTTATCTTTGAAATGCTATGTTGAGATGTTATGCCCTTAAGCACGACAAGCTCCTAGCATAACAATATTCACTCTCTATAGAAAGGAAAAGGAATCCTATAAGGTCAGAGTATGGCTGCCTATACGGCGAGATACTTGCTGCCATACACGAACACCTCTCATCCAGCGAGTACTCAGTCTCACAGTGATTCTCGGGTGTGATGAATGAGACAGAGTGCACATCATTATAAGCAGGCTCTTTTACTATCAAGCTGGGGAATGTCCACCATTATACCGGTTGAATAAGGGAAAGAATCTCCCCTGTGGGGATGCCAGGAGCCCTTCAGTATTAATAGCATCACATGCTTCTGGAAATTCTGTGCCAGGAATTTCCTCTTTCCTGTCCCTCTGTATGTTTCTGCCTCGGTCCTTACTCTTCCTGTCACCACCTTCTTATAATAATAATAATAATAATAATAATAATGTATGGAATGTATATAGCGCTGAATCTTGTAAAGCAACAAATCAAAGCGCTCTTGCCTATTGTCTGCCTTCTTGCTCCGGTCTACTGTCTAGTTTTCCACAACGACTTAAAAGATAACAACTCTCTCCCACCCCGCAGCCGGATGTGCCGGGCTTGGCTTGTCAGGCGCTTAGCGGCAGTGCAACGCATTTTCGCTCATATGATAGCCAGCAATAGTTACTGTCTGGCTGTTTGACGAAGAAGAAGACAAAAAATCTAAACGCTATCTGTGCTTCCTCACTGTTGTGTAACATCACATCAGAAGGCAGACAATACATAACAACAGTCTGACCTCAGAACAAGACTGCAGGAGAGCAGTGCCATCATCCAGGGATCTCCAGGCTTTGGGCATCGAGTCTTCAAGCAGAGGCAGCAGAGCCACAGTGCAGATTACTGTTTCACCCCAGTGGCAGCAGCCGATACTGGGTAAACCCTACTCCAGTGTACAGCTAACTCCATTACCCGTCTCCAAAGGAAAGGAGGGAGGGAGGGAGGGAGGATAGCTCAGGAAGGGGGTGGACCCTGATCCCAATCACCTGACAGACTGGAGTAGAGTGAAACCGTCAAGGAAACTGAAGTTTGGGGAGGAGGGGGGGGGGGGTCCCTGATTGAGATAAACGATGTTTGCATGATCAGTTATTGATTTACTTGCTAGTAGCGCATCCTCGCCGCGTGTATGGAACTCTTGACACGAACACAACGTCCGTGGTTTAAACCGAGTACAGAGTGCATCGTCTCACTTACTTGTTCTAAAACAATATTCTGGATTGTTACTTGATGTAATCAGATATCCGGAACATAACTAGGTAAATATTCTTGAAATGGTAAAACTACAAAGCTACCCACTCTTATGATTCTTAATAATCCCGTTCAAGGGGGATAGTTTCCCCTGGAGTTAATATCAGTGCAGTCTCCACTCTCCCCCAAAGTCCTTCGGATGAGACTATAAACCGAGGCCCGTGTGCGAACGCACGCAGAACATCTTGCGCACAAGTTAAATCCTGTTCCGCTTTTCGTAAGAGTGAGTCATTGTGTGCCCGGGGAACAGATGACAAAAATTTTCAAAATGCATCACAAAGGGGAAATGGATGTAAAAAAACACATAAGTGCTTATTCCATTTCCTCAATATAAAAGATTTAAATAAAATATCTATTAATAAATAAAAAATTAAAGAGAAAAACCAGTTTCTTTTAAAGATAACGTGTGTCATGTGGTATACTGGTGTTTTGTGTGTTGGGGTGCGAGTGTGCATAAGTGTTTGCGGGCTTACAAAACCCTGGTGTTATTTAATTGTACGCCGTGTTGTATAATTTAAAAATGTATTTTATAACAAACAGGGAGAAACATTTCAAGAGCGCACGATTCCTCACCCCCGCTGAACCACACAACAACACCCCACAACCAACACACACAACACCACCCCATAACCACACCCACAACAAAAAACACCACTCCCCCCTCACAACCACAACAAACACAAACACAAATACACCCCAAAAAAACAACAACACACAAACACAAAACACTACAACAAAAAAAAAACAATCAAACATACCACACAACAAAAAACCCCAAAATACAAACACAAACAAACCACTACAAATAACAAAAAATAAAAAAACCCCCCCCCCCCCAAAAAAAAAAAAAACCCCCCAAAAAAAATAAAAAAAACAAAAAAATTTAAAAAAACCCCCCAAAAACTAAAAAAAAACCCCCCCCTAAAAAAAAAAAAAAAAAAAAAAAACTAAAAAAAAAAAAAAAAAAAAAAAAAAAAAAAAAAACCCCCCCAAAAAAAAAACAAAAAAAAAAAAATAATAAAAAAAAAAAAAAAACAAAAAAAAACCCAAAACCCAAACAAACAAAAACAAAATAAAAAAAAAAACCACAAAAAAAACTAATTTTTTTTAAAAAAAAAAAAAAAAACAAACACAATTAAAAATTAAAAAAAAAAAAAAAAACAAAAAAATAAAACCCCCTCAAAAAAAAAAAAAAACAAACAAAACACCACCAAAAAATACAAAAAAAAAAAAACAACTTAACACCCAAAAAACAAACAACAATAAAACACAACAAATTTCACACAACACTCAAAAAAAAAAAACAACAAAAAAATAATAAAAAAATACAAAACAAAACAAACACATCAAACAAACATAAAAAATAAATTAACAAAATAACCACAACAACTCCACAAAAACCACACAAAAATAACACTATCAAAACAATAAAAACTAAAAACAAAAATAATAAAATAACAACAATAAAAAAAAAAAACCCCATATCAACACCAAACAAACCTCCCCAAACAATTAACAAAAAAAAAATAAAAACAACATAAACCCAATAAAAACAACATAACAACATAAAAAAACCCTAACAATATATAAAAATAAACCCCAACAAAAACAAAAAAAATAAAACATACAAAATAAAAACTAAAAAAACAAAAATAAAAAAATAATAAATAACAAAAAAAACAAAAAATAAAAACAAACAATAAAATAAAAAAAAAAAAATAAACAAATAACAAAATAAAACACAAACAAACAATAAAACAATAAAACAAAATAAAAAATTAAAAAATAACAACAAAAAAAAATACACTACAAAAACAAACTAAAAATAAAAAAAATAAAAAAAATAAAAAATAAAAAAAAAAAAAAAAATAAAAAAAAAAAAAAAAAAAAAAACCCCCAAAAAAAAAAAAAAAAACCCCCCCTAAAAAAAAAAAAAAAAAAAAAAAAAAAAAAAAAAAAAAAAAAAAAAAAAAAAAACAACCACACACAACACACACAAACATCAATACTAATCCAACCAACATACACATCCAACTACAAACAACACACACATCAACAACATCACACACAACATCTACAAAAACACCACACTCACCCAATACCCCAAAATCACACACACAAACACACACCCACCTACCCACCCCCAAAATCTAACCCACCTAAACCAACAAACTTCCACAACCTCCACACAACCACACCTCCAACACATCAACTAACCACAAACATACAACCAACAAACAAACACAACACAACCCACTCACACACCCCACCACACAACCACACAACCCACTACCCACCAATCACATCACACCCACAAACACACACACACACACACATACACCCCACTACCTACACAACAACCTACAACACCGTCCAACACCAAAAACACCACATACACCCAACAACACCCAACACAACCACAACCCACCCACATCACAACATACCCTCATAACTCCCCACCACATACACAACAACACAACCCCCCCCCAACTACCACCCCTAACACCCACACACCCACCTCCCCACACACATACCACCTCCCTCACACACACCCCCAACACACATCACCACCCACCACCCCCACACCTCCCCACCTCACCACAACCCACCAAAAACCACCCCTCCCCACCAAACACCCCCCCCCTACACCCACCCACAACTCACACACACACCTCCACACACACTCACACATCACCACACTCACACCACACACTCACCAACACACACTCACACACACACACAACACCACACACCACCACACCACACACCACAAACCACAACACACACCTCACACACACACAACACACTCACACACACACTCCACCCAACCACTCACCCTACACCACACTAACACCCACACACCACACACAACCACACTCCACCACTCCACACACCCCACACAATACAACACAACACACCCACACACACCAACACACACACACTCACACACCACCACACACACACCACACACCACACACACTCACACACACCCACCCACACTCCCCCACACCCCACACCACAACACACCACACACACCACACACAACACCCCACACCACCCACACACACACACACACACACACACCACACACCACACACACACAACAACACTCACACACACACACTCACACACCCACACACACACCCCACCACACACACACACACCTCACACACACACACTCACCACCCAAAACACCACACACACACACACACACTCCCACACACACTCCACACACACCACACACACACACACACACCACCACACACACACACACCCACACACACACACACACACACACACACACACCACACCACACACCCACCACCACCCACCACACACACACACCACACACACACCACCCCACACACCCCACACCACTCCACACACACACCCACCACACACCACACACAACACACCACACACCACACACCACCACACACACACACCACACCCACACACCACACCCACCACCACACACCCAAACCCCACACACCACACACACACACCCACCCACCACACCACCACCACACCACCCCACACACACACCACCACCACACACACCACACACACACACCACCACACACACACTCACACCACACACACACACACCCACACACCCCCCCCCCCACACACACCCACACCACACTCACACACACACACACCCACACACACACTCCACACACCCACCACAACCACACACCAACACACACACACACACCACCACCACACACAACACACACACACCACACACACACCCACACACCCACACACACACACACACCACCACACACCACCACCACACACACACACACACCACACACACACACCACACACACACACCACACACACACACACCACCAACACACACACACACACACATCCACACACACACACACTCACCACACACCACACCACACACACCACACACCACACCACACACACACACACCACACACACACACCACTCCACACAACACCACACACCCACCACACACACACTCACACACACACACACACACACACACACACACACCACCACACACACACACACACACACACACACACAACACACACACACCACCACACACACACACACACACCACACCACACACACACCCACACACACACACACACACACACACACCACACACACACACACACACACACACCACACACACACACACACACACACAACACACACAACACACACACACACACACACACCACACACACACACACACACACTCACACACAACACACCACACACACACACACACACACACACCACACACATACACACTCACACACACACACACAACACACCAACACACACACACTACACACACACACACACACACACACACACACACACACACATCCACACATCACACACCACACACACACACACACACAACACACACACACACACACACACACACACCCCACTACCACAACACCACACACACACACAACCCACAACACACCACACACACCACCCACACACCAACACACCACACACACACACTCACATCACCAACACACACACCCCAACACACACAAACAACCCCACACACACCACACACTCACTCACTCACAACACACACACACACACACTCACTCACAAACACACACACACTCACTCACTCACTCACAAACACACACACACATACACACCACATCACTCCACTCACTCACAACACACACACACACATTACTCACAACCCCACACACCACAAACCTCACAACACATCACACACAAACACACATACAAACACACACACAAACACACACAAAACACACTCACAACAACACACACACACAACACATTTATTTTATTTATTTATTTATTTATACCACTTTAAGTCACGAGATTTCTCTGCGTGAAATTCGGGCTGCTCTCCCCGGGGAGAGCACGTCGCCACAAGAGCAGCGCCACCCTTTTTTTTTTTTTTTTTTGGTCTGCAACTGTATTTGTTTCCCTATCAGAGTGGCTTTTTTCTAAGAATTTTGCCAGGGACAACTCTCTTGTTGCCGTGGGTTCTTTTTCGTGCGCTGCATAATTTTCTGTAACACACGGGACCTCGGTTTATCGTCTCATCCGAAAGACTAGCGCCCAGACCACCACTCATGGTCTAATGGATGGGGGAAAAGTTTCGGGCCCAGACGGGATACGAACCCTGACTTTTCGCTTTCTAGACAGGCGCGTTACCTCTAGACCACCGATCCACACACAAACACACAAACACACACACCACAAACACAACACACACAAACACACACAAACACACACCACAACCTCACAACACATCACACACAAACACACACACAACACAACACAACATGCACACACACATCACACAACCTCACACACACACAACAACAAGTAAGTTTTTTCTTCTTGCAAACTGTTGTTTGACTTGTGTTGTTAGTTTAACTAGATTATCAATTGCAGATCTGCCTTTTTGAAAGCCTGCTTGATTGATTGGAACTACCTTATTTTTCTGACAATAATACACAATCCTTCTTAGAATGATTCGCTCCATTAGCTTACCTGTGTTAGAAGTCAGCGCTATGGGTCTGTAACTAGTTTTGTCATTTTTTGGCTTTCCTTGCTTATGAATGGGAACATGATGGACTGCTCCAGTTGACTGGCATAACACTTTCAGTCCTACACTTTTGGAAAAGTTTATGTAATAGAAAAATGATATTTTCTGGTAAATGTTTATAGCATTATTCATTAGGTTATGCATCTAATCCAACAGAAGTTTTCTTATTAGGAAGAGAATGTAATACATCTTTTACTTCATTGATTGTTATCGGGGCATTGATGTATTCGGTGTTATTAGAAAGTGGGTCTTCATATTCTTTTTTGTTCTCTTCAGATTTTCTGTACTTACTGCTTTTAAGTGAGAGACCTTCAATACGCATGGATTCTGAGAAAATATCTGCAAAAACCTCAGCCTTTTCTGCATTGGATGGAAATTCGTTGTTTTTTAGCTTAATCGGACAAGTTGGTAAAGTCCACACTTTTCTCATTTCATGAAATTTTTTCCACACTATTTTAGATCTGTATGACTTGATATGTCACTGGAACAAAATGACGACCAATATTGTTTTTGCCTGAGCTATGACCATGTTGCTATAATTTTTTGCCTGTTTCTGTTTTTCGTGGTTTTCTGATGTCTTGTTTTTTACATACATTTAAACATTAAATGCTTGTTGGTCACTGCTTCTTCGCAAGCAGGTGTCCACCAAACAATTCCCTGAACACTTTTTTGATTTAAGTGATTTAATGATGGGAATTGATAGGTGCGCAGCTTGAATAATGGCATTTGTAAAAGTGGAATAAAATTGGGTCAATATTATCAGAATCTAAGTTGTTTGTATTGTAGGCAGCAAGGATACTTTTAAACTTCTCCCAATCGGCCTCTTTATATTTAAATTTTGGAATTATGTCTTTTTCAGTGTCACAGAGGATTGGCATTTCATTAAATGTTATTACAATAGGTAGGTGATCACTTCCCAATGTATCTTCACTTGTTACCCATGTACATTCTGGAGCAAGAGCAGAAGATATCAAAGACAATCTAATGCTGATGCTCTGTGAGTACAAATGTCAGGTATTCTCGTGATACTACCATCATTTAGTAGGCACAGGCAAGAGTCTATTATGTTTTCTAAAAACGATTGCAGGAAATGGATATACTTCTTTATCCCAAAAAAGGCGCGTGGGCATTAAAATCTCCTCCTATCAGCCACTTCTGATTATCTTGTAGTGAATGCAGCCACTCTGTATTAGAATCATTTAGCTCCCTTCGGTAAATAAACGATACGATATTCATGACTAAATCATTTGTAAACTTTACACGTGCAGCACTAAATATGAATCTGGAATGTTATTAGGCATTGGTGAACAACATACATTATAATCTACTCCTTCTTGTATATATATTGCTGTGTTGATTTTATCAACAGCATCTACATGTTCATGTACAGGTGGATAACAGTAACCCTGAAGTTTAGGTAGTTACATTTCTTACATTCAGGGACTGTAACATAAGAACTTGATACTGTTATTTGAAAGATGTTGAATTTAATATGGCAGATTAGTGGAAATTGATCTAGCATTCCACTGCATGATCTTAAGCATTTGTGAATTTTTCAGAGGCATTATAACAGTTTTAAACAAAAATGCTATTGCAACTTAGATAGAGTAAAATATGAATGAACTGGTATTGAATTAAAAGAGTGCAAGTAAACAAATAATACAAGGTAAACTATTTCAATTAAATCACAACACAAAGAGGAGAACAGATAAATAAAAATAAATAAATAACTAAAAACAGAGCAACAAAAAACAGTTCCAAATCGGTTGAAACAGCTGCTGTGAGCGGAGATTACAGTGTCTGTTATCTGTGCTGCAGCTGGTGCAAAGCATTGACATACAAAAATGTCACCATTCCAAGTGATTGTTCAACTACGGACATTATTCTGCGGGTATGTTGCCTCCACCTGCGGCTGTCCTGCTGGTAGAGGTACTGTCCCTGGCTGTAGGCTGGCTGTTGCTGGCGGTCTTCAAAGGCGTAGGTGTGGTGGCTGGTACTGGTTCATGCGAATGAAACCTAGTTCTGGGTTTCCTCTTCGGTGTTTCCCAAAACAAGGCATGAACGTGCCTGCCAATGTTTCTTGCCAGAATACTTGAACCATGAACGTTAGGATGAAATGAATCTTTTAATGATGATGAGTGTACATATTTTCATGTGAGACAAAGACACATTGCTTTGGTTATATAATTGTGAACATGTCATTGCATTGAAAAGTTCTCTTTTCATCTGAAGGCTGGGATTTTTCACAGGGGCAACTTTGCTTATCACAACTTCGTATCCGGAAAAGTAGCCAAAACTTGTTTTACATTTTTTAACCAGGGTTTGCTAGCTTCTTGGGGATCTGACTTTTTCAGATCATTTACCCCACAATGAACGACTACTGCATGGGGTTTATTAATAGCAGTGGCACTACTCATAATCAGAGGAATGTCACTGATTTGATATGATTTTCTTTTCTCCACTCTGAACCCATAAGACTGTCCTAGACGTTTGCCATTAACCCCGTTTAGAACCGAATCTTGCAGAAGGAGTACAGAGGGAAGAGCAGAATGTTCTTCTGTACTACATGGTTTGACGTCAGATGTTTTTCGCGTCAGAGTCTGGCGCCCTGTCAGGTCTGGTTCTTCTTTTTTAGGCCTAGTGTTATTTGTTGGACACACTGACCTCTTTGGGGATACTTGCAGCTGAGGTTGTTTAGGCCTAGGTGGAGTAGGCACCCGTTGCTGTTGAAGGGCTTCTGCATAGGTGGCAGGCGGTGATGGGGAGGCAGGTAGAACGGGTTCTGTCTGCGTTCCTGTCGTGGCCCTGCCAGAGTCTTCCCTTGTGGAGCCCAGTCTCTCTGTGATGCCCTTTGCCGCTAGTAGTTGCGTCTGGGTGGCAACGGTCTTTTCAAGACTGGTTATTTTTTCAACCAGTTGCAGAATGGTTCTTTGTAATTCTGCAATTGCAGAGGTGTTCTTTTCACAGCCAGAATGACTGTTGTCGTTGCCACTGGTAACTGTTTGAGACGTAGATCCAGATCTATTCTCGGCAGACTCTGAATTTTTGTCGAAATTTGTCCTTGGGGGTGCTTTATCGCTGCCGTCTTCGTTATTTTTGCTTGTCGTCACGTTTGCAGGATAGCATGATGTAGATCTAGTCCGTCTTGTTTTTGTCATTTTGTAAGTATTTGCATTTGCACTCAGCGCTGGTTTTAGGCGCTGCTTGTTTTCGCCATGTTGATGACGTCACTCCAACATTTGGAACACTTGCAACAGTTTTTGATGTCAGAAAAGCCTACGATCAAGTCTGGCATGCTAAATTACTGCATAAATTGAAGACTACTGGATTATCTGGGCATGTTTATTATTATATCAAAAGCTTTTTATGTAACAGAAGCATACAAGTGAGAGTAGGGAATACATATTCACACTCTAGGTCACTCCATATGGGTTTACCACGAGGGTTTTGTTATAGCCCCTTTCTGTTTAATATTACTGTTATTACGATCTACCCACAAAAATGTCTAAAAATATCATCCTAGTACAATATGCTGATGATATATGTATTGGGAATGAATGTCACTATGAAGCGCAGTACAACAAAGAGGATGATTCATTATACCCAGAAAAATCTATCAAAAGAGTTAGATAATTTATATAAATATATTTTTGAAAATGGTCTGACATTTTCAACAGAAAAAAAACGACATTATGCTTTTTAACAATGGCAGTGATCCAGATACACTACCGCAGTTTTAAGATTGGAGGGGAGCTAATTCAGTACACAAATACTGTCAAATTTTTAGGCATATTACTTACATCAAAATTGACTTGGAATGCTCATATTGGATACATTTTTAACAAAAGCTAGAAAATGTATTAATTTCTTAAAATGGTTACCAGCAGTCTTGGGGACAAGATATAGTCACTCTGAAATGCTTAGCTACGTCACTTATACGGTCCAAGCTGTCTTATGGACAAGAAGTCTTTTTTAGTGCTCCCAATTATTTACTGAAAAAACTCCAAAGTGTAGACTGTAAAGCATATAAAACTTGTACTTGGTGTACCATTCCACAACCTCCACCATAGGAACTTATAACGAAATTGGGGAACTTCCCCTAGCCGAATACCGACAACTTTCATGTGCCAAATATGTTTTACGCAGCACAACAAATGAAAACTTTGTTTCTAGTGAAATAACAGTCGAGAACAAAAACAAATTATCCTAAAAGGGCTAGACATATTTCGTGTTTAACGCCTATTGGTACTTATGTATCAGACCTTTTCAAAGTCAGGACTTAATCATTATGAATTAGAATGCAGAAAGAAGCTTTGCCATGCCCTTCGTGGGAAATAAATAAAGCATATTTTGATATAGAATGTACTAATGAAAAAAAAGAACCGAAAACCAAAATTATCATGGTTGCAGATATCCAATCACATATTGAAAATAAGTATACTGACAACTTAAAAAGTATATACAGATGGGTCAGTCTTAAAAAATAATGAAGCTGGTTCAGCATTCGTCATACCAGCTCTAAAAACAGAGAAATCATACTATCTTGGTAAACATCATTCAATATTTACAGCTGAACTTATTGCAATTCTTATGGCTCTTAACTTATATTCTTGATTTTGCATTTCCCATCATTCCTATCTTACTTTGTGTAGATTCTAAGTCGGTACTGTATGCTATCAAATCCCCAAATTCCAGGAAAGTATCCAGAATCATTTTTGAATTAAATATGTCATACACCTTTTAAGTTTAAGAAGTATTCCTGTCTCCTTTGTTGGGGTACCTTCGCACGTTGGAGTTTTTTTCAAATGAGTGGGCTGACAGGCTGCAAAAAGGGGGGAAGACATCATTTTGAATCAATGAACTGCATGTCCCATTATTCTAAGGAGGGATTACAGTTTATTAGTAACAGACGTCGTGGAGTAAGTGGAGAGAATCAGATCAATTAGGAACAATTTTCTTTAAAGAATTGCCTGACTAATGGCCTTATTTCATGTTACATGGACTCCTCTCAAACACATTTAAGTATTGCAACCACAAGAAGAGTTAATGCACTATATTTAGATTAAAATTAATGCATTATAACAAAATTTTTAAAAATGTGAGGTGCCTCTGTGGGGAACATATTCCAACACTCACATCATATTTGAGTGTTCAATTGTAAAAACCTTTTTTACCCACATTTTGTGAGCAGTTGTGAAACTGTTTTTAAAAATCCGAAAATTAGCCTTTGCCATTGTTTAAATGTCTATTGCCACGCCCATTAGAGTATTGTTGTAGTTATTTATAGATGTTTCATGTTAAAAATTTGTTGAATTTAAATGTTTACTCATGTTTAAGATTCCCCCCACCTTTAATTGCATAAATTACCAACACACATGTTACCTAATCATCTTTTCTCTGTACATTCCTCCTCCCACTACATCCACTACATTTTCCACATCCTTTGTCTAATATCACTAAGAGTGAACAGACGTTATATTGAAGACAACAACAACAACACAAACAACAAACACACACACATACACACACACACACCAACAAAACAACACACACACAGAGTTATTCCATTATCCTCGATATAAAAGAATAAAATAAAAGAATAAAAACACACACACAGACCACACACCACGTACACTCTCATACAGCCAGGCCAGAACCAGACAAGGAGATCGCTCATAGCTCCTATCACCCACCTCCTAGTTTTCCCAACACCCCGCTAATCAAATCCCCCTACAAAACAATTCCCCACACACCTATCACCCACAGCCCCCCCCCCCCCCACCACCCCCCACCCCCCAGTCTCTGTGGGGGACAGGCCGGACTTCTTGCTGCCGCCAGGGACACACTGGTCACCGGGGTCCCAGGCCAAGCCACACAGGCAGGAGGCAGAGGAGGCCAGGAGGAGATTAAGCTTTCACCTGGTGCCATCAGACACTGCAGTACACACACACACACACAAACACACCACACACACACACACACACACACACACACACACACACACACACACACACACACACACACAGTCACACACACATGCATACATACATACATACATACATAGAGTCACCAAACATACATACATTACATACAGTCACACACAACATACATACATACACACATACATAAATAGTGTCCCCACACATAATGCACACAAAACACACCCCAACACACACACACACACCACACACACACAAAACATACATACATACATACATACATACATACATACATACATACATACAAAGTCACACACACATACATGCACACACACATACATGCACACTCACATACATACATACATACATACAACATACATAATACACATACATACATACTTACATCATACATACATACGTAATACGTACATCATACATAAAGTCCCATACACAACTACTACCACATACATACACACCAAAAAACACACACACCACACATAAACAACATACATACACACAGTAAAAACATAGAGTCACACCTACATACGTCACACATAAGTCACACACTACATACAGTCCCCATAGAGTCACACCTACATACAGTCAACCAAAGTCCACACAAAAACAT
>CM054147.1:63298738-63378738 GCA_028751875.1 Rapana venosa
CTCTCTCTCTCTCACTGTCTGTTTTGTCTCTCTCTCTGTCTGTCTCTCTCTGTCTGTCTCTCTCTCTCTGTCTGTCTCTCTCTCTCTGTCTCTCTCTCTCTCTCTGTCTCTGTCTCTCTGACTGACACACACACACACATCACTTTAGGTAGGTGCACGTTCCACACACACACACACACACACACACACACACACACAACACACATCACTTTCATAGGTACACGTTAAAACACACTCTGTCTGTCTGTCTGTCTGTCTGTCTGCCCTCTCTCTCCTCTCACACACACACACACACATACACACACAACACACTCTCTCTCTCTCTCCCTCACTCCTCTCTCTCTTTTCTCTCTCTCTCTCTCTCTCTCTCTCTCTACTCTCTCTCTCTCTCTCTCTCTCTCTCTCCTCACACACACACACACACATCACTTTTAGTAGGTGCACGTTAAAACTCTCTCTCTCTGTCTCTCTCTCTCTGTCTCTCCGTCTCTGTCTTAATTACAGCTAAGTTCCAATTAGCTTAACATTTGTGACTAAACTAAAGTAACATTTATATTATGTAAACTCCAGCATTTTGTGAAACACATAAAGAAACATTTATAATTACGCTGTAGTCTCCAGCAAGAATATTTTTTGAAAATTTCGCATACAATGTCAATGGATGGTCTAATATAGCATTCTAGAATGTTCTTTTCATTATTTTAGTTATTGCTTATTGGTTCTTATTGTTCATCCTTGTTATTACTTTGTGTTCATTTTGAAACTGAGTTTACGTCAGAGCTTAAAGTCGTATCCGTTCATAAGAGCTCATTTTTGGTTTTTTGGTTTTCGTTACGTTAAATGCATCATGTGATTTTTCTTGTATTTATTTGTATTTACAAAAGTAAGTCGTGTATAACCCCCCTTGTCAATAGGCCACTTTGGGCAATGACAATAAATTGGTCAAAAGCGTCAAAAGCGTCTCTCTCTCTCTCTCTCTCTCTCTCTCTCTCTCCTCTCTCTCTCTCTCTCTCTCTCTCTTCTCTCTCTCTCTCTCACACACACACACACACACACACACACACACTCCCTCTCTCTCTCTCTCTCTCTCTCTCTCTCTCTCTCTCTCTCTCTCTCACACACACACACACACACACACACACACACACACACACACTAAGCAGAAAGTTATTTGCACAAAATGTGGAAAAATCCTCACTGACAAATCTGGCAACCCCCACCCCCACCCCACTCCCTATCCCCACCCCCCAATAAAGAAAGACAGCAGCAGCAGCATATACAGACGATATTGGTATGAGGAATGGCAGGAGAGTTGGCTGTAATCTCCTTTTTAATCTGTATAATACGGCTGCGTAGCTTTCATCTGATATTTCAACTCTTGACAGCGTGATGTGGCGTCTGTGGTTCTTCTTAGTCCTTATAGCTCCTAGCGGAGCATAGGGCCTCAACAGCGTCCCTCCACCTTCTCCTGTCTCTGGCAAGGGTCTTGGCCTCTTCCCATGTCAGGCTGGAGTCTCTCAACTCACTATGCAGGCTTCTCCTCCAGGTCTGTTTGGGGCGCCCTCTCTTCCTTTTCCCCTGCGGGTTCCACTCGAGCGCTTGTCTGGTGATGTTGCAAGGCTCCTTCCGTAGGGTGTGGCCGACCCAACGCCACTTTCGCCGCCTTACTTGGACATCCATAGGCTGTGGCTTCTGTGGTTGGCACGCTATAAATTTGACTGGAATTGGATTGGGTTGAAAGTCCTTACAAACACACTCTGACAAGCACACGTTTGCGTAGGAGGTGGAGGAGGAGAGGAGGAGGGATGTCATTGCAGGCAATAATTATTGTCAGTAATGACGCAACGAATGACTAGTATTGTCTAACGTTTTGTTCCTGTACCTTTTTTTGTTATCAAAAGTATGAACGTGAAAGAATGGATGATATAGTAGGTGAAGTAATCTGTTTGTCTTGACGTTTTATGATTTTATTTTTTTAATTCTTAAAACATTCTTCATCTAAGTATGTATGTGTGTGTACGATTGCGCGCACGCGCGCAGGTGTGTATGAGTATGTGTGTGTGCATGTGTATGTATATTATGTGTGTAATTTGTATTTTCCAATGTATTATTTTATCGATTTTCCTCCTTTTACTGGTTTAATTTATTCGTAATGGTTGTAATAACGTAGTATTTCAGTATAATCATTAAGAAATTTGTTCTTAGATAGATGGCTTCATGAAAAAAAAAGCAAATGCATTGCTTATTCAATGTACCCTCTGGAAATAAAAATTTGACTTGACATGACTTGACTTGACTTATACACCTTTCTCGTCAACATCTCACCTGTTTCACCTGTCGGCATCAGCAATTACGGTGCTAGCCGCCCACACCCAATGACAATGACATGATCCTCCTTCTCCATTCGTTCTGGTCTCTGCTGGCCCTGCATGCTGACTTCATGGATTCTCATGCCACAGGATCTGGCGATGGTGCCCATGTAAGAAGCTGGTGGTCCTCCTTTTTCTTTCTTTTTGCTTCGGTCTTGCCTTGAAAGACAGTCTTCTTAAGGTCCGTATCTTGGTTTCGTATAGTGGATGGCCTACATATCTTCTTCTCTTTTTTTTTCATTTAGTAACGTTAGAAGTTTTCTTCTTCTTTTCTTCTTCCGTGTCGTCCCCCGTCCTGCTGTTCTCACGCCGCTCATTCCAGTCTCCCCGCCACAGCGATACCCATATTCGTTATGTCTCATCCCCAGGGTCGGAAGTCCTCAGGGAGCTCATCACTATCAGGCTGCCGTGGGGCCACCAGCCAGAGGGGCCCTGCACTGCTGCTGGGTCACTTTGGTGATGTTCAGTGGTGCCTGTTCTGAGCTAATAATATACGCAGGACACCACCTACTAAGCCCCCTACAAACGACAGTATTAGCTCAGTCGCGGAGCCAGACTGAGTGAGTTGCCCACCCGACGTGGCAACCACCATAACGTCCCTCCAACGACCGTCCCCCGCGAACCTCCAACCCCAAAGGCTTTGACACAAACTCACCACAGGCACAGAGGTGTATGGGCAAACCGAATCTGAGGTCACCACGAGACCAGAGCAACTGGGACCACCGAATCAGAGGCAAATTTTTTTTATTGCATGATGATCAACGACAATGAGGATGACATAATGCTGCTGCTATAGAAGTGCATATGCTTTGAGACTACTTGACAGGATTGTGCTTTACGCTTACTATCATAATATATCCCGGCATCAACCGGGCCCGAGAGATACCGACACCTGCAGTGTTGGTCAGGTAATTTGAGCAACACTCTCAAACTCGCATCCGTTAAGTGGATGAAGCTCAACTGTGTGGTCCCAGTCTTCCCACTGAGCCCACAGCACACTCACTCTGGGTAGGAGCCGGCCGAGTCCGAAAAATCCCTTTGACTTATGGGAATCAACCCGCGACCTTCCAGTCCATAACCCAAGGCGCTAACCACTGCGCCATGGCGGCTGGTCGTTAGAAGTTATCTTGTTGGTCCCAGTTCGTGTAATATGCTTCCATTTGTTCCTTTATCTGTCCAAGTGACCCTGAGCAGCCTTATACACACACACACACACACACACACACACACGGTCTCTCTCTCTCTCTCTCTCTCTCTCTCTCTCTCTCTCTTTCTATCGCTCTCTCTCAAACAATGAAAAACCGGTTAGAGAGATATTGTTATCCTAAGCCATATTTTTGTAGCTGACTTTTTGTTATACAGTAACATGTCGTTACTATTGCTTTTACCCCCACCAAAATACTAAGCAGTTCGGCAACCCCCTTCATGTATGGGCCAATGGCCTTTTTATGAATAAATCCTTGAGTTCTCTCTCTCTCTCTCTCTCTCTCTCTCTCACCCCTCAGCTACTTCAATTTTTTTTTTTTGTCTTTTCTTTGTGTCCAGGATTCACAGCCCTATGGCATGATGGACCATATAAAGCATTGAAGTAATTTTCATTTCCTGCTGGTAAGGAGAGCTGTGATCTTTCCAAATGTTGTCTAGTTGAATCGATCATTCTGCTTTTAGCCCACGCCTATTCTAGTTTTTATATCTTTAGTACATGATCCGTTATTCATATTTTGTTTTGACTGAGCCAAGATATTCAAAGCCTTAAACATTTTCTGAAGAAGTTTTGTCATTCTTTATTTCACCAACATGCACACTGACAAATATGCATTCCTAGATCCTTACTCTCTCTCTCTCTCTCTCTCTCTCTCTCTCTCTCTCTCTCCACACACACACACACACACACACACACACACACACACACACACACACACACACACACACACTGACAGTCACTCTCATGCAAAAAATAAAACTCACTGAAAGCAGTGAAGAAATGAAACAGTTTTTTAATGAACGGTTGTCTGAACATGAATCCTGTGTGAACTTATTGGATGAATCACAGCTAAACAGTGACATTATGGACTGTTTCCAATACACATGTATACACACACACACACACACTCTCTCTCTCACACACACACACACACACACACACACACAAGCACACGCACGCACACACATACACACACAAAGTCAAAGATAACAGTGATCTTCATGAATAATAAATTCTGAACATGAAAGTAAAAACCCTACAATAAAGTCAACATACCAGCGAATAAACAAACCAACCACAGTACCTATATCAGAAAAATATTCAGCACAATGGGAACATCATTGCAATAAAGAAATTGCAAAAAAAGTAAATTCTCAGCACAAAAAGAACCCCAACTAACCAAATATTACTCATGCAAAAGAATCCAAAATGTTTACTGCAAAAACTTACACGCCATTTCTCTAATAATTCCTCTTTATGTGTTTCCCTTTGAATTGCACATACACAGATTTTTCTTTTTAAATGTAAACCTGAAAGCAAAGTTTATAAACTGAACTCCATACACAGTCTTAACATACCACAGAAACGAACCAAGCTTCCAGTAAAATGTGTTGTCGTCATTCCCAAATAAAAACTGACAATCGGACCACGTTCAGGCACACTCGTCTGAAAGAATGAAAAGTTGTGAAATGACAACGCAAGGGAAACAATTCCATTTTAAATTGTACGTGGGTCTCTTTTCAATCAAACAGAATGCTTCCATTCTGTAGGCAGAAGTCAGTGGCTAACGTAAAGAGAGTGACAAGGAAAGATAATTGAATTCTTGAACAATTCAAAATGATGTTGATTCTTTCTGGGTCCTTAACAAGAGAATTCTCACCGATTTTCTTTTCATTTTTAGTTTCTTCCTCAGCTACAGCGCCAAAATTTACCCACGGCGAGATTTAGTATATGAGACCGTTTATGCCCACCATTAAGGTAGCTGCATTCTGACTTCGGGAATAATGTCTAAGCACCTTACCAGCGTGCATGCTTTTTAAAAATGTCATCCGTTCCTACTGGCATGCAATGACCTACTCTTCCAAAAGGTGGAACAGTTTTAACATTTGTGTGCATTCACACATGGTACCTCTGTTTATTGTCTCACTGAAGGACATTCAGAAGAACGGAGTCAGTACTAATGCTAACTCCAGGAGAAAAATCTCCTAAAACGGGTACCATGGTGGTGGCTTAAACCTGGACCATCAGACCACAAGCTCAATGATCTTACCACTAGGCTACCTGGCCCCAAATCTCACTGAATGAAGGACACATAACTGTGGTGATGAATGAAGATGTGTGTCCATTGAGAAAGCTCACACACAGAAGCCCTATAGGAGACGTTTGATGCTAGATGAAATGTTCCTCTCCTGCCCCCCATAATTTCAATATTGGTTATGTTTGGAGAAGATATTGAGATTTCTGTTTGTTTAATTAATAATGGAGATGGATGTATACTTTTAAATCATGTGTGTGTGTGTCTGTGTGTGCATGCATGTATGTGTGCTAGTGCATGTGCATGAAATACATGAGTGTGACAGCATTATGGCTATATAAAAGGTAAAGGTTTCCCATAACCTATAAGGTCGTAGGGGAGTGAGGTGTCAGAGACCTCACTTCTCTATGACTATATAACCTTGCAAAAACACCAACTTATCAGCTCAACATATGGACTTTAGCAAAGAACACATTCAGTACATCCTCTTAAATCTTTTGTCTAAGGGCTCAGCACACACTTCTACTTTTGCTTGCTGTAGCCCACAACTTTGTGGTGGCAATACTTGTAAGCTGCATACAACAAAGTTGCCGAGTTGCAGAAATGTTGTTAGTTAATTGGGCTCAATCCTAGATTTCTACAAAGTGGGCTCAATCCTAGATTTCTACAAAGTGGGCTCGATCCTAGATTTCTACAAAGTGGGCTCAATCCTAGATTTCTACAAAGTGGGCTCAATCCTAGATTTCTACAAAGTGGGCTCAATCCTAGATTTCTACAAAGTGGGCTCAATCCTAGATTTCTACAAAGTGGGCTCAATCCTAGTTTTCTACAAATTGGGGCCAAATCCTAGTTTTCTACAAATTGGGGCCAAATCCTAGTTTTCTACAAAGTGGGCTCAGTCCTAGATTTCTACAAATTGGGCTCAATCCTAGTTTTCTACAAATTGGGCTCAGTCCTAGATTTCTACAAATTGGGCTCAATCCTAGAATTCTACAAATTGGACTCATTCCTAGATTTCTACAAATTAAGCTCAATCCTAGTATTCTACAAATTGGGCTCCATCCTATTCTTCTACAAATTGGGCTCAATCCTAGTATTATACAAATTGGACTCAATCCTATTCTTCTACAAATTGGGCTCCATCCTATTCTTCTACAAATTGGGCTCCATCCTATTCTTCTACAAATTGGGCTCCATCCTATTCTTCTACAAATTGGGCTCCATCCTATTCTTCTACAAATTGGACTCAATCCTAGTATTCTACAAATTGGACTAAATCCTAGTATTCTACAAATTGGACTCCTACAAACTTCTTCTTCTCCTGTGTTCCCTGGCCACGCAAAATTTTAAATCCCATCGGGATGGCAAAGTCTGAAGTCTGCAGTAGTGACCCTGCCAGTCCCTATATCTTTTTCTTGGAGCTCTGCTGGGCTGGGCCACATCTGGTGTCTCAGAGTTCTATAAACAAGTGGTACGTTGCAGCCAAGCCAAACACTGCCTCCTTTCTTTTCTCGTGGCATTTTGCTTCCACAATGGTGGAAGTGTCAATGTCTGATGGTAAAACATTCGCAGTTCTATCTCCCCCTGGGTTCTTTGTGATCTCTGACCTGACAGAACATGAACAATTACTGGCAATAGCCAGGATACTCTTCTTCACTTTCATCATGGTCATTGGAAGCCATTTCATTTTTTAATTGAATGTAAACAGTGGATAAATAACAGAAATTTTCACAAGAGTTTTCCATACACAGCATCTTCTTCTTCTTCTTCTTCTTCTTCCATTTTTGTCATGTTTCTCCCAAGGGAGGTTTGACATTGATGAGCCTTCTCCATCTCTCTCTGTTTTGAGCTTCCTCCTTATTTATGCCCCTTTCTCTAAGATCATCTGTAATACAGGCAGCCCAGGTCTTGCTAGGTCTTCCCTTTGGTCTCTTTCCATCCACTATGAAGTTCATTGCTCTTTTTATGATGTGGTGGTCTGCTTTCCGTTGAATATGCCCAAACCAGCGCAGTCTATTGGTACTAGCTACAGACTTCAGATCATGGAATTGCTTTATGGTTCACTTGCAATGGCAGCGTATGTCGCAAGCTTGGTATTTTTATGCCAATCTGTGGTATACTGCAGCTGGTAGGTAGCAACTAGTTTGGGGTAGCGTGTGCCGAATGCCTTACATCTAGCCAACAGTGCTGACAGTAAAGGATTTGGGGTAGAGCGATTGTCAACACTTTTTGTTATCTCCATTATATGAGGTCATTGAGACAGAAACGGTTGAATATAAACGAAATATATTTTGACCAGTCACTCAAGTTACAAACAATGAGTCAACATAGAACCATAACTATTTTCAACCAGAAGATTCAACGTAACTTGAAGGAAAAAAAACAAAAAACAACCCAACATTCAACGACAAAATCAACTTCTTATTCAAACGCTGAATTACAAACTCTGTTCACTTCAAACAACACATTCCATCCCAAAAAAAACCAACAACAACAAACAAACAAAAAACTTCTGTTCACTTCAGGATGTTCTTTTAACCCTTCTCTACCCATAGTGGAAAATCTTCACATATATATATCAACACTGTCAAATGAATATCACCTGCTTTTTCTTACATATGTTAACAATATCAAATCAACATTAGTTTCTCAGCCTTCTTGATACACAGTAGGGGGAAAAATCCAATAAATATAAACATTGTGTAATGAATTTTACCAGCTATGTTTTACACAAGTTAACACTATCAAATCAATGTTATCTACTTCTTCTTTCTAGCAGAACATTGACCTTTATTGACGCTTTCAAATTAATATTATCTGCTTATCTTTTCCACACGATTTCCTTTTAGCTGCAGCAGAAAGTGTCCCTACTCTCAAACTCCTTACATACATCCACATGCCAATGCACCACTCTATCACATATACACAGTCGTGTAAGCAAACTAAATATTGTAACTATGTGAAGCAGTCTATGAAGCTATCAAAGTAAAAATTATTCATATATATTCATCTTTAGCTGACGGCAAGAAAATGTACATGAGTATACTTCTTCATATTAGAGTCAAATCTTATAATAACAACAGCAAACTTTTTTTTTCTTTTTTTTCCAGAATTTGTAGACTTTGGGAACGTTCAGAGAGAGAGAGAGAGAGAGTGAGAGTGTGTGTGTGTGTGTGTGTGTGTGTGTGTGTGTGTGTGTGTGTGTGTGTGTGTGCATGCATGTGTGTATGCATGCATGTGTGTATTTTGTGCACAAAATGCAGCTTTATTTTATATTTTTTCAACACACTATATTTGAGCAGCAAAAGTGTGTGTGTGTGTGTGTGTGTGTAAGAGTGTGTGTGTGTGTGTGTGTGAGTGTAAGAGTATGTGTGTGCGTGCGCACGCATGCGTGCATGCATGTGTGTGTGTGTGTGTGTGATTGTGAGTGCATGCATGCGTGTGTGTGTGTGTGTGGCTGTGTGCGCATGCATAAATATCGTCTGTACATATGCTAATGTATAGTGACCAATCTCAATGTACAAGTGTCCAAATGCATGAAAGACATTCTCGCTTGGAAGCCAAGTAGTAGAGACAAAAACATACATTATATACCATCTGCTTCACGCAAATTCATTATCCTAACACTCACCACTAATAATACTTATGCACCACTAAATTTTCCATTCAACTCAAGTTTTGCACATCCAAACTTTCACTAAAACAAACTCATCTGAATATTAAGAAAAAGAAGAAGAAGAAGAAGAAATCTGTACAATTCTAGTAAAAACTTGCCTGAATAAGAAAGTGGATTTTAAAAAATTCTGTACAATTCTAGAGTGCATACTGAACACTAACGTGGCTGTCAAACATTGTGCATGTCTCAGAAAATTGATATTCCTCAATTAGCTGCTAAAGTAAATCAGAACCCATGTTTCTGTGCCGTTTCAAAACATGTTAAGTTTTCAAAAGATCCACACGAAGTGAAAGAGAAAGCGAAAAAATCTCCACACCTAATATCAGCAGAAAAACCATTCTTGCTAACGTCTGCTTCAGTGCTGTTTTGAGTACTTCAGAAAAGGAACCTGAGGCACCCTAAAATGGAAAAACAAAGGAACTTTGATTTAAAACTCTGGCTCTATGCTTCTTACTTTCTGTCACCATTTTTCTTGTTCTTTCAATATTGTCTGAATCCCATATTGAAAAGTTTGCATCATTTGCCACATTGTTTTTAAAAGTGTGGTAAAAAAAAAAGAAAAAAAGAAAAGAAACCATGATTGGTCAGAGCTCAAGAGCTCAGCCAATCAAAAGCCTCAACAAAAACTACCGCTTGGCAAACTACAAAGTGGTACACCCTTAGTTTCTGTGATGCAACCGTACTCTTCATGTTGTGCTCCAAAAGAGTTGTATTGGTTGAAAATCTATGCAGCCAGTTGCTGAAATATGTAGGAATCTTGCCATGCTAGGCCAACAATCATCACCTAACTTCATTACCAAACCTGTCCTACATAATATCTAATACTTCACACACCTTCCTAACTGGTCTAAAGATGCATTCAATAATTCTTGTTTCCGTTTTTCTAAGAAAGTGTACAATCTTTTCTTTGCTTTTTTTCTTCTTTTTTAAAAAAAAAATCCATGCTTGACATGAAATTTTCAAGTCCTATAAAATCTGTGAGGCACTCTTCTTTGACTGAAAATGATGGATTTCTTTACAAATGTTTTGAAGGACATTCTGACGACATCCTCCATGAGAAAATACTTCTAACGAAGGCTTAAAATGCGAGTGATTAAAAACCAGCATGACGACATGCACACACACGAATCACTGGCTGGAGAATATCCTCCAGCTTCAGTCAGAAAGGAACAATCTCTTCGACCTATGAACACTGATCTGATTATTGACAAGTCCGTTGAGGCCAAAACTGTTTCTCAATGCTCAAGACAACCTCAGCCCCCATTGTGCCAAATTCACTTGAAAACTGAACCCAAACCCTCCCCTTTCTTCTCTCAAATCTCACTGTGAATATTATTATGCCAGTATTCTGTACTTCATCAAAAGGTTTTTGTTCTGCATATGCCCAAGTATAGTATGATAGGGGAAAAAAAAAAGAAAGAAAAGAAAAGAATCAATTTGATTCAAGATCTCACACACAGATATGGCTCTCCTTTTTACATATGCACGCACCCATGCACACACACACATTTGTACCTAAATCTGACTGCATGTTTATAAGCATACATATACATGCAAAGGTATGCAGGCTTTGTTTGTTTGTTGTTTAGCCCAAACTTTTAACTAACATCATTCATAAACTTCTGCAATCGATTCATCATGTAACAAATCTATCTTGTATCTTTTTTTTTCACAGTCTTCAGCTTAACAGTTTGCGCAACACGCACATCACATCTTCTAATATCAGAGTGTCACTCTCCACGACCAGCCCTGCCTACACGCTACATACACATCACAGGGAAAGATCATTGTAACTCCGTACAGCTCACTAATTCACGACTTACGCTACAGTTTCACCACATCTCAGGAAGGTTGATCTCTATAATTCAGACCATACACATCAGTTACACCACATCTCAAAAGTTGATCTCTATAATTCAGACCATACACATCAGTTACACCACATCTCAAAAGTTGATCTCTATAATTCAGACAATACACATCAGTTACACCACATCTCAAAAGTTGATCTTTATAATTCAGACCATACACATCAGTTACACCGCGTCTCAAAAGTTGATCTCTATAATTCAGACCACACACATCAGTTACACCACATCTCAAAAATCGATCTTTTTAATTCAGACCATACAGTTCAGATACACCACATCTGATCTACAGAACTATACTTCAGACCATACACAACAATTACAGTTGATCTCAATGTTTCAGTACAACAGTTACACCAGATCTCAACAGTTGATCTTCCATGACTCATACCATACCAGACACTTACATCACATCTACTTACATCATTATCTCAACAACTGATCTTCCATGACTCACACCATACCAGACACTTACATCACACCCAAACAGACGGATCTCCACAACTCACACCATACACAACAGTTACATCTAATCTTGACAGTTCATCATCTCTACATAAGCCAGTCACAGTCTCAACAACTGAAACATTCATGGCTACAGTCTAAACACACATAATAATAATAATAATAATAATGTATGGAATTTATATATAGCGCTGAATCTTGTAAAGCAACAAATAAAAGCGCTCAGATGAGAACAGTTCATCATTTTCCAGTTCACACACACTCCATTTGCCATCGACAGTCTCTACAAAGTTCACACCATACTCTTACACTTGTGGAGACAGAATAGTGGGACTGGTACAGCACGTGAAGCTCTTGCTGCGGGATAGCTAATCTTAGGGTAGGGGTTCGATTCACCGATGTTTGGGGGGTACTCTTTCCCCTAAAGTTAATACTCATTCCGACTACATTCCTCCTCTACACGTCTTCTAGATAAGACCATAAACCAACGTCCCACGTGCGAACATATGTGTAACATTTTGCGCACAAGATTTCTTGGGTTTCTTTTTTTTTTCATTCCTCAGCTAGACCTCAGAGGTTCACCAATGATGAGATTTTGTGTATGCCACTGTATTTACCCATCATGAAGGTAGCTGCATTCCGACTTTGCAGATGCACATTAGCTACAAAAAATTCCATCCATCTTTTATAAGAATACGCCAGCTATGGCTAATCCATATGAAGTTACTCAGCATGCACTCTGCCACCTGGAGAGCTATTGGCTCCGCCAAGAGAACTTGCCCCAGACACAATGTGTAAAAAGTGTCAGCAGTACAGAAGTACCCATTGAATTCATCATCCAGGGCCTTAGGAGTACTTATATTTCAAGTTATCTTGGAATGTTTAAACCTATATGAAATGCAGCTTTCTTGTGCCTTTCGAGATTATGATACATATCAAAATGCCTGTCAGTATTGTAAATGCCCTTCATGGGATGATTTAAGCGTTTTTGACTTTGACTTGACGAGACGAAGACATGAACAGGTACATGTATGATGTTTTGTCAACAGGTTCACCTCTTCATCATGTCAAACACACCACACACTTCAGACAGATCTTCAGTTGATCAATCGCCTCTTACCTCTTCAAACCATAAACCACAGCTATGTATACGCAGAATCAACAGTGGGCCATCTTTAATTCATTATATCAAACACCAGTTACATTCGGGCATCAACAATTATCTCTAGCACACATCAGGCGTCAACAACTGATCATCTCTGCCATACACATGGCGTCAACAACTGATCATCTCTACCATGCACATGGCGTCAACAACTGATCATCTCTACCATAAACCACAGTTACGCGTGACGTCAACAAATGATCAATCATCCCTACCATACACACGGCATCAACAATAATTACCTCTACCACACACCAGTTACACCAGGTGTCAACAATTTGATCATCCCAACCAAACACCACACACCAACAACTGATCAATTCATCTCTACGAAACACCACAGACACACCACACATATCAACAAACTGATCGAATCATCTCTACCAAACGCCACAGACACACCACACATATCAACAAACTGATCGAACCATCTCCCCCAGACGGCACAGTTACACCACACACATCAAAGAGTTGATTTGCTCTGTGATTTTTTCTCCAGACGGCAAGCCGAGTGCTTCGAACTGTGACCATCTGCCCTCCTTGCAGCGCACACGTGTCCATCCTCCACATCCGCCCTCCTGTCTCACGCATGCACCCCCACCCCAAACACCGTAGCCTCCACCTGAAAACGAATATCAAAGTGTTCATCTTCATCATCATTATCATCATCATAATCGTCATCTTGTCATCGTCGACATCATTGTTGTTGTCTTCTTTGTCATTGTCTTCTTCTTCATCTTTGTCTTGTTGTTGTTGTTGTTGTTGTTGTTGTTGTTGTTGTTGTTGTTGTTGTTGTTGTTGTTGTTTCTTCTTCTTCTTCTTCTTCTTCTTCTTCTTCTTCTTCTTCTTCTTCTTCTTCTTCTTCATCATCATCATCAATCATCCATCATTATCATCTTCTTCATCATCATTGTTATTGTCCTCCTCATCATCCTCATCAATATCATCATCATCATCATCACCACCATCAATCATCCATCATTATCATCTTCTTCTTCTTCTTTCCTTTTTTCGTTCTTCTTCCTCTTCCTCCTCCTCTTCCTTCTTCTTCTTTGTTCCTTAAAATGAGTGAGATACATAGTGCCTGGTCTTCTCCTTGTCCTTGTAACTCTGCAGGAGGTCTGACCACTGGCTTCAACTGACACATTCTGACTTCAGCGCAGCTCATCAAAGAGTTCACTACTTCATAAGCAAAAAATGTCCATATATATACTTGAAAAAAGGGCAGGAGAATGGGCTGGATAAGCAGAAAATAAGCAGGAGGGAGGGAGGGAGGGAGGGAGAGAGAGGGAGGGAAGGGGGAGAAGAAGGGGGCGGGAGGGGGGGGAGGGAGAGAGAGAGAGAGAGAGAGAGAGAGAGAGAGAGAGAGAGAGAGAGAGAGAGAGAGAGAGAGAGAGAGAGAGAGAGAGAAAAGTAGAAAGAGAGAGAAAGAGAGAGAGAGGACAGCGGAAAGAGGTAAGGAAAAAGGCAGAAACAAAGGGAGTGGTAGAAAAGGGAAACTTTCTAGCACAGAATTTTCAGAAGACAAAAAATGCGATTTATACAGAAAGAGCCCCTGGCTTCCCAACATGAAAAAAGATCTAAATGTTCAATTTTGTCAATAACCAAAATAACAAATAAGCTGGCGGGAGGGAAAAAAGCTGCATGCTTATCTAGCAATTCTCACATCAACAGAACACTGGCGTAAAAAGGAAAAGAAACAGTACGTTCAAATGTGCTATCTTGTCAAAAATACCATATGCTGTATTCCACTTTGCCCAAAAGTCAGAATGTGGCTACCTTAATGGTGGGAAAAATGGTTGCATACGCAAAATCTCACCATTGGTGAACATGATAGCTCTAGTCGAGGAATGGAGGGATGGGGGGGGGGGGGGGGGAAGAAAAGAAAAAAGGTATATACCACTTTCAGTAATGGCAGATTACTACGTGAGAAATTCAGGCTGCTCTCCCCAGGGATGGGATGCGTAACTACAATAGCAGCACCACCCATTTCTTTTTCTTTTCTTTTCCTGTTTGCATATGTACTGTTTTGTTTCTCTATCAGAGTGGCATTGTTCTACAACATTTTGCAAGGCACGAATCTCATGTTGCCATGAGTTCTTTGACATGTGGTGAATATGTGTTGCACAGAGGACGTCGGTTTATTGCCTCATCCAAAAGACAAGCACCCAGACCACTACTCAAGGTCTACTGGGGAAGGGGGAATCACATGAGGATCGAACACATAATTCTTGTTTTGCTGGTAAGTACTTTACCTGTGGACCACTGATCCACTATATGAGAGAGATTGATAAAACCATTCAGATAGCACACAAAGGATTTTTTCCTATCCATCACTATTTGGCTAGTATCCCAGGGGGACGGGATAGCCTAGTGGTTAGAAAATTGCGCTCGCAATCTGACAAACCGGGTTCGATTCCCGTTCAAGGGGATATTTTCTCCTGGAGTTTACATCACTGCAGACTCCACTCTACCGAAAAGTCCTTCAGATGAGACTATAAACCGAGGCTCCGTGTGCGAACGCACGCCGAACATCTTGCGCACATGTTAAATCCTGTTCCGCTTTTCGTAAGAGTAGGCCATTGTGTGCCTGTGGGGACTGGATGTAAAAAAGCAAATAAGTGCTCATTCCATTATCCTTGATATAAAAGAATTTTTAAAATTTATCTTTTTAAAAATAGTATATCAACCACATCAGACAACAGCAATCATAGCCTTGCACATTGCCTAGGCCAGCAATTTTTTTTCCTCTCCATATATCAAACGTTATAAAAGTCAATTGCAGCTAAACTTGATGGTGGGCAAAATCAGTCACATATGCAAAATATTGCCACTGGTGAACCTCTGAGCTCTAGCTGAAGAACCACATAATAATAATAGTAATAACACAAAGAAATTGTTTCAAGCCTTTGTTATTGCTGCCTGATTGTTTCTTAATTAAGTAAATATAATTATGTTTATGCTTTTATTTATCTTTAGCATTGTAAGTGTACATTAAACTTTATATCACAGAAATATACAAATTCATGTGAATGCCTGGGAAAACTACAAATGAACAAAAACTATGGAGTAAGTAGCATTCTTACCTCATCAAGTTTCCCAATGTAACTCCTCATAAATGCGATCGAAGCAGTCGTGCATGTAATAGAACTGTAAATAGAGCAGAGAACAACTGTGATACTTCAGAGTTTTCACACAAACTGGGAATAGGATTGGTCGTCTGCTGAAGAAAACACACATACAACACTGACACACATACCTGAGACTGCATGTTCACACTCACTCACTCGCTCCTCTCTCTCTCTCTCTCTCTCTCTCTCTCTCTCTCTCTCTCTCTCCTCTCTCTCTCTCTCTCTCTCTCTCTCTCTCTCTCTCTCTCTCTCTCACACACACACACACATACTCACACACACACACATGTGCACACACACCTTTTTTGTATTCAAATAAATGTACACTTTTTTCATAAACCAACTTTGTGGTCCCCCTGTATGTTATATAATAAACTTAATCAATAGAAAATAAAAAGAACAGAAACAATCAGTTTAAAAAAATAATAAAGACAACCTCATTGGCAAGCAGACACAGGTCTATCACATTTACATAAGGTGTGAATATTCTTACAATACTCACATAAGGTGTGAATATTTTGACAGCACTTACATAAGGTGTGAATATTTTTACAACACTTACATAAGGTGTGAATATTTTGACAACACGTGGTTTCTTTCCCGGCCGGTCGTACTCAAAGCTGAAGGCCATACCCTCCTCGTCCACCTCATAGGATTTGACATCCTTCCACATGAACTCTATCACTTGGGCCTGCACATCAACACACATCTGTCTGTCAGGAATCCAGGTGAAGGCCAGGTAAGCTTCATTACCTGGGCTTGTAGATCAACATGCATTACATAACATGCGCACATCAAGCGAGTCACACTTTTTTTTCCTCTCCCCAAATTCCACACTTTTTTCTTATTGAAATCTTAAGAATCTCTCAGATCTTATTACTTTTTCCCACCCTAAATGTTAAAAAGACAACCCCACTACCCAAAACTGTTCCACATCCTGAATATCCTCACTAACTCAAATCCTAAATATTTTCCTCATCCCAAATATTTTCCACATTTTCCCTCCACATTAAATCCTTGATATCATCCCAACCCCAAATCCTTAATTATCATCTCCCACAAAACCCCAACAATTTTTTCCCATCCCAAGCCTCTTAAACCTTCTCTGACACAAATAAAAAATATCTTCCAAACCAAAATTTTCTCTCCAAGTCCTATATCCTACACATCCTACCCATCCACATCCTAACCTCCTTTCCCATAAAACTTTGATAAAATCTTCCCCATATCCCAAGACCCCAAATATCTTCCCTGATCTCAAAGTCACAGAGCTACACAAGGTCTTGATGAACACACAGACTAGGAGCAATACAATACCCAAACCTCCTATACACACACAAACACACACACACACGCATGCACGCACGCACGCATGCATGTCATGACGTTCTCCTGTTCCTTGAGCACATTCAGTTCGTACAGTTTGTCGGTGACCTTTAACTAGATGTGAATAGACATTAAACTGAAGATATCACACATGCACACCTTTAACTCAATGAGGTGGTGCCGAAGCTTAAGCTTCAGCACTCCTCTCCTTCACTGTGACGTGCCAAAGCTTAAGATTAGGCAGAAATACGAATTTTTAAAAATACACTAAGCGATGTTAAACTCAAGGGAAAGTACTCTGGCCTGTAGGGCAATCATTTTTGTTAACACAGTTGCTTTCCTTGACCATTAGCTTGCCTAGTTTGTATCTGTTGGCTAATTTTGTTTTGTATCTCAACAAGTGATATCTTTGGGATTTCAGGCTCTCCAGTGTTATGATTCTTTTTTTTTTTTTTAAAATCTGTTGTACAAAAAGTGACATCAGATGGATTCAGCCAGCTTCAGGGAACTTTACTTTGGTGAAAAATCATCACATTGAAGGGGACTAGTTGATGAACAGTTCAAGCCATGTAAGATATGCAGCCCTAATTTTGAAAACTTTTTATTTTTCAGCATTCAGTAACATATTTTGAAAATTTATATAAAAAAATACAGTCATCTACTGAAAAACAATCTCAAAAGTAGACATTATAAACTTTTCAACGATGTATAATGTGTATGTTATTATTATGTTGGGTAAGTCTGCTGAATTTTTTCAAATATAGCCCAAAATCACGCGTCACAACAAAATGGCGGGATCCAATTCACTGCGACTCCATTGAGTTAAACAAAAAAACACACAAAAAAGCAAACAAGAGAGAGAGGGGGAGAGAACCGATGCACAGACAAGGGGCTGTGTGCGACTCCACTCACCTCGGCTGCACCGTCGTCCTTGCAGGCCTGCAGTTTGAAGCAGTCCAGGCCGATGATGGCGATGACGTGGCCGTCACGCCGCGAATCACAGGCACAGTGGGGGAACATCACCTCTCCATACCCGTCCAGGTGTCGGGCCACTTTCAGGTACTGTCACACAGTCATCATCATCATCATCGTCGTCGTCATGGTCACCATCATCATCATCATCATCATCACCATCATCATCATCATCGTCATTGTCACGATCAATTATTATAGATGATCGTTATCAAATACTGCCGGTCACTTTTAATTTCATTTTATTCTTTTATATTAATAATAATAATAATAATAATAATGTATGGAAATTATATAGCGCTGAATCTTGTAAAGCAACAAATCAAAGCGCTCAAATATTGAGGATACTGGAATAAGCACTTATGTGCTTTTTTTTACATCCAGTCCCCGTGTGTATGCAGTTTTGTCAATTTTGTCATCTGTTCCTACCGGCACACAATGGCCTACACTTACGAAAAGCGGAACAGGATTTAACGTGTGCACAAGATGTTCTGCGTGCGTTCGCACATGGGGCCTCGGTTTATAGTCTCATCCGAAGGACTTTTGGGGAGAGTGAAGTTGGCACTGATGTTAACTCCGGGGAAAAATATCCCCTTGAACGGGAATCGAACCAGGGTTGTCAGATTGCGAGCGCAAAATGTTCTAACCACCAGGCCATCCCTTTGTGTTGAGTTATTTTCAGGTCTTATCATAATCAATATCATCATTGTTATGCTAATGTTTATTTTTGATTTTTTGTTTAATTTTGTTCCTCAGCTACACCTCCTTGGTTCACCAATGGTGAGATTTTTGCTTGAGCGACAGTTCCCCAGCCCCCCCCCCCATCATTTATTGGTTGCCGCATTCCAACTTCGGGGACGGCATCATCATCTAAACATAACACCTGCGTGTATGCATTTTGAAATATTTTTGTCATCCGTTCCTACTAGCACAAAATGGCCTACTCTTCTGAAAAGTGGAACGGGCTTTTAACATGCCACCTTCCTTCTTGCTATACGAGTCAAGGACATCTTCCGTCACAAAAACTATGAAGTTTTCCTCTCACCTCCATGACCTTCTCCTGTTCCTTGAGCGCCTTCAGTTCGTACAGTTTGTCGGTGACCTTTAACAACCCTCGGTTCACGTCTTCTGCAGCCTGCACACATCACACAAAAACTAGGCAGTGAGCAATAGATAAAACAGCATATTACTCATTCGCATCCTTTGCACACCACACACAGGTCTACAGGAGAAATTATATTCTCAGGACAGCTGGACAGCAAACGGTTTTCAGTTCTCCGGATGAAGAGATAATAAAGCACAAGGTCTCTTTGTGTGAATGCATGCATGCACAACATCTTTGCACACGCATGAACAGCCTGTTCGTCTTGTCATAAAAAGAGCAGAACGGCAATGGCTGATGGTGTGGATGACATGAACATCCCCAGAATGCCATGTCACCTGGAGAAGGATGGGCTCCATCAAGAGTTACTTTGCCCAAGACCCACTGCCTTAAAAATGTCTTCAGTCTCCTAATGATTCTTTAACAGTTTAAGGGGGAAAAAATCAGTTGGTTAATTCGTTAAACTGAAAAAACAAAACCCAATTCTCAGAAACGCTACACAGGCCATTACATACACACACACACTGCCTTTCTAAGGCATGGACATTTGCCCCTGTGTCTCCTATCTCAGAACAGTTGTGGTTGATATTCAATAGTTTCATTAATAGTTTTCTTCATTGTTTTATGTCATACTGATTACATTGTTATGTTGATAGTTTACAGTTTCATTGTTACATTACTTTCCTATTATTCATGCCCCTCCACTCCCCCCCCCCCCCCCCCCCCCCACCCCTTTCCTCTCTCTCTCGGGGACTGGATGTAAAAAAAAAGCACATGAGTGCTTATTCATTATCCTCAAAATAAAAGAATTTGTCACTGTCTCCCTCTCTCGTCTAATATCACTTTTTGTGAATAGACATAAAATAGAACACACACACACACACACCCAACACACACACCTGCCAAAAGAGGAAGTGCAGGGCCTGCTCATTGGAGTTGAGGGTGGCCTCATGGCTGAGGGAGAAGAGCCAGCGTTTGAGCATGAGACAGGTGGCTGTGGCTGTGCTGTAGTTCTGGATGTAGATGTTGTGGGGAAGCTCTTGGGGCTGCAATCGCCGCTCTGAAACAGACAGCAGGTGTGAGATCTTCTTCTTCTTCTTCTTCTTCATCGAATGCTCAGACAGCAACAGAGGATTTTTCTTCTGGAGTTAACACCAATGCCAACTCCACTCCCCCAAAAGTCCTTCAGATGAGACTATAAACCGAGGTCCTGTGTGCAAATGCACGCAGAAATCTTGTACACACGTTAAAACCTGTTCCGCTTTTCAGAAGAGTAGGCCATTGTGTGCTGGTGGGAACGGATGACAAAATTTACAAAACTGCATACACAAGGGAACTGGATGTAAAAATAAAAAAAAGCACATGGTTGCTTATTCCGTTATCCTCAAAATAAGAAAGAAAGAAATGGATAACTAACTAAATAAACGAATAAATAAATAAATAAAACTATTGTTGTCTGTCATATGAATGAAAGCTCAATGCGCTGCCGACAAGCGCCTGACAAGTCAGGCCCAGTGCATGACTTTGGCATGGGATAGAATTGTTATCTTTTAAGTTTTTCTGGAAAAAAAGGCAGGAGAATGGACCATGGTCACATAAAAATGGTCACCAATATCCAGTGTAACTGGTCTTAATCCACAAAAACTAAAGATTCTTAGAGCAAGTGATTTTTTTGTTTTTTCGTTTCTCGTCTAGAGCTCCCAGGTTCACCAATGGTGAGATTTTGTGTATGCAACTGTTTTTACCCAACATTAAGGTCGCCGCATCTTCAACTTTATGGATTGGGGGGGAAGTGAAATAACTTCTATGAGCACTGAAATCACAAGGCGTTATCATATGCAGAAATTATTCCCGAAGTCGGAATGCGGCTACCTTCATGGTCAACAAAAACGGTCACATATACAAAATCTCGTCATTAGTGAACCTTGGAACTCTAGCCAAGGAACGGGAAGAAAAATAATATTTAATGTGCAGAAATCAAAGCAAGAAAGAAAGGAGACAAGTCACGATGAGCTGAACACGACAAGCACGCCGTCACTCACCAAAGTTGTACTCCACCGTCTCAAACAGGTAGAAGTAGTCTGCAGCACTGCCAAGACCCACCTTGGCTGCCACTGCCTGCACACACATCAGTACAATTTGTTTTATTATTTTATTTTATTTCTTCTTCTTCTTCTTCCTTTTTTGTCTTGTTTCTCCCAGGGGAGGTTTGACATTGATGAGCCTTCTCCATCTCTCTCTGTTTTGAGCTTCCTCCTTATTTATTTTATTATTTCATTCTTTTATTTCATTCTTTTATATCGAGATAATGGAATAAGCACTTATGTGCATTTTTACATCCAGTCCCCGTCTATATGCGGTTTTGTAAATTTATCATCTGTTCCCACTGGCACAAAATGGCCTACTCTTATGAAAAGTGGAACAGGATTTAACGTGTGTGCAAGATGTTCTGCGTGCATTCGCACACGGGACCTCGATTTATAGTCTCATCCGAAGGACTTCTGGGGAAAGTGGAGTCGGCACTGATGTTAACTCCAGGGGAAAATATCCCCTTGAACGGGAATCGAACCCGGGTCATCAGATTGCAAGCGCATTGTTCTAACCACTAGGCTATCCCGTCCCCTAGTTCATGCATGTATGTATGTGCACACGCACATGCACACACACACACACCAGGAAACTTTATAAACAGAGCATGTATTTTCACTGCAATGAATGTTCTCTCTCTCACACACACACACACACACTCACACGCTACAATGAATGCTCTCTCTCATACACACACAGACACAGACACACACACCAGGAAATTTTACCTTATAAACAAAGTCTGCATTATTACAGCAACAAACTGTCAGACACATAAACATTGCGATGAATAGTTTCTCTCACACATACACACACACACTCACACACTCACACACACACACACTCACACACACATACACCAATATCCTCAAAATACAAGAATGAAATAAATGAAATTAAATTTTGAAAAACATACCAGGAAACTTTACCGTATAAACAGAGCACACACACACACACACCAGGAAACTTTACCTTATAAACAGAGTCTGCATTATCACTGCGACGAATGGTCACCACACAGATGTTGTGATCAGGTAAAAGCACCTTCAGCTCCACCTCTCCATCCTGATTAAACACACACAACACACACATACACACACACACTCAGCATCAACCTTATTTCCTATAACACACCTACACAATTTTTAACAACATGGTCATCTTTTTTTTCTCTCCAAAAGCTGAGCCAGTGAACATCACTTTTACTAGTAAGAAAGCTAATAGGAAAAAGAAAAAAAAGAAAAATGCATGAAACATTTTCAACAGAATTTTTGTGTTGTGGGTAAAATGGTTCTTCTACTAAGGGGACGGGATAGCTCAGTGGTCGGAGCACTCGCTTTCCCCCAGCCAAGTTAAGCAGTGTCGAGCGTGGTTACCAGTTGGATGGGTGACCGTTTGCGCGCCTTGGCTTCAGTACAGTTCCCCCAGTTCACCCAGCTGTAAATGGGTACCTGCCCTCTTTAGGGTCAGGGAAGGTAAAGCAGCGAGGGAGAGGAGATGGGCGCCGCCCTCAATATGCTGGCCCTAGAGAAGTGAGGTCTCCGACGCCTCGCTCCCCTACGACCTTATAGGTTATGGGACTCCTTTACCTTTTTACTGAGAGAAGACTTGTTTTGACTTTCTCCTTTAACTCCCAAAGAAAGAGTTAATGCACTGCCAGACTGAACACTTTCAGGCAACATGTTTTGGGCAGGCTGAACCCTGCAGAGCCCATCTTCCTCCAGAACATTGGCACTGCTGCTCAGATAATAATAATAATAATAATAATAATATATGGAATTTATATAGCACTAAATCTTGTAAAACATACAAATCGAAGCGCTTAAAACAAACAAATCGAAGCGCAGATCCTCACACCACAGTGATTACTCTCTTTCCACTGGGTTTTTTCTTCTCCTGTGCCTCTCACCATCTGCACTTCTTGCAACATCTTCACATACCGACAGCACAGAGTCCTTGAGTAAGTTGTTCTTTGTGGACATGTCTGAGTGAGTATTGATGTGTGAGTATGTGTGTGTGTGTGTGTGTGTGTGTGTGTGTGGGGTGGGGGGGGGGGGGGGGTGCTGGGGTGCTGTATGTGTGTGCTGTGTGTGTGTACTGTGTGTGTGTACTGTGCGTGCGCGTGTGCGAGCATGTGTTTAACTTTGCACAAGAGCATGCACATTTACTTACGTATATGGGTGCAAGCATGTACTCATGTGTATATATATAGATATGCTTCAGTACATACAATGTATACTTCTCATAATTCTTAGCACACACAACACAACACCACCACCAAACACAGAACTCCTAACACTCACTACACAACAAAACAACAGCCAAACATGTATACAAACTAATGAGTTCCAAAAACAGAACACACCATAAAGTGACATTCACACAGACACCAGAACCCCTTGCAAACACCACAGCATAAAACCACGTCCCATGACCCAGGCCAAAAGCTTGTGTCAGTTATTGATGTCAGCAAAGTGTCAAGGCCTACATTACAATGTTGTTATGCTCTGAAATGTTCTGTTAAGATTTGTCTTCATCCACGACAAGATCTAAGCATGACTTTAACTATGTCAATTTATTCATGATGAAAGCAAAGTGCAACAGCCTACATTTAAATACTGTTATGCTCTGCAATATTACATTGGGATTGACTTCAGCCATGACAAACTATTAGCATAACGACCTGCACCCTCCACCAAAGAAAAAAAAAACCTCTGAAAATGAAGTATGGCTGCCTGTATGGTGTGGTATCTCAAAACTCTAAAATGCACTCAAACTTCTCATCCAGTGTGTGCTAACAGTTTCACAGTGATTCCCAAACATGCAGAGTGAGACAGAGTGTATATTCTGAGAGATCCTAGGGCGTTAAGCTGGGGAACACCCAACCACAACAAATCACATTCCCACACACTCAGAACTCTTAAGGATTTATCACATGATGAACCAACATCCACACAGACCCACTACGAGACACCACACATTAAAACACCATCCACACACACTGTTCCACACACACTCATTAAGAGACACCACACATTAAAACACCATCCACAAACGCTGGTCCACACAGACTCACTAAGAGACACCACACATTAAAACACCATCCACACATATTGGTCTACACAGACACAATAAGAGACACCACACATCAAAACACCATCCACACATATTGGTCTACACAGACTCACTAAGAGACACCACACATTAAAACACCATCCACACATACTGGTCCACACACACTCAATAAGAGACACCACACATTAAAACACCATCCACAAACGCTGGTCCACACAGACTCACTAAGAGACACCACACATTAAAACACCATCCACACATACTGGTCCACACAGACACAATAAGAGACACCACACATCAAAACACCATCCACACATACTGGTCTACACACACACAATACATGATACCACACATTAAAACACCATCCACACATACTGGTCCACACAGACTCAATAAGAGACACCACATATAAAAACATCATCCACACATACTGGTCCACACAGACACAATAAGAGACACCACACATCAAAACACCATCCACACACACGGTTCCACACACACTCAATAAGAGACACCACACATTAAAACACCATCCACACATACTGGTCCACACAGACTCAGTAAGAGACACCACACATTAAAACACCATCCACACATACTGGTCCACACACACTCAATAAGAGACACCACACATTAAAACACCATCCACACATACTGGTCCACACACACTCAATAAGAGACACCACACATTAAAACACCATCCACACACAGTGTTCCACACACACTCAATAAGAGACACCACACATTAAAACACCATCCACACATACTGGTCCACACAGACCCTCTAAGAGACACAACACATCAAAACACCATCCACACACACTGGTACACACAGACTTATACATTATAACAACATCAACACATACTGGTCCACACTCTGACACAATACATGATACCACACATTATAACATTCACACATACTGGTCCACACACTGACAGACTCAATATGTGATACCACACATCAAAACACCATCAATGCATACATACTCCAAACTCTAGCAGACACCACACAAAACAACAACCCCCCCCCCCCCCCCCACCCCCCACCCCACCAGACTTGAAACAAACTCGAGCCAGACAGACGAGATGACATAATATCAGACTCACAGAGAGCTCCCAGGAGACACCCTTCAATAAAGCAATATCATCCACACAGACATGGACTCCCAAACAGGTACTAATACAACGAAAACAGAATGCACACAGACTCACATCTTCCATGTCTCCTGCAGCTAAGAAGTCCTGCATAATGTCGCTCTCCCCTATCACCCTCACTGCACACACTGGAATCAATACACACAGTTCTAAAGTATAATTGCCACAGCTGGAAATTATTTGCATGCACACACACACACATGATATCAGATAAAATATTATAAGATTGTTTATCTTCAGTGCTCTACACACACACACATACATTCACTCTAAAATAAGATATTATAATGTAAGATTCTTTTATCTTCAGTATGATTCTCCTAAATCTTACATCTAGCCTTTTGACCTCAAAAACAGTGAGCATAGAGAACATCAATACATGAACAAATACAACATCAATACATGAACAAATACAACTGTCAACAAAGCCAACACTGAATCAATGCGAGTCAATATCACAGCAGTGCTGATTTCACCTTTTCAGGCCTCCTCTCTTTGAAAGTATGTCATGGCTGTGTGCACTTGTCTTTTCCCTGATACCTCTTCTACTGTGAGAAAAGAGTGTTCTTATTTTTGGCCATTGGGATGCACTATCTGAAATAATATGCAATCATGATGATAAAATATCAAGGTATCTTAAAGTTACTTTGCTTAATTTAAATTCAACTCTGGCACAAGTACAGAAATGTGACATGCCCAACTTCTGACATCAAAATGAGATTAAGAAAATAAAGCATTTTTGTCAAAGAAGCTGCCAATGCTGCTTCAACCATCAAGATCAACAACAAAAACTGTGTAGCACACACAATCTGACATCTTGTGTGGCTTACTGGGAAGAAAGGTGACTTGCAAACCCTATTCTTCCGATTTTCCAACTCTCATCTTTGTCCAGATTAAGATAATCAAACAACAAGAAAAACAAAGAAACAACAACAACAAATATCAAGTCTAATGTTACCAACAGTGAACGGACTTCAAATGAAACAAACAAACAAAACAAAAAACCTAAACTCAACAATACACAAGAACTTACATTTTTATTCAAGAAAAAAAAACTATTCTGCAAACCTGGACTAAGACAACTGCATAATGGACAGAAACATAAGCAACATTTCTGTAAGATAACTGCATAATGGACAGCAACATCAGCAACCTTTCTGTAAACTCAAAAGTTTAAGAAGAAGGTGGGGAAGTGGGCGAGAAGAAATAAAAGAGTGGAGTGAGGGACAAAATATCCAGTTCCAATTCAAGATGTTCAACTTAACAAGCAGGTCCTTCTTGTTCTGAAAGCCCATTCATTACCTTTCTCCAGGTACTGTTCCAGACCTCGGCACCGGTGGTCCAGCTGTTGTTCTGACAGCTGGAAAATCTTTTTGCCGGGAAGTTTGGGGAAGGTGAAGTCAGGGAACTCTCGCTTCAGGTTCTGGTGAAGAGTGTCGAATTCCCTGTAGCGCCGCGAACACAGGTGTCTGCCCGCCATGTAGATGTTGAACACCTGCAGACAGATGTAAATGTTTGTATACATGTAGTTCGGATGAGACTATAAACCGAGGCCTCGTGTGTGAACACATGCAGAACATCTTGCGCACACGTTAAATCCTGTTCCGCTTTTTGGAAGAGTAGGCCATTGTGTGCCAGTGGAAACAGATGACAAAATTTACAAAACCGCATACACACGGGGACTGGATTTAAAAAAGCACATGAGTGCTTATTCCATTATCCTTGATATAAAAGAATAAATAGATAAATAAATAAATAAATAAATAAATAAATAGTTACTGAGCACCTGCCAACAAATATCGGTACAGGAAAACATACAGGTACAGCACAGGTTACACACTCTTTAAAGACTCATGCAGAACAACTTACACACACGTAAAAACCCATTCTCCCTTTCAGAAGACAAGGCCACTGCATGCTGGTAGAAGCAGATGATAAAAACTGCTTTTTAAAATGCATGCACACTAGAGTCACGTTCAGACATGATGATACCAATAAAAGGCATATATCCCTGAAGTTGGCAATGCCACTACCTTAATGGTGGGCAAAAAAAACCCACGGTCAAATACGCAAAAACTCACCAATAGTAAACCTCAAAGCTCTAGCCAAGTAATGAAAACAAAACAAACAACAAAAAACAAACAAAATATCACAAGTACAATGGTCAAACCACTGAGCTATGTTCCCCCCATTTCATTTTTTTCCATTTTATTCTTTTATATCAAGGATAATGGAATAAGCGCTTAAGTACTTTTTTACATCCAGTCCCCATGTGTATGCCGTTTTGCGTTTTGTAAATTCTGTCATCTGTTCCCACCGGCACATAGTGGCCTACACTTACGAAAAGCGGAACAGGATTTAACGTGTGCGCAAGATGTTCTGCGTGCATTCGCACATGGGGCCTCGGTTTATAGTCTCATGAATCCGAAGGACTTTTGGGGAGAGTGGAGTCGGCACTGATGTTAACTCCAGAGGAAAATATCCCCTTGAACGGGAATCGAACCCGGGTCATCAGATTGCGAGCGCAATGTTCTGACCACTAGGCTATCCAGACCCCCTACAAACCCAGCACTACTCACCACAAACTTCTCTCCGTTGTTCTCCACTTTCTGGTAGTCAGGGATGGAGATGGGCAGGGAGCGACGCTCAGAATAATCGATGTAGGAAGGGCCTGAAGAGTCGTCACTGGGTTCCAGTTTCTCTGCCATTTGGTCTGGCACTGAGATCACTGTCACATGAATAGCATATTTATAGTCAAATGGATATGATATTGTTGTATGTTGAAAGTCTGTTCACATTTAGTGATTTTAGTTATATATATTAGATATATGGTTATAATATAAATGTGATGATGGTGGTGGATGGCTAAAAAAAAAAAAATCTGGTTACACCGTGAACAAGGAAAATTAGTTTTTAAAGATTGGTTTGATCTGCAATCTTTGGTCAAGAAAGCATGTAATGAAAGGAATGAGTAATAGTTGAGGTGGGTGTGTTTTTTTTAAGTTTTAAAAATATACAATCTTGTTTTCAAGTTAATTTTCTACTATCAAAACACACACACACACACACACACACACACACATTCCCTTTGTTTTGGGGTTGTGGTGTTTTTTTCTCTCTCCATCTCTCAGTCTCACACACACACACACACACACACAAACACACACACACCACACACATACACACACACACACACACACACATACACACACACATAGAAAAAACACACACACAGAAACACACACACACATACACACACATACTCTCTCTCTCTCTCTTTCTCTCTTTCTCTCTGCCCCTCCTCCCTCCTTTCCCACTAGTCTAATATCACATTTAATCAAAACACACACACACACACATATTCTCTCTCTCTCTCTCTCTCTCTCTCTCTCTCTCTCTCTCTCTCTCTCTCTCTCTCTCTCTGTCCCTCCCTCCTTTCCCACTAGTCTAATATCACATTAAATCAAAACACACACACACACATACACATATTCTCTCTCTCTCTCTCCTCTCTTCTCTCTCTCTCTCTCTCTCTCTCTCTCTCTCTCTCTCTCTGTGTCCCTCCCTCCCTCCTATCCCACTAGTCTAATATCACATTAAATCACACACAACACACACACACACACATACTCTCTCTCTCTCTCTCTCTCTCTCTCTCTCTCTGTCCCTCCCTCCCTCCCTCCTTTCCCACTAGTCTAATATCACATTAAATCAACAACAAAACACACACACACACACACACACACACATTCTCTCTCTCTCTGTCTGTCCCCTCCCTCCCTCCCTCCTTTCCCACTAGTCTAATATCAAATTAAATCCACCAAACACACACACACACACACACACACACACAACACACACACACACACAAACACACACACACAACACACAAACACACAACACACACACACACACACCACACACAAAACCACACACACAAAACCACACACACAACACACACACAACACACACACACAACACACACACACAACACACACACACACACAAAAAACACAACACACACACAACACACACACACACACTACACAAAATGACACACAGGTGTTACAACCTGTCAGGGTAAGAGTGTCTCCCCCAGAGCGAATGTAGTCCACCACCTGTTTGTGCGTGGCTCCTTCCACGTTAATGCCATTGCTGTCATCAACACAACACATAGCAGTTATATCATGACTGTATCAACATTTTTCGCAGTTGTGTTCTTGTTACAGATTCAGATTCCTTAGCACAAGGGTTGCTGCTATGTTAATCAAACAAGCCTGCTATTGTACAACTAAGTAACATGACATTCTTTACTTAAATGATTCATGCATCAATGTTTCATTATTTGTCAAGTTGAGAAATGATGTCATTACCTTTAGTTTTTTCCTCTTTTTGGGTTTTTGTTTTGTTTTGTTTGTTTGTTGTTGTTGTGGGTGGGGTTTTTTTGGGGGGGTTGCTCATGAAGTTTCTGGCATGTGCTACTGTATTTCAGGGACTTCCTGAAGATTTCCTAATGTTCTGAAGAGTTTCTGAAATCTCTGGAATCTGCCAGTCTTTACCAGCGACTAGTAGGAGTGGCCTGGTACACAACAGGATGTTATTGCAGCAGCTGGGAGAGGAGGAAAGAAGATGGTAGATGAAAAAATTGCAGGAAAAGAGGAGGGAAGAATGTGAATGAAGGGGTGGAGAGGAAAGACGACTGTGAAAGTCGTTAACCGTTCAGCTCATGCTTTAGAGAGTGTTGGCTGTTGTCCAGTAGTGTACTATTCCTTATAGTGGCTATACACACACAAAAGTACTAGTAGACTACTATTACTACTCCCTGTCTGAGAAGCATTCTAAGCAATCTTTAAATACTCACTCAGAAGTTGGAATAAGGCAACTTTACAGGTAAGCAAAAATAGTGGCATGTGCAAAAGGTCACCATTGGTGAACCATGGAACAAAAAACCAAAAGACCATCACTGCACAGATGACAGGGCATGCAGTTTTTCTTCTATCTATGCTTTACCAATTAATGATGTTCAATCTGATAGAAAATGTTGACTCAGAACAGAAACAAGATCAAGATGGGGAAAAAAACAACTCTTTTTAGCTAGTGTTTGATTTCCGGCACCATAACAATTGAAAAGTAATGACATATTGATTTGAAATGAACAAAACTGAAACCGGCAAAGAAGCAATCAAATGAACTAGTAAAATACATGTCTTGTGGTTGAACAGTCTCTCACTAGTCTCAGTCACTTGGTCTTTCAGTTTGACAGCTGCTTAAGTATCAAATAATGAAATTTCATTTTCTGATCCACAGAAGACTACAAAAACCAAGGTCCTTTCACCTTATGTCCTCTTTTCCACCCATCAGCTCCACCCTTAACTTATTTTGAGCTAAACTATGGCCATATGTGGGATTTTTTATAAAAATTGATTTTGGTTTGGGGTTTTTTGCCATAAGTGGGATTACTACTTTGTAGGTAAAACAGTGAGAGAGAGGAGATGGGTGCCGCCCCCAATATGCTGGCCCCTAGAGAAGCTGAGGTCTCCAATGCCTTGCTCCCCAATGACCACTTAGGTTATGGGACACCTTTACCTTGTAAGCACTGCAATGGTTATGGCTGCCTGCAGCAATTCGCATTGTTTTCTGACCCTCTACTTCCTCCAGTTCAAATTCTAGAGGGGGTAAAAACAGTCGTATGTATACACAAAACCTCATCATTGGTAACCCTCAGAGCTCTAGCCAAAGAACAAACAAATATAACAACCAAAAGAAACAACAAAAATCTTGTTTGATTTATGTCCATCCTGTTTAGTTTGAAATTTCTTCTTTTTTACTGTCAAAACAAACAAAAATTGAAAAGTTAGGATTTTTTTGTTTGTTTTGGATTTGTTGGATTTGTTTTTGTTATATTGGTAATTAGCTTTCTCAGTTTCTGCTCCTTTACCTATATCTACAATACCTTTCAGTGAGGAGTCTTATAACCGTTTACTACGTACTGAATAAACAATGCTTACACCAACTATTTACTGTCACTCATTGTTGAGATACTGTTAAAAATTCGTTAAAGGTTCCCCCAAAAAATATTGATAATAAAAAGCAATGTCCTTGAGAAAACATCACCCTTTCATTCAGTTTCACTCACCCTGTCTGTCTGTCTATCACTCTATAGATAGATCTACAAAAATACAATCTAGCTTCCGATCTGTTTATAGATCAGTGTGTATATAATATTCTTTTTTTTCCCTTGATTTTGACAGCCAGTGAGCAATGGATATTTTCTTGTTCCACAAGTACTAAAGAAAAAGAGAAAGTATTTTTGCTTTTTTTTTTTTTTATTGGGGGTGAAGGTGGTGAATTTGTGTACACACTAATATAAATTACTTATGAACAATGGTACACAAAATTTTGCATTCTATTCATGCACTTTGATATTACTGTATATGGCTACATTACTTTAAGAAAGAAAAAACAAGAAAAAGCAAGCAACACTGTCAACAACAACAACAACAAAAACCACCTAAAAGTGCAAAAACTCAAAAGCTGTCAACAGCTAAGTTGAAAACTTGAGCCTTGACTCTTGGGTCATGAAGTACTATTAATTTTCCATATCAATTACCTACCTTCCTTGTTTGTTATCTGATCTCTCTCTCTCTCTCTCTCTCTCTCTCTCTCTCTCTCTCTCTCTCTCTCTCTCTCTCTCTCTCTCTCTCTCTCTCTCTCTCTCTCCTCACTCACTCACTCACTCACACACACACACACACATATTATCACATTAGGTCACAAAAAGGTCCTTCGGATGAGACTATAAACCACGCCCAGTGTGCGAACGCACGCAGAACTTCTTGCGCACACGTTAAATCCTGTTCCGCTTTTCGTAAAAGTGGGACATTGTGTGCCGGTGGAAACAGATGACAAAATTTACAAAACCGCATTCACACGGGGACTGGATGTTAAAAAAAGCACATAATTGCTTATTCCATTATCCTCGATATAAAAGGGGAAAAAAAGAAGGAAAAAAAAGAAAGAACATTATCATCATCTTTTCACAATTTTTTGTTTTTAATAAATACACCCACTTTGAGACAAACATGTATGCACACTCAAACACATCAAGTACCACCTACAAGAACATCAAACAGATATATGATACTATTTACTAAGATACGGAAAATGAAGAGAAAACCAATAACGCTGTACTACTCCAGAGTGTTGACGTGCCATGCCCACAACACTGCTGCACATCTTTTTTTTCAGAAAGATAATATACTTCACGTTGCAATGAGCTGAAAGACACGCTATGAATCGTATGATGTGCCAATTACAACCAAACCAATGTCACTTAGCAAGCGAGTGAATTGGTGATCTAGGGATAATGCACCAGTCTAGCAAGCAAGACATCACAGGACAGTTTGTGAAACCCAAACTTTTCCCCAGTCCACTAAACCTGTGGTGGTCTGGGCGCTAGTCTCTCAAAGGAGACGATAAACATAAGTCCTGTGTGCAATACATATATATATATATATATATATATACATATAAATATATATACATATACATATACACATATATATATATATATATATATATATATATATATATATAATATAATATATATTATATATATATATATATATATATATAAAAGAATCCACAATAACAAGGAAGTTGTCCCTGGCAGAATTCTGTAGAAAAAAAAGCCACTCCTGTTGGGAAACAAGTTTGCAAATTATACTATAGCTGTATAGGGAACAATATCTGTGTGTTGCTGCTCAAGACTGTGGTGACATTCTCATGAGGGAGAACAGCCCGACTTTCACACAGAGAAGTCAGCCGCCACTGACAATGGTATACAACAGCCACTTTATCAAAAGCAGAAAAGTCTAGTTACATCACAAAATAAGCAAGAACAAGGGCAGACATCAGGGTCAGCTGATTACTACCACTTAGCCCTTTAAAAATTGTGTAAGCATAGTTCACTTTCAATATAATACCTCAAACTATTAAAACTTTCATGAATGATGAATGTGACAGATGGTGGTGTCCAAATAAAATTTTTGAAAAGGAGCAAAATTGCTTTTTATGGTTATAGCAGAAAATGCGTCATTTATGTTTTCTCTGACTCATCAATCACTGTATCAGCTGCAGCAGGCTATTAGTATTCAGGAAGGTCCATTAAATTATTTTTTTCTAATCTTTAATTAACAGCTCTGTGTGTGTGAGTGTCAATGTCAGATTCAGACTCACTGGGGTAAATCACTTTGATCAGGAAGGTGCAAATATATTTTTAAACAGTGCTGTGTGTGTGTGGGGTGTGTGTGTGTGTGTGTGTGTGTGTGTGTGTGTGTGTGTGTGTGTGTGTGTGTGTGTGTGTGTGTGAGATAGAGAGAGAGAGAGAAAGAGAGAGAGAGACAGACAGACAGACAGACAGACAGACAGACAGAGAGACAGACAGAGAGAGACAGTGAGAAAGAGTGTGTGTGTATCACTGTATGTGTTTATTTTTATTTATTTTCTTTATTTAATTTATTCTTTTATTTCGAGGATAATAAAATATAAAATAAGCACCCATGAATGTGCTTTTTTTCAACCAGTCCCTGTGTGTATGCAGTTTTGTATGTGTGTGTATGTTTGTGTGTGTGTGTGTGAGGTAGGGGAAGGGAAGTGGTAGCATATGGGGGAAAGGAGTGTTAACTTATTACTAAAACTCTGAATGACATTGATAAAAAGAAATTTGCCTTGCTAAACTATTGAGCTACAATGAATACAGAATAGGGAGTAAAATGTATACATATAATTTCTGAACTCTACCTAACAAAACTAACAACAATGAACAGAGAAAAGAAGTTTTATTTATAAAACTACAATCAACGATAAGGAAATAGTATCAAGGGTAATCTGAAAAACCATTTTCTGAAAAAACAAACATTGAAACAAAAAAATTACACCACAAAAACTGAAAATCTAAATTGCTGTAAAAAGTATAATGTAACTGTCAACGCTCATTAAGCTGAAGGAGAAATGATTGGCACAGCATTAGATTTGGAGCATTTTTGCAATTCAAAGTTATAACAACAAACGGACTGTACCATCTGGAAATAAAATTTTGACTTGACTTGACTTGACTTGACTGGACTATGCCGAGTTTGCAACAGCAATCTGAAAAAAAATCATGCATTATGTACATAATACATGTATACTAACATACTATAACTGATGAACTGTTAAAAATAGCTGATGGAGAACATAACGACAGAATAGACCTGTATACGATCAGATGACCTTTTATTACTTATAATATTAGTTTCAAGCCATGGCATATTTTATTATCTGTTTATGACTGTTGTAAGACTGTTCCTGCATATAAATATATACATACAAAAAGCATAAATTTCCAACATTACAAATCTTGAACAAGTTGAAGCACTTCAATAACCATTATAAGCCAAGAGGAAAAAATCTGCTTAGTTGTACAGTAAGTATCACTTTCTCAAGGTGTTTTTTTTTCATCCACATTTACTGATTGCTACAGACAGGAGACAAACTAGCTTGCTTTCTTTATACTAAAAAAAGCTTTTGTTGTGCTACCTTTTGGGGTTTTTTGTTTCTTGGTTAGAGTTCCAAGGTTCACAAATAGTGAGATTTCTGTGTGTAATATGACCCCCACCCCATTTTGGTAGCCGCATTATGATTTCCAGGATGGTGTCTAAACTGTAGTAAACAAGACACCTGTGTGCATGCATTTTTAGAAATTTCTGTCATCTGTTCCTACAGGCACGAAATGACCTACTCTTCCAAAGCGGAACTGGTTTTTAACATGTGCACAAGATGTTCTGCATGCATTCACAGTATATCACACACATGGCCTTAGTTATAATATTAAATATCATCATCCAAAGGACTTTGATATCAATTTGTTTTTCTCGTCATACTAGTAAGAAAGGGCAAGGCTGTCAATTGAACACAGAACTTCATGGTTTGCTTCTTAGGCAGGTGAACATCTTAACAAATGTTCTGCCACCTTCCTTCTTAAATACTATCTATAGTTATGGTAACATTCTTGTAATGAATCCATAGGGAAGGGGTGTGTGTGTGTGTGTGTGTGTGTGTGTGTGTGTGTGTGTGTGTGTGTGTGGTGTGTGTGTGTGTGTGTGTGTGTGTGTGTGTGGTGTGTGTGTGTGTGTGTGTGAGTGTATGTGTATGTGTGTGAGTGTGTGTTTAGTGTTGTGTGTGTTGTGTGTGTCACTGTGTGTGTGCATGCTCACAGGTGTATGTCACTCATTCATTGTGTATGTGTGACTGTGTGTGTGTGTGGTGTGTGTGTGTGCACGTGCATGCGTGCATGCATGCATGTGTGTGTGCCTGTGTGTGTGCCTACGTGCATGCCTGCATGTATACATGCAAGTGTTTTTACAACTGTGTCAGTGTGTCAAAGTGTGTGAGTGTGTGTGTGCGTGCATGCGTGTGTGCATACACACATGTATACACTCTCTCTCTCTCTCACTCACAGTGACACATACTATTAGTATTACATGTGCTCTAATTCTAAAACCAACGGTAATACTATTACTAGTGGTGATTTCCTGCCCATCACTTTAACGTTTCATTTATAACGGACCCTCAATTTCCCTCGCCTAGGGTTATCTGACACTAACTGACTAAGTTACTGACTAAGTGATATCTAAAATCAAGAACAATCTAAAGAGCTCTGACACTACACTCTACAGCCAGACATTGAACAACAGACTGAATTACTCAAAAAGTGAATGATAAATTATATAACACTGAACCAGTTGAAACTATCAAGTACTAAAAAAAAGTATATTATTACAGTATTGGCCATGACTTGAAAAAAGACTGACACCAAACTGAACTAAAATATATTCACATATATAATTATAATTACATCATACATGTAGAGAATTGTTCTGTATATGAGAAAGTGTGTGTGTGGTGGGAGTGGGATGTGAGTGGGGTGCGAGTGAGTCAGTGAGTGAGAGAGTGTGTGTGTGTGTATCACTGTATGTGTGACATGTGTGTATACATGTGTATGTGTGAGATTGTGTGTGTGTGTGTGTGTGTGTGTGTGTGTGTGTGTGTGTGTGTGTGTGTGTGTGTGTGTGTGTGTGCACGCTAACTCACTGTAGTGTTAGTCACTATCTACTGTCACAGTGTATACGACTAAGTCACAGCAGATTTCTTTGCATGAAATTCAGGCTGCTCTCACTAAAGACAGTACATTTCCACAAGTGCTGCACCACTCATTCTTCTTTTTTCTTTTCCTGTCTGCGTGTGTTTTTGTTCCCTATTACAGTATTAGTTATTACAAAGTAGTCTTTTTCAACAGAATTTTTCCAGGGACAACTTGTTGCAGTGGGTTCTTGAACTTCTTTTAAATGGGTTGCACACAGGACCTGGGTAAGTGGGTTTATCATCTTACATCTTATTTGAAAGACTAGCAACCAGACCACCACTCATGGTCTGGTGCCAGTAGTGGATGGGGGGAAGTTCTGAGTACAAACAGGGATCACACCTGGACTTGTCACTTACTACTCGGTATGTGCATTACCTCTAGGCTACTGATCCACACTAATTAATGAGTGTGCCAGTAATATGTCAGTGTGTGTGAGTGTGTGTGTGTGTGTGTGTGTGTGTGTGTGTGTGTGTGTGTGTGTGTGTGTGTGTGTGTGTGTGTGGTGTGGTTTGTAAGTGTTGGCACACAGACATACATGCAATCACACACACACCACACACACACACACACACACACACACACACACACACATGCATCATTATAACTCACATGTGAAGACAATTGTTTGTTGATGTGTCACATTCGAATAGCCTATGCTACCGTGTACTTCACACTGAATACATGGTTTTAAAGCATACTACATTTTCCCTTTGGAAAGATCCGAACTTATCTTCGATGTAAGACCACTACACTGTCTACAGTTCAACTTTGCATTAGAACTGAAGTTCTTATCCCCAACCACAGAATGTCAACAAGGCAGACAAGTCGGACATGGCTACAGATCTACCCTCCATGAAATCAACACAAACAAGAATCTAACAGAGCCACAAGGCTCTCACTTATTAATATCCACAAAGACAACGATCAGAAGCAGAGGCAAAGAGGAAGAGCACAACAACGTCAAAACATACACTTCCAAAATGCGGTCTCCTTTCCGCACTCCAGCTTTCTGCGCTGCTCCGCCCTCAAGAACTGCGCTGACATGCTGTAACGGCGCATACAGAACACCGTTGATGGATTTCAGCACACCTCCCTCACTGATCTGACCTCGAACATTAAAACCGAATCCTGTGGATGTCTTTGTAATGGTGACAATTCGTGGTCCTGATTCTGTTTGTTGTTTTTCTGAAGGGGAGGGTGAACTGTCCTCGTCGCTGTCGGCCATGGTTGTCACGTGACGTATAACTTGGAATTTTGTGATTATTGATTACCTCCCTTCCTTCTTGACGAACAATTTAATGGGAGATAAGCCTAATCGTCTATGTTTTGACACAGCATGGATGTTGTGAAAGAAGAAAAAAAGTATACGTATGGTTTCGATTGCGGTAATTTTTTTTATGACACGATATTGGATCCTTGCGGCCCTGCAGCGCTGTAAATAGAAGGTATTTAGTTTTAAGACAAACAAAACATGCCTTTTTATGTGTTATTGTGTTTGAAAAGATGCATACAGCCTGGTAGTGGTACTAAATTTAATATCATTGCACTGGACACAACGTTGAACAAAGTCAAATATGTTAGCGCACACACTCACACGTGTGCACACACACACAGGGGGATCAATATTAGGACCACTTTTTTTCTCTTTTCAATATGAGTGACTTACCTCTGTATATATAAAATTACTAAAATTAGGCCAATAAAAATCAATATTCATTCATTGTTCTTGAGAAATGTTTCCTGATGATAGATACATCAGTTGATTCGATGTAATAAGAGTGAGGGCATGATGAAAAAAAGTGTGTAAGCTTAATCTTTTACCCTCACTAAAGATCATTTTTACTTAATCATATTCACAAACACCCCTCCCCCCCCCCCCACACACACACACTTTCAGTCAGCAAAGGCTAATAACATTTGGGCTTGTATTAAATGTAACCAAATTTAAAAGAATTGTAAAAATGTATTTGATGTGATGTTATTAATTATTACCAACACGGCAACAGTATATAAGTAAAATTTGAGTGCCAGTGTGTCACTGTAAAAGAAAAAGTATAAAACCCTTTTTAGCGACATTTTCTGAGAAATTTCTTGTCCTTGGGTTCAGTAATTTCAAACTAGCAATAGTACTAGCATTTGGCATTACTTAACAAATGTTCATTGCACAGTCACATAAACTGATATAGTGATGTACCAACTAAGTTTTAAACTATTATATACTAAATGTACTCAAAAGAAGACTTGAAGCAGCAGAAATGTGGTATATCAGAAGAATTATGAGAATATCATGGACTGAAAAGAAGTCAAACGAAGAAGTAATGGAAATGGCCGGGTACAAAAGATCCCTACTCAAAACCATCAGAAAAAGACAACTACAATTTCTTGGGCACATAAACAGAGCTGATGGAATAGAAAAGCAAATATTGTGTGGAAAGGTTTGTGGTACCAAAGACAGAGGAAGACAACGCACAAAATACACAGTCTGAATAGCTACGCAACGAGGAAAGAATCCCCCAACAGTGAACTCATCAGGAGAACTGACAACAGAGAGGAATGGAAGGCCATGATCGCCGATGTCTGCAACAGACCTGGCACATGAAGAAGAATACTTAATGTTAATCCAACATGGATTTTTGTTGTATATGATTTTTTTTTCTTTTTCTGTGGTGGTATGTTTCCCACTTTTCTTAATATTGTGTTTGTTAGACTAACAGCAGTTTTTTTGTTTGTTTGGGTTTTTGTTGTTGTTTTTGTTGGGTTGTTTGTTGTTTTGGGTTTGTTTGTTGTTGTTTTTTGGGGGGATCTTGACCACAAAATGCTTTCTTAGTTTCTAAGTTTACCTTGTTTAAATCACTTATAAAAGTATTAACTGTTAATGATATTGGGCAGACATAAAATCAAAGACAACAACACATTTTCAGACAGGAATTGGAGCTTATATACCCTTATCATCTTATGACCCTCACCTATCCCCTTCCTCCACCATGCTCTGTTTGTTTCTGTGGAGAATTTACCTTATACTCAGTAATAGTAGCAGATGATATTGCTAATGCATCCAACTTTCATCCATGGAAAAATAACTAGTGGTATCAGCCGCCTTGGCTCAGTACTTAGCATTTTGCCATTTTGGGGTTACAGACTGGAAGGTTATGGGTTCAACTTCAAACCCCATAGACTCGTAGGGATTTTTCAAACTAAAATTTGCTCTTTTTAACAGGTGATTGTTGTCAAAGCAGTGGAAGAATTGGGACAAAGAAGTGAAGATGAGCAGCAAAGAGGTGAAGAATGCACTGAAGGCAGCCAGGGAGGCTATCCGCAATAAGGATTTCAAAGAAGCCTTGACACAATGCAAGGTATGGACAAAAAACTTTTCTTGTTTTGGATAAAAGATTTCAGGGAACATTTCTGTGCATGGATGTATAATGTTCCTTGCATATGTACTTGTAAAGGTGTAATAATACACACATGTAAGTATGCACACAAACTTAAACAATGTACATTCATGCACCACACTTACATACAGACACACACACACATGCGCACGCACTTGCACATACACACACACACGCACACACCAATGCACACACACACAGAGCAGCAGCAGCAGCATCCATTCATTGTCAGATAAACATGAAGTTGTTCTGATTACAATAAACATGCACACGTGCACGTGCGCATGCACACACACACACATGCACACACACACACAACTTGTTCTGACAACACATAACCTGCTCCCTTCAGGCCGCATTGGCAGAAGACAAAAACAACCACAATGCCTTGGTGTTTGTGGGTGTTCCTTGCATATGCACTTGTAAAGTTGTATACATACGCACATGTAAGCATGCACACAAACTTACACAGTGTACATTCATACACCACACTTACATACACACACACGCGAGCGTGCACACACACACACATACGCACACGCGCATGCACACACACACATATGCACACATGCATGCACACATACACTCATATAGAGCTGCAGCAGCAGCATCCATTCATTGTCAGATAAACATGAAGTTGTTCTGATTACAATAAACATGCACACGTGCACGTGCGCATGCACACACACACACCCACCTTGTTCTGACAACACATAACCTACTCCCTTCAGGCCGCATTGGCAGAAGACAAAAACAACCACAATGCCTTGGTGTTTGTGGGTGTTCCTTGCATATGCACTTGTAAAGTTGTATACATACGCACATGTAAGCATGCACACAAACTTACACAGTGTACATTCATGCACCACACTTACACACATACACAGACACACACACATACGCATGCGTGCACACACACACATACGCACGCGTGCACACACACACATATGCACACATGCATGCACACACACACACACACACACACACACACACACACACACACACACACACACACACACACAGAGCAGCAGCAGCAGCATCCAATCATTGTCGGATAAACGTGAAGTTGTACTGACCACAACAAACATGCACGCGTGCACATGCGCATGCACAAACACACACACACTTGCTCTGATTAACACATAACCTGCTCCCTTCAGGTGGCATTGGCAGAGGACAAAAACAACTACAATGCCTTGGTGTTTGTGGGTGTGGCGGCCGAGGGAATGGAACACTATGACCAAGCGCTGAAGGCGTATCGCCGCGCCACCGAGGTGTCTCCTGACCAGCTGCTAGCTTGGCAGGTAAGGGTCATATGTGTGTGTGTGTGTGTGTTTGTGTGTGTGTGTGGTGTGTTGTGTGTGTGTGTGTGTGCGTGTGTGTGTGTGTATGTGTGTGTGTTTGTGTGTGTGTGTTTGTGTGTGTATGTGTGTTGTTGTGTGTGTGTGTGTGCGTGTGTGTGTGTTGTGTGGGTGTGTGTGTGTGTTGTGTGTGTGTGTTGTGAGTGTGTATGTGTGTGTGTATGTGTGTGGGGTGTGTGTGTGTGTTCTTCTTCTTCGTCTACTTCTTCTTCCTTTTTTGTCATGTTTCTCCCAAGGGAGGTTTGACATTGATGAGCCTTCTCCATCTCTGTGTGTGTGTATTTCTTTGGGTCTATCCTTTTACTCAAAAATCAGAAAAGGAGTATGAGATTTTAGTGTAGGTTATTCACAGGACTCACACCTTATTGTTTGTAATATTTGACCTTATTTTTTTAAGCTGCTTATTCAGTTTTATTAGTATTCATATTAATCAAGTTGAAAGAGGAACATGTCGGTGTCAAAGAGCCCTTATGAAGTGTTCAGAGAGTCCTCAGGGCTCTAACATTTTAACACTAGGGAGAACGGTGTTTAGAAGTAAAAAGAGGAAATGGAAAGGGGTTCTGAAGAGGTCACAGAATTGTTAATCATTTTATTATGGATATCATGATGAATGAAATGTAAAGTATATCCCTAAAGTCAGAATGTGGCTACCTAAAATCAAATGGTAGGGGAGGGGGTGGTCACACACTAAAAAAATCTCACTTTGGTAAACTTTGGAGCTCTAGCCAAGGAACAAAAAAAATAAATAAATAAAATGTAATGTATGACTCCCACCATCTTCTTCTTCCTTTTTTTGTCATGTTTCTCCCAGGGGAGGTTTGACATTGATGAGCCTTCTCCATCTCTCTCTGTTTTGAGCTTCCTCCTTATTTATGCCCCTTTCTCCAAGATCATCTGCAATACAGGTAGCCCAGGTTTTGCTAGGTCTTCCCTTTGGTCTCTTTCCATCCACTACGAAGTTCATTGCTCTTTTATTTATGATGTGGTGGTCTGCTTTCCGTTGAAAGTGCCCAAACCAGCGCAGTCTATTGCTACTAGTACAGACTTCAGATCATCAACATTCTCCATATTGTCACAATTTTTGCTATGTTCAGATTTTCATCATGTTCTATTTCTGTACACAGGGACTGAGCAGTATGCACACAAAGAACCCAGGTCAGGTGCCCAAAGAGGACCTTGTCAACGTCTATGAAAAACTGATTGAGCTGTATGAAAAGTAAGTCATGTACAGATCTTTGGTGATACAGGGGGTTTTGTTGTTGTTGTTTTTTATTTTGCGGGGGTGGGGTGTGGGGGGGGAGGTTCATTCCTTGACTAGACCTCTGAGGTTCACGGATGGTGAGATTTTGTGTATGCGACCATTTTTGTCCTTCGTGAAGGTAGCTGCATTCTTACTTCAGGGATACACGGGAAATGTATAAAAATGAAGTAAAGATTTTTATTTACGAAACTTTTTTTTTTCTTAATCATTTTCCATTCCTCTGCTAGAGCTTCAAGGTTCACCAATGGTGAGATTTTTGCATATAAAGGTAACCACATTCTAACTTCGGGGATGGTGTCTAAATATGACACTGGTGTGCATGCATTTTGTGTTGTTGGGTTGTTTTTTTGGGGGGAGGTTAATGTATCATCTAAACCCACTGGCACACAATGGCCTACTCTTCTGTATGGCGTAGCAGGTTTTAACATGGTTTTAACATGCGCACAAGAGGTTCTGTATGTGTTCACATACGGTACCTTGGTTTATAGTCTCATCCGAAGTACTTTCAGGGGAGTGGAGTCGGCACTGATGTAAACTCCAGGGGGAAAAAAAATCCCTTTGAACTGGCGTCTTGATAGTGGCTCAAACCTGGGCTTGATCCCAGGCCATCAAATCGTGAACACAAAACTCTCTAACCACTTGGCTAACCTGCCCCCCAGTCAGTTAGATATAAATCAACTTGTTCCGTAGAAAACCTTTTTCAGTCTGCTAAAAAAAAAAAAAAAAGTGCTTACCCAGTCTCTTTATCTAGTCATTACTTCATGCCTATTGAGTGCCAATGTTTGATCTGTGTGTGTGTGTATGTGAGTGTGTGTGTGTGTTCTTTATTTTATTCTTTTATATCGAGGATAATGGAATAAGCACTCATGTGTTTTTTTACATCTAGTCCCCGTGTGTATGCGGTTTTGTAAATTCTGTCATCTGTTCCAACCAGCACACAATGGCCTACTCTTATGAAAAGCGGAACAGGATTTAACATGTGTGCAAGATGTTCTGCATGCATTCACACACGGGGCCTCGATTTATAGTCTTATCTGAAGGACTTTTGGGGAGAGTGGAGTCGGCACTGATGTTAACTCCAGGGGAAAATATCCCCTTGAACGTGAATCAAACCCAGGTTGTCAGATTGCAAGCACAATGTTCTAACCACTAGGCTATCCCATACCCCCATATTGTGTGTGTGTGCACGCGTATGTGTGTGCACATGTTTGTGTATGTGTGTGTGTGTGTCACAGCTATGGAGACAAAATTTTGGTCTGCTGAAAAAAAACTGGATCCTGGTCTCCCTGTATCATAATTAGATCATATTCATTGGGTTACATGTTTAATATAGATATATCTGTATGGGTTTATACATATATATCTATATATTTATGTATAATTATGTTTCACAGTGATGGAGACAAACAGGAGGACTGCATGAAGAAGCTTATTCCTCTGTACGGTGACAAAGATTTGGACAAGGTCAGTCTCCTTTTATGTTCTCAGCACGCAAACCCAGCATAACTTAGTCAAAGGCCCAGGGCCCAGTGCTAAAATTAGCCTGTCCATTCTTTTTACCCACATGTCCCTCCCTTTTCTTCACCCTCCCATTTTATTTTACACAGTGACATCAAGGAAGGTGCAGAGCTGCCAAGTTCGAGTGTGGTCAGTTCCTGCTATATTAGCACCAGCTGGGCTGGGATGGGATGAATAGCAGCTGTGAGTAGCTGACAGTGGGAGAAACTGACAGCAGTGTGTTATTTTCAGTCGTCAGCAGAGGAATAAGACATTGGAGTGAAAATCTCACTGATTTGTGGGGGAGGGGTGGCCATGCTGAAAGCTTGCTTTATATTCCTGTTTATTATTTTCAATCTACGTTATTTCTGAAAGTTAAGAAGACAGTCCTTTATGGCTTCTGTTGTTAGTGGCATTATGTTATCATATACACATGGTGATTGGATTAGATGCGCACTTTGGCTCAAATACACAGGCTTAAACACACATTCTCATACACAATGACCATGTCCACACTTAAGCATACACACGCATGCATACTATACCACGTACATGTATGCACATTCAGATGCATGCAGATGCTCACACTCACACACACGTGCGTGTGCATACACGCACGGACACACCCACTCACACACACACACAAACACACACACACACTCACACACACACACTCACTCTCTCTCTCTCCATTCTATTATGTGCTAATGATCAAAATGAAACGTATTACCTATAAAATTCCACCAAAACCCACCACACCCATAGGCTTAATCACAGCGAGCACTGCATAATTCATCTCGGTCCAACAATTCTGTGTCATTTTCTGTTCAGGCATTGTCCCTGTACAACAGACTGCAGGGGAAACAGGCAGGGCAGGACCAGGACGTTGTGGTGAACGTGATCAGCAGGCTGCAGAGTCAGCCCTCCCTCTCCCCCCATCAGGAGACCAAGGTCAGCACAGTCTGTGACAAATCAACAGTCATTGCCTCGCTGCTGTGGTTTTCCATATGAGCCAGAAGGCTTTTAGTATTTCGTTGTTATATACTTTATTCTAGTCCCAAGAAGGAGGGTGGCAGGATGGTGAAGACGTTCGCCTGCCAAAAAGTAAACTGTGAGGTTCTGGGTTCGATTCCCAGCCTCACCCTTTCTTCCCTGTTTGACGAAAAAAATCAAAATGAATGTCAAAGTCCTTTGGATAAGACTGTAAACTGAGGCCCCTGTGTGTGCGAACGCAAGCCAGACATCTTGCCCACATGTTAAAAACCTGCTACGCTTTTCTAAAGAGTATGGCATTGCGTGCCAGTAGGAACAGATGACAACCATTTTTTGAAAATGCATGCGTGCAGTTGTCATGTTTAGACACCATCCCTGAAGTCAGAATATGGCTACCCAATGAAGGGGAATAACATTTGTATATGCAAAATCTCACCGTTGGTGAACCTCAGAGCTCTAGCCAAAGAAAAATAAAATAAAATAAAAATAAAAGTCAACCATGGTCTAGTCCCACACACCTGTATATACTTTTACCTCGTTCTTACTTCAGCGAAGTTTTTTTGTTTTAGAATAACAACTTACAGTCTCCATAACAGGAGGAAATACTCTGAAGTTGGAATATGGCCACCTATATGACAAGGAACTTGAAATCAGTCATACTTGCAGACTTATCATCCGGTATGTACTAATATCACTGATATCAGGGTTAATGACCAGAAGCTGGAAACAGTTCAAAGCTTCAAGTACCTGGGAGCCATTGTATCAGACCAGGGATCCAAGCCAGAAGTAGTATGCAGGACTGCACAGACAATAACAGCTTTGTCAAAACTAAACACCATCTGGAGAGATAAAAATATCTCACTTATCTCCAAGATCAAACTAATGCACTCCCTTGTCATATCCATATTTCTGTATGCCTGTGAATCATGGACCCTGACTGCAGATTTGGAGAGAAGAGTACAGGCGGTGGAGATGAGATGCTTTCGGAGACTCCTTGGCATCTCCTACAAAGACCACATAAGCAACGAAAGCGTGCATAACAGAATCCAGCAAACCATTGGACCCTATGAGAACCTTCTAACGATCGTGAAAAAACGTAAACTTAAATGGTATGGGCATGTCACAAGATCCAAAGGACTTGCAAAGACAGTTTTACAAGGCACTGTCCAAGGAGGAAGAAGAAGAGGCAGACCAAGGAAGAGCTGGGAGGATAACATCAGCGAATGGACAGGCCTAGAACTCAACAAAACCCTGAGAAAGGCAGAACAGAGAGAGGAATGGAGAGAACTGGTTGTTGAGTCTTTGAGGGTGCCCCCACGGTCGTCAGACTATGGGACAGATAGATAGATAGATGTACTAATAGTCTCACAGTGTATATAGTTGCACATTTTTAATCTGAGATGTAAAAGTTGACAAGGTGACATCCCTGATACGGCCTCTGTGGTTGGGGGGGGGGGGGGCTATTGACAATAAGATTGGATTGGATTGGACGGTTTATTGTTGTTGTTGCTGTTGTTGACATCAGATTGTATATTTGTCCGTCAGCTGATGTCCTGTCTGCGGGTGTTGCTGTCGTCGCCTGAGGCTGGTGGTGGTGACCCAGCAACTGTGGCAGACGTGGACAGTTATGTCCGCAGTTATCTCTCCCTGATGCAAAAGGTAGGCTGGGAATTTGTAACAACATTTCTTGAGCTTTTTTGCTTTTTGTTTTTTTGTTTAGGGGTGGGGGTCTTTTACTAATGCTTCTTTTTCTTTTCTTTTCCTTTCGTGCTCACTGTTGTGCACTTTATTGGTTTTACATTTTGACTGTACTGAAGTGATATTGGTCATTTGAAAATTGTTGACCAGTTATGTTAAAAGGTACTTCTACATTACCAGTTGTGACCGGTGTTCTGAAACTGTACATTTTATATGGTGATGTGGGTTGTTTTCGCTGTCCATTCAAAAACGAAAACAACTCACATCACCATATAAAATGTACATCAGCGAATGGACAGGCCTAGAACTCAACAAAACCCTGAGAAAGGCAGAACAGAGAGAGGAATGGAGGGAACTGGTTGTGGAGTCTTTGAGGGTGCCCCCACGGTCGGCAGACTTCGGGACAGATAGATAGGGTTGTTTTGTCAGTGTATGACTGTAGTATGTGTGGATGTGACTTTTGAAGAGAAGTAGCATACATGTGTGTGTTTGTGCGTGTGTGTGTTTTTGTGCATGTGTGTGTGTGTGTGTGTGTGCGTGTGTGTGTGTGTGCATAACTTTAAGTTTAGTGACACATAAAATAAAAAAATTGGGAACTGAGAGTAGAGTAAGGCATGACTTTTTTTTATTTATTTAACAAGCTGTAGTCATCACTGTGACATAAAAAGAAGCATTCCGACTTAGAGGATTAAGTCTAAACATGTGCTTACCTTTTTTCTTAAAATATATTTTTGTCATTCATTCTTACTAGCATCAATAGCTCATTCTATGAAATGCACAACTGGTTTTAAATTGTCTGCAAGATGTTCTGCATGGGTATGCTATGTACAAACACAACTTTGGTTTATAGTCTCATCCCAAGGATTTTCAGGGAAATGGAGCAAATACTGATGTTAACTCAAATGGAAAAATCCCCTTTGAATGTGGTATCAATGGTGGCTTGAACCTGGGCTCGATCCTGGGCTATCAAGTACCAAACGCAACACTCTAACCACTATGTTATCCTCACAGCTAGTCAGTTTTCCCCACTTTCAGCTGCTCTCAGCTGCAATCCATCCCATCTCAGCCCAGCTGGTGCTAAGTATAGCAGGAACTGACCACACTTGGACTTGGTAAAAGGAAGGGGGTGCACTGTATTTAGCACTCTTGACTGAGTGATGTTGGATTTGCGTGCTGTACCTGCCCCCTAGGGGACGGGATAGCTCAGTGGTCGGAGCACTCGCTTTCCCCCAGCCAAGTTAAGCAGCGTCGAGCATGGTTACCAGTTGGATGGGTGACCGTTTGCGCGCCTTGGCTTCAGTACAGTTCCCCCAGTTCACCCAGCTGTGAATGGGTACCTGCCCTCTTTAGGGTCAGGGAAGGTAAAGCAGCGAGGGAGAGGAGATGGGCGCCGCCCTCAATATGCTGGCCCTAGAGAAGTGAGGTCTCTGACGCCTCGCTCCCCTACGACCTTATAGGTTATGGGACTCCTTTACCTTTTTTTTTTTTTTTTACCTGCCCACTAAACGTTGTTTTGTTAAACCAACTGCTGATTGTCTGTGTGGACAGAGAGAGCCGGAAGGTGTGTATGAAGAATGCGGAAAGCTGGCCAGTCGTTTTCCCCACTGTCTGTACCCTCAGGAGACACGACTTCGACTGCTGCTGGATCGGCAGATGGGTAAGGTTGTCTCACACACGCTGATTGGATAGAATAAGTGATCTGTGAGGGAGAGAGAAAAAGAGAGAGAGGAGGGGTTGGGGGGGGGGGGGGTTAAGAGAGAGAGAGTGTGCATGCATTTTTCTGTGCCTTTCATTTTTAATTTTCTCCTAGTTGCCTGTCTATTGTTCTGTCTTTTCTGTCTCCTCTCTCTCTCTCTCTCTCTCTCTCTCTCTCTCTACCCCTCCCTTCACCCTCCTCTCCTCCCCCTATCCCTCCTCACCTCCACTCCTCCCTACACACCCTTCCCTCTCTTCCCTCACCCTCCTCCAATCCTCCCACTCCCCCCTTCGCCTCCCAGCTCTCCTCTCCCTCATCTCACTCTCTCACTCCCTCCACTTCCCACTCGCTTCTCTCCTCCTCCCTCCCAACCTCCCTCTCTCACTCCCTCCCATCCACACCTCTCTCTCTCCTCTCATCTCAACTCTCTCCTCTCCCTCCTCTATTCTCTCTCCCATCTCTCCCCCCTCCTCTCATCTTCCTCCATCTCTCCTCACATCCACTCCTCCTCCGTCTCACCTCTCCCAATCCTCTCCATCTCTCATCTCTCTCCTATACTCTCCCCTCTACCTTCCTCCTCCCCCTCATCCTCTCTCTCATCTCCTCCCTCCCTCCACCTCTCTCTCCTCCCTGTACTCCTACTCCTCCCTCTCTCCTACACCTCCCCTCCTCACTCTCACTCCTCTCCCCTCCCTCCTCTCACTCTCCCTCCTCTTCTAACGCCAACTCCTCCCTCTCTCACTCATCCCATCCTCCCTCTCCTCTCCTCCTCTCTCTCACATCGTCCCTCTCCCCCCCCACTCTCCCTCACTCTCCTCGTCTCTCCCTCGTCCTCCGATCTCACCCCTCTCCTCACTCCCCTCACATCTCTCTCTCCTCCTCTCTCTCCCATCTCCTCTCTCCTCACCCATCAACCTCCCCCTCTCCTCATCATCTCTCCCTCCCTCTCTCTCCCTCTTTTCCTCCACTCATCCCCCCTCCTCCTCCACACCTCCATCCTCTCTCCTCTATCTCTCCTCCGCTCTCCCTTCCTCTCCTTTCTCTCTCTCTCCTCCTCCTCATCCTCCTCCACTCTAACCTCATCTCTCTCACCTCCTCATTCCTCCATCCTCACCTCTCATCTCCTCTATCCTCTCGTCACCTCACTCTTACCTCCATCTTCTCCTCATCTCTCTCTCTCCATCTCTATCTCTCCTTCCAAACACTCTCATCTCTATCTACGTCTCTTCCTCCACCTCTCCTTCCTTCTCACACTCCCTCCACATCTCTCTCTACCACTCTCCTCATCCTCCTCTCTCCCCTCTCTCTCTCCCCTCACTCTCTCTCTCCTCTCCACTCCCTCTCCTCACCATCTCACACCTTCCTCTCTCCTCATCACCCTCCCCTCATCTCCCTCCTCATTCTCTCAACTCCCACATCCTCTCCTCTCTCCATCTCTCTCCCTCTCATCTCTCTCTCCCTCTCTCATCATCCTCACTCTCCTCCTCCCACTCTCTCCTCCACCTCTCCCTCCTCTCTCCCATCACTCCACTCCACCTCTCCTCTCCCCTCCTCCCTCTCCCCTCTCCCCCCTCTCTGCTCTCACACTCCCTCACTCCCACCACTCCATCTCCAACTCCTCCTCACACCGTCCTCTTCCCCTCTCATCTCTCACTCACACCTCCCACTCTCCCACCTCTCCTCTCTCTCCACCTCTCCACATCTCTCTCCTCTTCTCTCATCCCTCCTCCTCTCCATCTCTCCCCTTCCTCTCTCACCTCCTCCTCTCTCCTCTCATCATCCCCTCACCCCCTCAACATCTCTCTCTCCCTCCTCACTCCTCTCATCTCGATCCATCTCTCTCTCGTCTCATCCTCATCTCTCACTCCATCCTCCTCCTCTCTCATCCACCTCTACACTTCTCTCTACCCTTCTCTACTCCCCTCTCCCCATCCTCTCTCTCTCTCCTCATCTACCTCTCTCTCATCATCCACTCTCCCTCTCTCTCTCCTCTCCACTCTCTCTCTCTCCTCCTCTTCCTCCCCTCTCTCTCCTCCTCTACTCCCTCCTCTCCATCATCCCCTCCAATCTCTATCCTCACTCTCCTACTATCCACTCAATCATCTCCTCCTCTACCTTCAAACCTCAACTCCTATCTCTCTCTCTCTCTCATCTCTCCTCTACCAACATCCTTACCTCATCTCATCTATCGAAATCTATGCCAGTTTTCTTTCATTCAATCTACTCATCTTAACACTAACGAAAATATTGTATCTTTATTCTTTTCTTTTTTTAGATAATACATAATGAATATTTAGACTATGATAATATATTGTATCTTTATTCTTTTTTTTTTTATAGATAATACATAATGAATATTTAGACTATGATAATAGGCACCCCCAAAAAAACTATTTTTCCTTCTCTTTTTTTTTTTTTAAATAAATTTTTGCTCTAATTTTTGTTCTTCAGAAAACTGCAACGCCTAAAACTCATGAGTGGGGGAAAAAAGCAAAAAGAAACATACAAATCAAACACACAACAACAACAAAAAGAGGAAAAATAATGAACTACAGCTGTCATCAGCTACATTCTGATATCTGAATCACAATCTGTGCTGTAAATATTTTTTCTAATCTGTAACAGAATAATTTGTCCAGTGCCTGTTACTTTCAACCATACCCAAAAAAATTCACACTCACGTGCCTGTTAATTGTGTGTCTGGCAGAGAAAAACAATCTGGAGGAAGTAGAAGATATCCGTAAACTGACAGCACACCTGACGGACGTGGCCCAAGGGGAGAGCAGCGCTGTGGCACTGTTCGCCAAGGGTTATCTGTCCCTGTCGGAGGGAAAGTACATTGCAGCCAGAGAAGCTTTGCAGGAAGGTGAGACGATTGTTGGATTTTTGTAATAGTTGTAGGAATTTTGTTGTTGTTGGTTGTTGTGAGGCTATAATATGTGAACACACAGTAGGTAGTATTGTATGGATGTACCGTCAAATAAAGAAAATCTGCAGGCAGGCAGGGGTGTATGCATACACGTGTGCAGACATGCACACACACACACACATACAAACACACAAACACGCACAAGTTTGCCTGTCTGTCTCTCTACCTGCTTCGATTTTACGTCTGTTCACTCTCAGTGATATTAGATCTCTACCTGCTTGCCTTCCTGTGTGTGTATGTGAAGGACATAACGAGTACACACACACACACACACAAAATCGGTCTATCTCTCTACCTGCCTGCTTTCCTCTGTGTGTGTGTGTGTGTGTGTGTGTGTGTGTGTGTGTGTGTGTAGGACATAAGTATGTTCTTTCGAGCCAGAAGGCCCATAGAGCCAGAGCTTATCCCGGTTTCTGTAGCGTTAAGCGAACTGATGGTTTTTCACCACCCCTGTGACAGGACGCTAGTCTGTCGCCAGATACTTCCCCAGCAGAGCTGGTACCCACTTGTACACCTGGGTGGAGTGAGGAAAATAGGAGTAAAGTGTCTTTCCCAAGGACACAACACCGAGCCGAGCGGGGATCGAACCCGCGACCTCTGGATCACGAGTTGATCGCCTAAGCCACTCGACCACGGTGCCTCCCTGTGTAGGACATAACAAGCGTAATAACATAAAGTGTGCTTTCAGGTATGGAGAAGATGGACAACTGTTTGTGTGGACTGTTCTTCCTGTGCCAGGCACTGTACAGACTGCACTCCAGTGCTGCCTACTTCAACTCTTGTCAGCGAGGTGTGTATATGTGTGTGTATAGGTGTGTGCGTGTGTGTGTGGTGGTGGTGGGTTTTTTTAGGGATTTTTGTTGGATTTTGTTTGTTTGTATGTTTTGTTTTATTTGGGGGGGAGGTAATCTGCAGATGTGTTTGTGTGGATAGGTGTGTTTGGGTATGTGTGTGCCTGTCCACCATCAATTTCTGATCAGTTTGAAGTACAGCTTAAGTTAGGTTTTATGAATTTTGGGGGGTTACTTTTCAAGAAAGTAACAGAAAATATTAGGGCATTTGTGAGTATGTGCGTGTGTGTGTGTGTGTGAACTTGTTTGCACATATGTACGTGTGACTTTTGCACACTGGGAAAGGAGCGCGGCACAAACCATATTAACACCATCATTATCGTCTACCTTTGCAGCTTTGACTCTGCTGTCCAGCAAAAGTCGGGTGGTGTCTGTCAACACCAGCGGTGCTGCGCAGCAGCTGCACGAGATGGCGGTGCGTTGCTGTCTGCAGCAAGGAAGCCCCTCGCTGCTGGCTCAGGCTGTGGCCCATGTGGAAAAGGTGAAGGGTCGACAGTTGTGTGAGACTGGAATTTTGATAGGAACACATAATCATAAGAAAACGTCACATTCGAAACAACCAATAATGAAAATAACAGTTGTGTGAGACTGGAATTTTGATAGGAACACATAATCATAAGAAAACGTCACATTCGAAACAACCAATAATGAAAATAACAGTTGTGTGAGACTGGAATTTTGATAGGAACACATAATCATAAGAAAACGTCACATTCGAAACAACCAATAATGAAAATAACAGTTGTGTGAGACTGGAATTTGGATAGGAACACATAATTATAAGAAAACGTCACATTCGAAACAACCAATAATGAAAATAACAGTTGTGTGAGACTGGAATTTTGATAGGAACACATAATCAATCATAAGAAAACATCACATTCGAAACAACCAATAATGAAAATAACAGTTGTGTGAGACTGGAATTTGGATAGGAACACATAATCATAAGAAAACGTCACATTCGAAACAACCAACAATGAAAATACAGAAAGCATACGTGTGTACATACCACATAAATAATATGTATCACACACACACATGCATGCACGCACACACTCGCACGCTTGCATGCGTGCACTCACACACACTCACACTTCGGATGGGACTATAAACCAAGGCCCCGTGTGCAAACGCACGCAGGACATCTTGCGCACATGTTAAATCCTGTACCGCTTTTCGAAAGGGTAGGCCATTGTGTGCTGGTGGGAACAGATGACAACATTTACAAAACCGCATACACATGGGGACTGGATGTAAAAAAGCACATGCGTGCTTATTCCATTATCCTCGATATAAAAAAGAAATGGGCGCTTTGATTTGTTGCTTTACAAGATTCAGCGCTATGTAAATTCCATACATTATTATTATTATTATTATTATTTTATGTCGCTGCATTCTGACTTCAGGGATGGTGTCTTAACACAACACCTGTATGCATGCAATTTATTTTCAGATTTTGTCGTCCCTTCCTACCAGCACGAAATGGCCTACTCTTCCAAAAGACTGAATGGGTTTTTAACCTATGCGCAAGATGTTCTCTGTGTGTTTGCACATTAGTCCCTGGTTTAAAGTCACATCTGAAGGATCAGTTTGATTTTCTTGCCAAATTGGGAAGAAAGGGCAAGGCTGGGAATTGAACCCAGAACCTCAAGGTTTACTTGTTAGGCAGGTGAACATCGAAACCATCCTTCCACATTCCTTCTTTATCATTTGGTTGGTTGGTTGGTTGGTTGGTTGGTTGGTTGGTTGGTTGGTTGGTTGGTTGGTTGGTTGGTTGGTTGGTTGGTTGGTTGATAGATGAAATGCTGTGAAGGCATGAAGGAGAGCAGTGTGGTACAAAGTGATGATGTGACCTGTTGACACAGCTTCCAGAGGGAAAATTGGAGACAGACATTCTACGAGCATACCTCTACCTGGAGTTGAATGACCAAGACAATTTGAAGGTGGTAATTGTGTGTGTGTGTGTGGAGGGGGGTGGTTGAGGGGGGGGGGGAGTATGTGTGCATTTAAATGAGAGGAGATGATAAAATGTGTGTGTGTAAGGTTTGTGTTAATGTGTCTATGCGTGTGTGTGTATGGGAGAGGGGATGAGAGAAAGAGAGTGAGTGTGGGAGTGTGTGTTTATGTGTCTGTGCATGTGTGTGTGTGAAAGAGAAGGGAAAGGGGATGAGAGACAGTGTGTGTGTGAGTGTGTGTGTGTATGTGTGTGTGTGAAAGGAGAGGAGATTAGACAAAGAGAGAGAGAGAGTGTGTGTGTGTGTCTGTGTATATCTGTGTGGTTGGCTGAGTGTAAGTGTGTATATGTAATAGAAAGAAGGAGAGTTACAGAGAGTGAGGGAGAGAGTGAGTGAGTGAGTGTATACATGCAACAAGAAAAATGAGAGAACAATATTAAATCACAGACAACAGACTTGCTCATAGGCCAGTGACTGCAATGACATGCACACACTCTCACATTAACACATGGTCTCACACACACAGACACATATGGTGTAATATCACCTTTAGTGAACAGACATTAAGTTAAAGAAAGAACACAGACACACACACATGCACATGTGTATATATGCATATTTGCTCACACATGCATGAAGACATGCACACTCTCACACACACACACACACTCTGAGACTTTTTTTCTATGTACATCAGAGCTGCCTGGAAAGACTAGAGGGGCAAGATACTACAGCAGTCACGGCACTGAGGGCTTGGCTGGATTTTCACCAGAAACGCTACGCTGAGGCCAGTCAAAAGTTAGTCCCGTGTTATGCTGTGCTTTCTCTTTTTTTCCGTATATCTTTTGTTTCTGTCTTTCCATCTTTGGTCATCTTCTCGGGTTGTTTGTTTTTCCTTTTCTGTTGTGTTTCTTTGTTCTTTTTTTCTTTTTTGTTGTGTGTGGGGGGTTTTCTGTTCTTTTTGCATTTCTTTGATTCTGTCTTTCTATCTTTGTTCCTGTCTGTTTTGGGTTTTTTTTTCTTGTTCTCTTCTTTTGCTTTTCTTTGTTTTTGTCTTTCTCTCTCTGTTCCTCTTCTTGGGGGTGTTTGTTTTTGTTCTCCTTTTGCATGGTTTTGTTTCTATCTTTCATCCTCTTCTGTTTGTTTTTCTGTTTTTTTTCTTTTTCATTTTCTTTGTTTTTGTCTACTATTATACTCCTGCTTTCTTTTTCTTTGGATTTTTTGTTTGTTTGTTCGTATTATAGTCCTCCTTTTTCCCTTTGTTTCTATCTGAGGGGATGAGATAGCTCAGTGGTCAGAGTACTCACTGTCCCCAAGCTAAGGTTAAGCAGTACTGATTGTGGATAGCTCTTTGGATTGGTGATCATTTGTACGCCTTGGCTTCAGTACTGTTCCCCCAGTTCACCCAGCTGTAAATGGGTACCTGCCCTCTTTAGGGACAGGGAAGGTAAAGCAGCGAGGGAGAGGAGATGGGCGCTACCTTAAGAGAAAGCTGAGGTCTCTGATACCTCACTCCCCAACAACTGCACAGGCTACCTGTTTTTATTTCTATCTACCAATTCAGTTTCAGTGTAGGGGTGGGGTGTTTTTTTTAAAAGATTTTTGTTGTTAGTTTTGAAACTTTAGCATATTGTAAGTGTTGGTGCCAAGAGGTGAAATAGTGTACTGTGTGCGTCAAACTACAGAAAGTCAAAACAGAAAATACCCAGCATGTTATGATGTTATAATATACGTGACCCTCTGCCACAAAATGGGTCACATTGCACCTGACACACTTTTCTACTAGGAGTCATTTTAGGCAGGTGGGGGTCAGGTTGTGGATTCTGAGTTTATGATTGATTGTAAAATTATAGCCATCCTTCTACCTTGTAGTGAAATATCAAGGTGTAATATTGTTTCCTTTTGCATTAAAAACATGTTTAAAAACACCCAAGCTCCCATTCTGACCAACTCCAATGCAAAACTTGCCGATTTTTCATTTTGCCACTTTCTGCAGTCTTTATCAATTCAACCTGTAATTTTTCATAGAATTGTCCGTTTTTCACTCTGTTTTTATTGTATTGAATAGCCTTTTTATTGTAAATTGATAATATGTTAACAACTAAAAATTGACCTCTGGTGCAATACAACTCATTATGTGGTGGAGCGTCACATTACATGATGGTGTATCTTTTCCTGTCAGGCTGCAGAAAGCGGTGGCGGAAGATGCCGGCAATGCCCAGTACTTGCTGATGATGGGCCGGGCATTGTGGGAACGGAGAAGGGAGGGCACTGCGGTACAGGAGCAGTGCTTCAACACTCTGCTGAAGGTCAGGAAAGGCAGGAGGATAATAATAATAGTGATAATAATAATGATAAAAATGATGATAAGAAGAAGAACAATTATGACAATAATTTTGATAATAATTCTGATAATAATGAATAAATGGAATTTGTCTAGCGCTGAATCTCGTAAAGCAAACAAACCAAGGCGCTTAGCATAGCATGAAGGAAAACACTTTCTTGCCTTCTGATGGAAGTAGAGAAGGATCCGCAGTGTAGCAGTTTATCATTTGGGGAAATGTGCCTGTGATAAGCCTGTGGCTGGGGGTTCAACTGTCCAGACAAAAGATTTCAGGTGGGGTTTGGGAGGGAGTTGGGGAGGGAGGGGTGGGGGGGTGTTGAAGGGGAGGCAGGAAAGTCCCAGTGGTTAGAGCACAGAATTTATGATTGGAGGGTAACTAAGGATGCAAATTCCAGTATCTCTGGAGTATCTCTGGAGGTGTTCATTTGAGGAGGATTTTACATTAATACAGGTTTTGTATGAGTATGAATGAGTGTGTCTGGTTTTTTTGTTTTATTATTTAGTCCTTTCTTTCAAGGATAATGGAATAAGCACTCATGTGCTTTTTTACATCCAGTCCCTGTGTGAATGCAATTTTGTCAATTTAGTTATCCGTGCATGTGTGTGTGTGTGTATGCGTTTGAGAGAGAGAGTATGAGTATGTGTATGGGTGTCCGTGTGTATTTGTATATGATGATCAGTGAGCTAATGATGGATGGTATTCTTCAGGCGGCCAAACTGGACCCTTACATGAGTGGCACCTTCCTCTACCTGGGTCATTTCTACGCTGAGCTGAAGACAGACCAGCAGTGAGTGCATAGCGGCTGACTGACTGGCTGCTGGCTGATACCGTCTCTCTCTCTGTCAGTCTGTCTGTCTGTCTGTCTCTTCTCTGTAGCTCTCTCTCTCTTCTCTCTCGCTCTCTCTCTCTCTCTCTCTCTCTCTCTCTCTCTCTCTCTCTCTCTCTCTCTCCTCTCTCTTCTCTCTCTCTCTCTCTCTCTCTTCTCTCTCTCTCTCTCTCTTCCTCTCTCTCTCTCTCTCTCTCTCTCTCCTCTCTCTCCCTCTCTCTCTCTCTCTCTCTCCTCTCCTCCTCTCTTCTCCTCTCCTTTCCTCTCCTGTCCATGGTCTGTCTCTTCTCTCTCTCTCTCTCCTCCTCCCTCTCCTCCTCCTCCTCTCTCTCTCTCTCTCTCTCTCTCTCTCTCTCTCCTCTCTCTCCTCTCCTCTCTCTCCCTCTCTCTCTCTCTCTCTCTCTTTCTCTCTCTCTCTCTCTCTCTTTCTCTCCTCTCCTCTCCTCTCCTCTCCTGTCCTCTCCATGACATGAAAGCAGTGTTGTCATGTTCTTTCAAAGTTTTTATTTTTGTTCCTTGACCAGAGGTCCTAGGTTCACCAATGGTCAGATTTGGCATATGCGACTGCTTCATGACAACGTTTTGAAACCAGGTTTTACTTAAGTGACCGATTTACCCACCATCAAGATAGCTGCATTCAGAAAACTTTGGGGATGATGTGTAAACATGAAATCAGTGTGCATGCGGCTCTGTCAGTTTTGTCATCCAGTCCCATCGCCACACAATGGCCTACTCTTCTCTGTAAGACGGAGCCCGTACTAACACGTTTGCAAGATGTTCTGTGTGTGCTTGCACAGGGGACTTCAGGCTATAGTCTTATTCGGATGAGACTATAAACCGAGGTCCTGTGTGCGAACGCATGCAGAACATCTTGCGCACACGTTAAATCCTGTTCCGCTTTTCGAAAGAGTAGGCCATTGTGTGCCGGTGGGAACAGATGACAAAATTTACAAAACCGCATACGCACGGGGACTGGATGTAAAAAAGCACATGAGTGCTTATTCCATTATCCTCGAAATAAAAAATATTTTTTAAAAATTTTAATATAAAAATCTGAGCGCTTTGATTTGTTGCTTTACAAGATTCAGCGCTATATAAATTCCATACATTATTATTATTATTATTATTCAAAGGAGTTTTATAGGAGTGGGGTCGGCACTGATGTTACCTCCAAGGGAAAATCTTGAAGGAACATGGTGGTGGCTGGAGCGCTTTTGATATGGTTTAGAATGGACTTAGCTTGACTTCTCCCTGAACTCCCGGAGGAGTCATTGGGGCACTGTCCTGAAACTGTTCTGCAGCTTGTCTTGGGAGAGTAAGATCTGACAGAGAGGGATGGTATAGCCTGGTGGTTAGGGTGTTGTGCTCGCAGTTTGACAACCTGGGTGTGAACCACCACTGAGGCATCCATTTGAGAGGATATTTTTCCCTTGGGGGTTAACATCAGTACTGACTCCACTCCTCCAAAAGTCTTTCGGATGAGACTGTAAACTGATGTCCCATGTGCAAGCGCTCGCAGAACATCTTATACATATTAAAACTTGTTTCGTCGTTTGGAAGAGGAGGTCATTGAGTGCCTCTGGAACGGATGACAAAAATGTTTAAACGCATACAAACACTGGTGTTTTTAGACATCATCCCCCAAGTTGGAATGAGGATACCTTAATAATAATAATAATAATAATAATAATATATGGAATTTATATAGCGCTGAATCTTGTAAAAACAAACAAATTGAAGTGCTTGCACTCAAATCTTTTACGCGCATGCAACTCTCCTTAAACATAATGAACAACATATTTCAAATCCATGCACGCGCACACACTCACATACACACACACATGAACACACTTAGGAGGTGGAGGATGCTGTTGAAAATTAGGGACAGATATGAGGGGAAAGTCTCAGGTAGAAAATAAGTGTGTTTTGAGGCCAAAGCAGTTGCATGTGCAAAATCTCACCATTGCTGAGGAATTTAAAATAAAAAAAGTAAAAGATTATCAATTTCCATTAAAGTTGTGTGAGAAAAGAAGAAAAAATTAGTCTCCATGAGTGACAAATGATACTGTGCTGTTGGTTGCAGGAGAGCAAAGAAATGTTACCAGAAGGCGTATGATCTGGACAGCAGTAACGAGGAGGCCGGTGCTGCCCTCTGTGACATAATGGCCGCCTTGGGAGAGGAGGTAACTCTCTGTTCTGACATTGACTGTGTCGGGGTTGATAGAGAATGTTGAATGACATTGGTTGTGTGCAAGTGTGTAAATTGTTTATATGTATGTGGGAGTTGTGGAGAGGGGGGAGGGGGGGCATGTGTGTGTGTGATTTGTGCATGTGTGTGTGTGTGCGTTTTAACGTCTATCTACTAAAAAGTGATTTTAGACAGAGGTGTGTGTGTGTGTGTGTTTTCATCTGTGTACATAACATACTTAACGAATATGACTGCATGTGTTGCAATTATCAATGTGCATGCATGTGTTACACATAAATATGTGTGCCTGGTCTGTATTGATACATGTGTTTATGTGTGCACATGTGTGCATGGCACACACATGCATGCTTGTGTATGTTTTTGCCAGAATGTTTTTAACTGGTGCTACTATCTCCCATTGAACACTGTGTGTGTGTGGTGTGTGTGTGTGTGTGTGTGTGTGTGTGTGTGTGTGTGTGTGTGTGGTGTTGTGCAGGAGAGTGTTCAAGCCATGCTTCAGAAAGTCACTGACAACGCCAGTGCTGGATGGTAAGGTTTCTTTGTTTTAAAGAGGGGGGGGGGGGGGGGGGGGGGGGGGGGGGGGGGGGGGGTAGGGTTCATACTTCAGCTAGAGCTCTGAGGTTCACCAATGGTGAGATTGTTGTATGTATGCGACCGTTTTTTGCCCACCATCAAGTTAGCCACATTCCATCTTCAGGGATGATGTTGTAGCACAACACCAGTGTGTGTGCATTGTTTTTAAGTTGTCTTATGTTCTTATGGTGCACAAGCTGGCCTAGTCTTCTGAAAAGCAGAATTGTTTCAATGTGTGCACAAGGTGATCTCTGTGTGTTCGCACATGGGACCTCAGTTTGTAGTCTCATCTGTAGGACTTTTGGGGGAGTAAAGTCGGTATTGATGTTAGTTCCGAGGTAAAAAATCACACACCCCACTATACACACAACACACACACACACACACACACACACACACCACACAACACGACACAACAACACACACAACACAACACAACATACACACATACACACACATGCACCCTTACACACACACACACCCCACACCACACACACACACCACACCACACCATACACACACACATACACACTTACATACACACACCCCACACACTGTACACACCTACACACACACACAGTTTCACATCCACTCACAAAAAAAATATATATATATATATATATGTGTCACAGTGCCAAGTGGGCCTGGCTTCGTCTGGGATTGGCCCAGGTGAGGACAGGGGATCCATCCACTGCTGCTGCCTCCTTCCAGTCTGCACTGAGAGCAGATCCCTCTGACAGGTAGGGATGTCAGGGATTTTGATGGAGAGGGGGGATGGATGGTGGGGATGAGTGTATGTACAGGTGGTTGGATAGGTGAGGGGGGAGAGAGAGAGAGAGTGTGTGTGTGTATGTGTGTGTGTGCATGCATGGGTGTGTGTGTGTGTGAGTGAAAGGATATTCTTGTGCTATGTATGTGTGTGGGGGTTGCGGGTGGGTGGAGATAGTAGTGTGGTGTGTGTGTGTGTATGAGTTTTTTTGTGTGTGTATGGGTGTGTGTGTGCACACATAAATGCCCTTTGTGTGTATGTGTGTGTATACCTCTGTGAGTCTGCCTCTGTGTGTGTGTGTGTTTGTACCTCTGTATGTCTGCCTCTCTGTGTTTTTGTGTGTATCTTGTCTGTTTCTGTATAAAAAGGTGGGGGGGGGGGGGGTTAAAGTGTCTTATTTCAACTCTGTAAAAAAAACCAACAACAACAAACAATACAAACAAAATAACATGAGCCACGGAAGAATGTCACAAAACAACTGAAATTTGGGCATTTTTTTAGAATAAAAAAATATACTGTAAGAACACTTTGTGACTTAGGCAGGACTACGTTAGTTTTCAGAGACATTAAAGGACAAACTTTATCCATGTCATGTTGAAAAGTGTACTGGTACATACTGGTGACTGTGGTTTTCAGCCATGTATGGGAGTGTCTGGCTGAGGCTTATCTGCACAGGGGAAGCTTCACGGCTGCACTGAAGGCCTTTACCAAAGCTGTGGAGGTGAGCTGTACAAACAATATATTTATATGTGAACACAATGGATGCTACAGCTGAGTGGTTAACACCGTTTGACTTCAATGCCATGGGTCCATGAAGTCGTAGGTGGTGTCTGAGGAATTAAGGGTGGGGATTTTTACGATCTCCCAGGTCTACTTCAAAGGCAGACCTGCCAGTGCCTTAATTCCCTTTGTGTATGTGTTCATGTAGAAGATCAAATATGCGTGTTCAAGATCATGTCATTCATGTCGGCATTCGGTGGGTTATGGAAACATGATCATATCCAGCATATGTCCTGAAGTTGGAATGTGGCAACCTTCGTGGTGGGAAAAAAATGTCACATACACAAAATCTCACCGTTGGTGAAATTGGGACTCTAGCCAAGGTACGAAAAAACCCAAAATGAACATGCGTGCATAACAACAGCAACAACAAAGGTGTATGCACTCATACATAGGCTCAGACATGCGCATATTCTTCTTCGTCGAACGCTCAGACAGCAACTATTGTTGTCTGATATATGAGCAAAAATGCGTCACGCTGCCGTTAAGCGCCTGACAAGTCAGGCCCTCCACATCCGACTTCGGCACAAGAGAGAACAGTTACCTTTTAAGTTCTTTCTGGAAAAAAGGCAGGAGAATGGACCAAGAAGGCAGAAAATAGACAAGAAGGAGGTGACAGGAAGAAAAGGAACAAGGCAGAAACAAAGAGAGTGATAGAAAAGAGGAAATTTCTAGCACATAATTTCCAGAATGTGGGGATGCTATTTATACTGATAGGTCCCTGGCATCCCCACAGGGGAACATACACATATGTACATAAGCGTACAGGTGAATGTCTGTAAGCGGCCTAATTTCATTGGGAAAGCTTTACTGCAGCACTGAAGGCCTTAAGTAAAGGTGTGGAGGTGAGCTTTCCAATTGGCATAGTTATGTGAACATTATATATATATACACACACACACACACACACACACATATATATATATATATATATATATATATATATATATATATATATATATATACACACATATATATATATATATATACACACATATATATATATATATATATATATATATATACACACATATATATATATATATATACACACATATATATGCATGCACACATACATATGCTCAGGTATGCACACTTATGCATACACAAGCATGAATGTGTGTCAGAGGATTTCTTCTTCTTCTTCGAGCACTCAGACAGCAGATATTGTTCTGTCATACACACACACACACTCACACAAAACTACATATACACAAGTACACTTGGCACACATTCTCTCTCTCTCTCTTTCTCCCTCTCTCCCTCTCTCTCTCTGTCTTACACACACCAACACACGCGCTTGCACACACTCACACGCGTGCGCATACACTTCAGTGACTCAATCTCAAGCATAACATAGTGGCCCAAGCAGCCAGTAACAATGACTTTTTTTGTTGGTGTGTCTACAGCTCTGTCCAGACTCCATCTACAGTCTCTACCAGTGAGTATACTTATTTTATTTTATTTATTTATTCATTTTATATGGAGGATAATGGAATATGTACTCATCTACTTTTTTACATCCAGTGCCCGTGTGTATGGAGTTTTGTAAATTTTGTCATCTGTTCCCACTGGCACAGAATGGCCTACTCTTTCAAAAAGAAGAACAGGATTTAACGTGTGCACAAGATGTTCAGTGTGCGTTCGCACTCGGGGCCTCAGTTTATAGTCTCATCCAGAGGACTTTTTGAAGAGAGTGGAGTCTGCACTGATGTTAACTTCAAGGGAAAAATCGCTTTGAACGGGATTCGAACAGGGTTGTCAGATTGCGAGCGCAATGTTCTAACCATTAGGCTATCCTGTCCCCTATATAGTGTGCTTAATTTTTTCTTAAATTTCCTTTCTTTTATTTTGAGGATAATGGATAAGCATTCATTTACATTCACTCCCCGTTTGCAAGACTGTGGTTTTGTATATTTTGTCATCGGTTTCCTCCAGCATACTCTTCGGAGAGGTGGAACAGGTTTTAGTATATGTGCTAGATGTTGTGTCTGTGTGACATTGTGCAGTCATTACCAGTAACTTATGTGTTTCACAGTTTTGGTTTGCCGTCATCATTGATTTTGACATCTATATATTGTGTCCATGCTCGATGCTGCAACATTCAGTGTGGTTACCAAGTGGTTGGGTGACTGTTTTCACTCCCTGGCTTCAGCACAGTCCCCCAGTTCATCCAGCTGTAAATGGGTACCTGCCCTCTTTAGGGTCAGGGAAGGTAAACCAGCAAGGGCAAGGAGATGGTCACCACCCTCAGTATGCTGGCCCCCGGAGAAGCTGAGGTCTCTGATGCTTCACTCCCCTACACACAGCTGTTAGTTTCTCCCACTTTTAGGTACTCTCAGCTGCTATCTATTCCATCTCGGCTGGTGCTAAGTATATCAGAAACTGACCACACTTGGACCTAGTAATAGGAAGGTGGCTAATTTTAGCACTGAGCCCTGGACCCTTGACTGAGTTATGCTGGATTTGTGCGCTGTGTATCACGACATAGATTATGGGACACCTTTACGTTCACTTTTTTTAAAATGTTGTGTCCAGAGGAAGAAGCCAGCAGTGTAAGCAGAGGAGAGAAGTGGTAATGCATGGACATGATCTTGTGCTGTGTTGTGCAGGATGGCCAGTATCAAGCAGACACTGGGAGCTCTGGGGGAGGCAGTGGAGGAGTACAGCCTGATTCTGGACAAGTCACCCCAATACGTCCCTGCTCTCAAAGGTCGTATATCACACGTGCATATTCTATACCATACCCATTTGTACTGTACTGCTAATTCTATTGCTGCTCTTTTGCTCTCACTGCTGCTATTACTGCTCCTGCTGCTACTTCTACTACTACTTATTCTGCTGCTGCTACTCATGGTACCTCTACTATTACTGCTACTCCTACTACTGCTGCTGTTGCTCCTTCTACTGCTTCTGCTGTTACACAATTACTAATCCTGATAATGCTGTTGTTGCTACTTCTATTGCTGCTGATACTTTTGCTGCCACTGGTGATGATGATGATATCTTATTATTATTATTAATTAATTAATACTATGAGTTAATGATAATAACAATTACTCTGAATGGCATACATAAGTGTGATATCAAGTCAAAGTCAAGTCAAAGTCAAAAACACTTTAATCATCCCATGAAGGGCAATTACAGTACTGACAGGCACATTGATACCTATAATTATCTCACAAGACACAAGAAAAATACATTTCAGATTGTTATAAGCATTCCAAGATAGCTTTAAAAAATTATCATACACAAACACAGGTGCACGCGCACACACGCACCGCGTACACACACACACACCAATGCAGGAATACAATATTGTAAATACCATTGATTGGAAAAGAAATAACAATTTTTTTGTGCGCGCACACATGTGCGCATTCACACACATGCGCACACCAATATATGAACACAGTTTTATCACACATACACACACACAGGTGCACCCGCGCACCATAATGACCATTATCTAGTAAAGACATAAACACACACACACACAAACACACACACACAATTTAGAAATCATTCTTGAAAGACAGGAAGTTGAGGTTTACATATCACATAATTCAGAGCAATGTTATGGAATGCAGAATCTTGAAAAATAACTGGACGAGATACAAATGAAAGTCATGTTGGTTGGCTGTTATTTCTTTTATTGTATTCATCATAATCAGTGGTTGATATGTAACAGGCCTGGGGGAAACATACCTGCTGATAGCACAGCGTCACCTGAGCCAGGGTCTGCTGGGTTTGGCTGTGGACACCTGTCAGAAAGCCATCACCTGCCTTACCAGGTAACAGTGCTGTCGTATGTATATAGTAGCTCAGAACTCTCTGACTGTGATGTTGTGTGTGTGCATGTGTGTTTTATTTATTTTTGTATTTTATTTCAAGGATGATGGAATACGCAATCATGTGCTTTTTTACAACTTTCTTTTTTTATATTTTCTTTTATTTTGAGGATGGTGGATTAAGCACTCATGTGCTCTTTTTTACATCTCAGTCCTTGTGTGTATGCAGTTTTGTAAAAAAATTTGTCATCTGTTCCCACTAGCACAATGGTCTACTCTTCCGAAAGGGGGAACAGGTTGTAATGTGTGTGCAAGATGTTTTGTATGCTTCACACATGTGACCTCTGTTTGTAGTCTCATCTGAATAACTTTTGGGGGAGTGGAGTCGGCACTGAAGTTAACTCCAATGGGAAAATCCCCTTGAATGAGCGTCTTGATGAAGGCTTGAACCTGAGCTATCAGATTAATGTACAGCACATAGTACGTCATATGTCAGAGTAGCAACGTTTCAACCTGATAGATTGTGTGTGATAGCGATGTAATATAGTGTGTACTAAGTTGTGTTGGCAGATAGCGTATCATACATTATGACATGGAAAAGTTGGGTTGGCACAAAGTGTATGACATAGAAAAGTTCTATTGAAAAGAAAAAAAGAAGAAAAGTTGTGTTGGCACATAGTGTATGACATAGGAAAGTTATGTTGGCACATAGTGTATGACATAGAAAAGTTCTATTGAAAAAAAGAAAAGAAAAGTTGTGTTGGAACATAGTGTGTGACATAGGAAAGTTGTGTTGTCACATAGTGTATCATGTATTATGACATAGAAAGGGAACTTGACTTGTCATGCCTGTGAGAGCAATGCATTATGGTGCCTTTTTGTTGGGTTCGTTTTTTTTTGGGGGGAGGGGGGTTGTTTTTTGTTCTGTGGCTAGAGCTCTGAGAGTCACCAATGGTGAAGTTTGGCATACGCGACCATTTTTTCCCCACTGTTTAGGTAGCCGCATTCAAACACGACACCTGTGTGCATGCATTTTTTAAGATTTTGTCTTCCATTCCTAGCAGCACAAAATGGCCTACTCTTCCCAACTGTGGAACAGGTTTTTAACGTGTGCCCAACATGTTGCGCATGCATTCACACACAGGGCCTCAGTTTATAGTCTCATCCAAGGACTTTGACATTCAGTTTGATTTTCTCGTCAAACTGGGAAGAAAGGGTGAGGGTGGGAAGCAACTCAGAACCTCACAGTTTACTTTGTTAGGCAGGTGAACATCTTAACCATCATACTACCTTCCTTCTTTTATAGCATATCATATATTATGATATGATACACAGTAAATATATGCTATGACATTGCCGCAACCTGACATGTGACAGTGAAGTAGCACAGTGTGTCATGACAGTTAGATAACAGTTTGTTATGACAGTTACATAACACAGTGTGTTGTATGTGGTGACAGGGCGGCAACCCATCGACCGGACCTGTCCTGCCTGTGGAAACTGATTGGCGACTGCTGCACAGCGCTGCATCCCCTCCACTCTCCTTCCTTCCAGTGAGTCAGTTGTGTTGCTTACATCTGGATTGTTTGGTTGTAACTTTATGCTCTGCTGCTGTCTTTGCTTATAGAGTTTTTGGTATGTGAGAAAAGGAGTAATTCATTGAAAAGTGCATGTAAAGTATTGATTTGATTTAAAAACTTTGCTGTATGCTTTATTTACAGTTTGTTTTTGTAAAACAAGCAATCAAACTGTGATATACATTTTTTATTTGTTTTTTTTATTTGTTCTTTGGTAAAGCATTATCAATTTAATGAAATATAATTATATTGGTTCAATTTTAAGAAGCTCGGAGTTATAGGCAGGAAATAAAATTCTGTCAAATGTTAATACTTGGGATGCTGTTTTTGATTTGTCTTTTTGTTCATTTATTATTATTATTATGATATCTCAAATCCTGTTTTCCAGGTTAATGGTGCAGGAAAAGAATCCAACTTTCATAAAAATGCTACCCTCCCCCCCCCCCCCCCCCCCCCCCCCCCTTCCTCGTTTCTCAGCAAGAGCTTCAAGGTCCACCAGTGGTGAAATTTTGCATAACCATTTAACCCACCTTTGAGGTTCAGGTAGCTTCATCTTAACTTCAGGAATGGTGTGTAAACATGACACTAGTGAGCATGCCTTTTTTTTTTTATAGTTGTGCCATCAGTTCCTGCTTACTCTTTCAAAAAGGAGAATAGGGATTTGTAACGTTTGCGCAAGATGTTCTGCTTGCGCACGTTCTTTTTTCTTTTCTTGTTGTATCTTAATAACAGGCCAAGATGCCATATCATGTGTGGCAAAGTGATGGTGCAGGTGACAGACTACAAAGCAGAAAGAGCAAGGTGCTAGCTGTGTGTGTGTTTCAGGATCGAGCTTCCCAGCCGGCTGTGTCAGCAGACAGGGGCAACAGACAGTGCTGACACCGTGACCATCAACAAAGCCGCCCTCATGGAGCTGGCTACTAAGTCAGTTACTGCTCCTCTTTTCTCACTCTCTGTTTTCTCTGTGTATGTGTGTGTGTCTTCCCGTCTGTCTGTCTGTCCCTCTCTCTCTTTCTCTTTCTTTCTCTCTCCACACACACACACTCACACCACACACACACACCTTTCCATGTGGGAACATTGCTTTTTTGTTTTCTTCTATTCATGTACGTGCAAGCATGGATACACACACACAGGCGCGTGCACATCATGCACCACACACACAGCATTCACAACGCATTGCACACACACACAAACACACACACTCACCCCTCCCCCCCCCCCACACACACACACACACACACACCACAGATATGTTGAAGAAGATAATAGATCTCAAGCAGAGCTACACATCAGTATCAGCTGCCTGTCTTTACCTCAGTTTTTTTTCTCCTTTTTTTGTGTATTATTTTTGTGTTCCCTTACAATAGAAACATTATTTTCAGTCTTCTTCCTCTCCTTCTTCTTCTTCTTCTTCTTCTTTCTTCTTCTTCTTTTCTCTTCTTCTTTCTTCTTCTTCTTCTTCTTCTCTTCTTCTCTTTCTTCTTCTCTTCTTCTTCTTCTCCTCTTCTTCTTCTTCTTCTTCTTCCTCTTCTTCCTCTTCATTGAATGTTTAGACAGTAACTATCGTTATCTGTCATAAGAGCGAAAATGCCTTGCACTGCTGTTAAGCGCCTGACATGTCAGGCCCAGTACATCCAACTTGGTCATGATTATTTTCAGTCATTATTGTAAAGGGTTGAATGCTCAGACAGCATCTTTGCCTGTCATATAAGCAAAACTGCATTGCGCTGCTGTTAAACACCTGGCAAGTCAGGCCCAGCACATCCAACTTTGGAATGAGAAAGAACTGTTACGTCTTGCTGGAAAAAAGGGCCAGGAAAATGGACCAAGCAGGCAAGAAATAGATGAAAAGCAGGTGACAGGAAGGAAAGGAACAAAGTAGAAACAAAAAGAGGAATAGAAAACAGGGAATTCCTAGCACCATAATTTCCAGAAGGTGGGTATACCAGATGGATCCAAGGGGAATATATTGATACAAATGTGAATGGAGACCTGGAATCCCCACAGGGGAATTATTGAAACAAAAATGTAGATGATGGTGATGACCTGACCTCTTCATGTGTGCAGATGTTATGGCCAAGCACTAAAATTTCTCCCTGACGGTGCCCCATGATCTGACCTCTTCATGTGTGCAGATGTTATGGCCAAGCACTAAAATTTCTCCCTGACGGTGCCCCATGATCTGACCTCTTCATGTGTGCAGATGTTACGGCCGAGCGCTGAAAACCCTCCCCGACAGTGCCCCACTCTGGCACGACCTTGGCCTTGGCCTCTTTTACCTGTGCAAGGAGCAGGGGGAGGAGAAGAGGAGGAAGGAGGTGGTGGAGAAGAGCGTGCGCGCCCTGAAGAAGTCGCTGACCCTTGACCCCGCTCACCATCGACACTGGACCGCGCTGGGCGTGGTGGCTGCCAGTCCATGTCAGTTTTGTGTGGTTGTTGGCTTGTTGTGGTTTGTTGTGTCTTTTGTTATGATTGGTTTTGTTTCTTTTAACACCATCCCTACATTTAAGGGAGAGAACCCCTCTCTTTCCCAGTACACGTACACTGTGCGTGTTTGTGTGCTGCCGTAACCCAGTAGTGGGTGATACGGAGGGAAGGGTTAGTAGATGGATGGTTTAAAAAAAATATATATATATATATTTCAAAGAATACTTGTGGTTAGTTGTCTTTGTTATGTTTTGGTTTTGTTTCTTTTAACACTATCCCTACATTTAAGGGAGAGGAGAATCCCTCTTTTTCCCAGTACACGTACACTGTGCGCGTTTGTGTGCTGCCGTAACCCAGTAGTGGGTGATACCTGAGGGAAGGCTTAGTAGATGGGTGTGGTTACCTTATAGCGGGTTAACTGTAGGGAAAAGGTAAAAAAAAAATATATATATATATATATATTTTAAAGAATACTTGTGGTTAGTTGTCTTTGTTATGTTTTGGTTTTGTTTCTCGTTGTTGATTTTCTTTTTTTCTTTCTTTTTTTTTTTGGGGGGGGGAACATTTTTTAAAAAAATAATTATATTTCAAAGAATGTTTATAGTTAGTTGTCTTTGTTTTGTTTTGAAGTTGTTGTTGATTGATTGGCTTATTTGCTTTCTTGTTCTTCCTATTTTCCTGGAAGTGACATGTTTGAGAATTGTATTATATTGTGTTGTATTATTATATTGTATTGTGTTATATTGTATACTACTTTCAGTCATGGAAGATTTCCTCGCGTAGAATTTGAAATTCAGGCTGGTCTCCCTAAAGAGAGCAGCACCAGTTTTTTTTGTAATTTTTTTTCTCTCTCTGTAAGTTTATGCTTTTCTATATGACAGTTGGCTTTTTTTCTACAGAATTTTGCTAGGGGGAAACTCTTGTTGCCAAGGTTCTTAAATGTGCGCTAAATAAAGTATTTGCGAAATGGACCTCAGTTTATTATGTCATCCTAAAGACCAGCACCCCGACCAAGGTCTAATGAATAGGGAAAAGGTTTAGGTTCAAACATGGATGGAACCCACAACTTACAGCTTTCTAGGCTGGGTTTTTACCTCTAGGTTATCGATCCACACTTAACACACGGTAAGAAGCAATTCACTCCTTGGGGAAAGGACTTCTTATGTGGTGAGAAAACTTATATAACAATCAGCTTGAGTAACACAGAGAAAAAGGAAAGACGAACTCCCAAGTACATTATCCATCTTTGTTCAAGATCAGTCATTTTTAGAGGATTTAAAAGTAAAATCAGAACCTTTTTTTTTTCATACCTCAGGTTGTGTAAGACAATAGCTTAGAAAAGGAGAAGAAAAACAAACCCACCTTGGTATGGACTATTTTGAATATTGACAATATCAGTGATGAAGGTGATACTGGTGTTTGTGGTAATGATGATGATTTTTACAGAATATTGACAGTATTGAAGAGGATGGTAATGCTGATAAGGATGATGATGCTGATAAGGATGATGATTATGACAATGTTGATGTTACAGAATATTAACAATATTGATAAGGATGATAAAGCTGATAATGACAATGATTATGACTATATTGATGTTACAGAATATTAACAATATGGATAAGGATGATGATGTTGACAATGACAATGTTAATGTTACAGAATATTAACAATATGGATAAGGATGATGATGTTGATAATGACAATTACAATGTTAATGTTACAGAATATTAACAATATTGATAAGGATGATGATGCTGATAATGACTGATTATGACAATGTTGATGTTACAGAATATTAACAATATTGAATAGGATGATGAAGCTGATAATGGTAATGACTATTTTGATGTTACAGAATATTAACAATACTGAATAGGATGCTGATGCTGATAATGACAATGATAATGGTAATGACTATGTTGATGTTACAGAATATTGACAATACTGAATAGGATGATGATGCTGATAATGACAATGATTATGATAATGGTAATGACTATGTTGATGTTACAGAATATTGACAATACTGAATAGGAAGCTGATGCTAATAATGACAATGGTAATGACAATGTTGATGTTACAGATGTGAAAAACCTGCCTCTGGCCCAGCATTGCTTCATAAAGTCTGTGCAGTCTGAAACCAATGTATGTATTTTAGTGTGTATGTGTGTGTATGTGTGTGTGTCTGTCTTTATGTGAGTGTGTGTGTGTGTTTGTGTCTCTGTGTGTGAGTGTGTGTGTCGGTCTGTTTTACTTTATTTTTTTTATTTATTCTTTTATATTGAGGATAATGGAATAAGTACTGATGTGCTTTTTTTTACATCCAGTCCCCGTGTGTATGCGGTTTTGTAAATTTTGTCATCTGTTTCCACCGGCACACAATGGCCTACTCTTTCAAAAAGTGGAACAGGATTTAACGCGTGCGCAAGATGTTTTGCATGCGGTCGCACACGGGGCCTCAGTTTATAGATGAGACTATCTGAAGGATGTGTGTGTGTGTGTGTGTCTCTGTTTGTATGTGTGAGTGTGTGTGTGTGTGAGTGTGTTTCTGTCTGTCTGTGTGTGTCTGTCTGTCTGTGAATGTGTGTGTGTGTCTGTCTGTCTGTCAGTCTGTCTGTGTGTGTGTTTGACTCATAAATTTTGCTCTTTTTTTTTTCTGATGTTTGCAATAGTGAAAGTCTTTCATTTTTGTTCTGTGTGTATGTTTTTTAGATTAAGCATTATTAATAGTAGTAATGTTAATAGAAATGAAAATGATGAGATTATTATTAATCATCATCGTCATCATCAGCATTATTATTTTCATGATCATCATCATTGTTGTTATTGTCATCTTTACTATCATTATTATATTTCTTGTTTAAATTTTTATTTACTTGTCGCAACAGTAGTAGTAGTTCTATCAATAAAGGCCTTATCTACAAAAATAACAAAACTAAAATGAGATTATAATAAAACACACACACACACAATATCAGTGAAAGCCTGATTTTTTAATGTCAGTCATCTGTGGAAGTGTGAACTTTTGAACTTGTACTGATGACAGTAATTCATTGTTCGTGGAGATTAACTCTGTTTAAATCGTCTTTGCTGTAAAGGTGGTGCAAGGTATGAATAACATAATTTGTGTAGAGCACAAATGATGTGACAGACACTATAGCCCAGTGGTTAAGACCATTTTGACTTGAATTCCATGGGCCCATGAAGTCGTGGGTTCGATTCTTGGCTATGTCTGGTGAATGAAGGGTGGGGATTTCTACTATCTTCAAGGTCAATTGTTCAATACAGACCTGCCATTGCCTTAATTCCCTTCATGTATCTATATACACACATGCTGAAGATCAAAATGTGCACGTCAAAGATCTCATAATTCATGTGAGCGTTCGGTTGGTTACAGTGGTGGGACGGGATAGCCTAGAGGTTAGAACATTGCGCTCATGGAGCTGGCTACAAAGTCTATTCCCGTTCAAGGGGATATTTTCCCCTGGAGTTAACATCAGTGCAGACTCCACTCTCCCCAAAATTCCTTCGGATGAGACTATAAGCCGAGGCCCCGTGTGCGAATGCACGCAGAACATCTTGCGCACACGTTAAATCCTGTTCCGCTTTTCATAAGACTAGGTCATTGTGTGCCAGTGGGAATAGATGACAATTTACAAAACCGCATACACACGGGGACTGGATGTAAAAAAGCACAAAATTGCTTATTCCATTATCCTCGATATAAAAGAATAAATAAAATAACAACAGTCTCATTCGCAAAATCTCACTTTTAGTGAACCTCAAAGCTCTAGCCAATGAAAAACAAAAAAACAAGATGTCTAGGCATGTTCATGTTTCTGCATATAATTGACACACCACATGCTGATGATAATGCCGTGAACTGTAATGTCTTGGGTTCTTTATGAGTGACAATCTTTGTTGATGACAGAATGCCGTGGCCTGGACTAACCTGGGGGCCCTGTATCTCCGTAGCGAAAACATCCAGGTAAGGAGAACTCCGTTCATAACAATTTTCAGATGTGGTAATGACGGACACCGTAGCCGAATGGTTAAAATACCGTTTGACATCAATCGCATGGGTCCGTGAAGTTTTGGGTTTAAATCTCGGTGGCATCTGGAGAATTGAAGGTGGGGATTTTACAATCTTTCAAGTCAACTTCACGTGCAGACCTCCTGCCAGTGCCTTAACTCCCTGTATATGTGTTTACACATGCAGAAGATCGACTGTGGATGCTAAAGATCCTGTATTGTCAGGATTTGGTGGGTTATTGGAACATGAACCTACCCAGCATACATCCCTGAAGTCAGAATGCAGCTACCTAAATGGTGGGGGGAAAAGAAAATGGTCACGTGCTTGAAAATTTTACCATTGGTGAACCTCGTAGCTCTAGCCAAAATATTTGGTGGGTGGGTAAAAATGGAGGTTTTGTCAGGTATATCCACGAGTCAGGGGGTCTCTGGTAAGCAAGTGACAGGAGCGTCTGGCCTACTCGACTCTTCTGATCTGCGCACTTGCCAACTGCAAAATTTGTCATATTTTCTCCATTGCAAATAAAAACGCTGCAATATCAAAGTAAGAGGTTTGATCTTTGGGTATGAAGTGACCCAGCATGTCAACAACCAAGCCTGAAATTTTCATTTTCTGTCTCACTGTCATAATTGTTATGATTTTATTTATCCCCGAACCGTTACAAATACTGCGTTAAAATATATTATGTACTAATGATGTGAATGTTTGTACAGTAGTACATTGCTTTGTTGGGATGCTTGGGGGCCTGTCAGTATAAATAGCATCCCCACCTTCTGGAAATTCTATGCAAGGAATTCCCTCTTTTCTATCCCTCTCTTTGTTTCTGCTTCGTTCCTTTTCTTTCTGGCACCTCCTTCTTGTCTATTTTCTGCCTTCTTGGTGCATTCTCCTGCCTCTTTTCCCATAAAAACTTAAAATATAACAATTCTCTCCCTTGCCGAATTCAGATGCGCTAGGTCTGACTTCTCAGGCACTTAACAGCAGTGCAACGCATTTTCACTTATATGACAGAACAATAGTTGCTGTCTTAGCTTTCAGCCCGTGGTCGAGTGGTTTAGGCGGTCAACTCGTGATCCAGAGGTCGCGGGTTCGATCCCCGCTTGGCTCGGTGTTGTGTCCTTGGGAAAGACACTTTACTCCTATTTTCCTCACTCCACCCAGGTGTACAAGTGGGTACCAGCTCTGCTGGGGAAGTATCTGGCGACAGACTAGCGTCCTGTCACAGGGGTGGTGAAAAACCATCAGTTCGCTTAACGCTACAGAAACCGGGATAAGCTCCGGCTCTATGGGCCTTCTGGCTCGAAAGAACATACTTACTTAGCTTTCAGCACAAACAGTATCTATCTACACAAACAGTGTTATATAACATTATGTTGTTGTTGTTGTTGTTGTCTTCAATTTAACGTCTGTTCACTCTAAGTGATATTAGATGAGGGAAATAGAAAGTGTAATGGAAGTCAAAGAAGGGAGAGGAAGGAGTGAAAGGAGAAAAGGTTAAGAAATAGCATCAGTGTTGGTATTTTTGTGAGAAAAAAAAACCCACCTGTGGGCTGACAGAGCTGCAAAAAAGGGGGCAAGACATGATATGGAATCGATAGAACTGGATGTACCCTTATCTCTACAGGAGGGATACCGAATATTAGAACAAACTTCATGGGGTAAGTTTAAAGAATCTGATCAATTCAAGGAACGATATTTAACATTATGTATGTACACCATGATGATTATATTGCTAACCTGGGCCACACACCAAAAGATATATTGCTAACCTCTACATTAACTATTTGTTGTGTGTGGTCAGTTGGCCCACACACTAAGGACATTGTATTGCTGACCTCTACATTAATTATTTGTTGTGTGTTGTCAGTTGGCCCACACACTAAGGACAGCAGGTGGACAAAAAAACTTGAATAGTCTAAGGTTCAATTCCACCCCAACTCTCTCTCTCTCTCTCTCTCTCTCTCTCTCTCTCTCTCTCTCTCTCTCTCTCTCCTTCTTCTTTCTTTCTTTCTTTCTTTCTTTCTTTCTTTTCTTTCTTTCTTTCTCTTATATATCCCTAAGGGAGGGGACTGATTGTAAAAAAGCACATGGGTGTTTATTCATTATCCTCGAAATAAAAGAATTTGTCATTTTCATTGTTGTCATTGTTATCATATTGCTGACCTCTACATTAATATTTGTTGTGTGTGGTCAGTTGGCCCACACACCAAAGACATCATATTGCTGACCTCTACATTAACTATTTGTTGTGTGTGGTCAGTTGGCCCACAAGGCGTTCCAGGTGGCGCAGAGCCAGGAGCCGGAGTACCTGGGCAGTTGGATCGGCCAGGCCCTGGTGGCGGAAGCTGTCGGCCATGAAGAGGCCATGGATCTCTTCCGACACACCACCCAGCTGGGCATCCATGTGTGTACACCTGCTTGTCTTTTTTCTGTCTTTTTTTTGTGGTTTTTTTATTTTTTGTACACTGCACTGCTCCACTTCACACTGCACCACGCCATACTACACCACGCCACACCATATTACATTGCACCACACCACAATGCACTACGCCACACCATACCACATTTACTATGCCATACCATACTACATTGCACCACACCACAAGTACCATGCCACACTATACCACACCACGCCACACCATACTACATTGCACCCCACCACAATGCACCATGCCACACTATACCACACTGCACCACGCCACACACATATCACACCGCACTACCACACCAACACATTGCACCACCAATGCACTATACCACACTGCACTACGCCACACCATACCACATTGCACCACACCACAATGTACCATGCCACACTATACCACACTGCACTATGCCACACCATACCGCATTGCACCACACCACAATGTACCATGCCACACTATACCACACTGCACCACACCACACCATACTACATTGCACCACACCACAATCCACCATGCCACACTACTATCACACTGCACACTACCCACACCATACTACATTGCACCACACCACAATGCACCATGCCACACTATACCACTCTGCACTACACCACACCATACCACACTGCACTACACCACACCACACCTCACTGCACTACGCCACACCACACCACACTGCACTACACCACCACCCACACCACCACCACACTGCACTACGCCACACCACACCACACTGCACTACACCACACCACACTGCACTACACTGCACTACACCACACTGCACTACACCACACCATACCACACTGCACTATGCCACAACACACTGCACTACACTACGCCATACCACACTCACTACGCCACACCACACTGCACTACACCACACCATACCACTCTGCACTACGCCACACCATACCACACTGCACTACACCACACCATACCACACTGTATCACTGAACAACCTGTTCTGTTACAGAGACCTGCAAGTGGTACAATCACTTGGTGAATTCTATGCTGTAGGGCACGAAGCACCAAGACTTGCACCATACAACACCATACAAGACAGCACTGTGCCAGATCACACTACACCTAACTGCACCATACCAAATCCCTCACTGCACCACACCACACCTCACCACGTCACAGAACATCTTGCGCACACGTTAAAACCTGTTCCGCTTTTCGGAAGAGTAGGCCATTGTGTGCCGGTGGGAACGGATGACAACATTTACAAAACTGCAAACACACAGGGACTGGATGTAAAAAAAACACACAAGTGCTTATTCCATTATCCTCTATATAAAAGACTAAAATAAATAAAAATTAAAAATAAATTAAAAAAACACAACACACCATACCATACTACACCACACCACACTGCACTGCTTCACACTTCACCATAACTGCATCACACCAAATTCATCACTACACCATAACACACCACACCATCTCACACAACACTGCTTATCACAGAACACAACACACCGCACTATACTTAACTGCATCACAGCATCACCTATACCTAACTGCTTCACATCAAACCCCTCACTATACCACACCACACTATACCACATCACACTACACCTAACTGCACCACATCAAACCCTCACTATACCACACCATACCACACTAACCACATCACACTACACCTAACTGCGTCACATCAAACCCCTCACTATACCACACCACACCACACTACACCACATCACACTATACCTAACTGCATCACATCAAACCCCTCACTATACCACACCACACCACAACACACTACTCCTAATTGCATCACATCAAACCCCTCACTATACCACACCACACCACACTACACCACACCACACTACATCACATCACACTACACCTAACTGCATCACACCAAATCCCTCGCAACACATTAAGAACACACCACACCAGTGTGTTTATGTTTCATACAAAAACTTGTGCTGGGCGTAGTTATCCTTATTCTGTTGGACACAAAAGCGCCTGGACTCTGTCCCACACCACACAATACTTAACCACATCACACCACGTAACGCTACACTACACTGCACCACATCACACCACGTAACGCCCCATGTACAAATACATGCAGAACATCTTGCGCACACATTAAAAACCCATTCCTTCTTTCAGAAGAGTAGGCCATTTCATGCCAGTAGGAATGAATGACAGTTTGTTTGTTTTTTTAATGCATGCATACAGGTGTGGTGTTAAGACACCATCACTGAAATCAGAATGCGGTTACCTAAATGGTGGGGGCAGAAAATGGTCACGTTAACAAAAATCTCCCCATTGATGAACCTTGGAGCTGTAGCCAAAAAACAAAAGAAACCCCAAAATACACAAACAAAAACACCGCCCTACTCATCAACACACCAGTTATTTGTGTGTGTGTATGTGACATTTTTATTTTATTTGAAATTGTCTGAGAATGGTTAAACCAATGTAAAATGTAGCTTTCTTGTGTCTTTTCAAGATTATGATTCCAATCAGTGTGTCCTCTTGGAATGAAGAACTATGGAGAATGTGCAAAGTTGATGATCTGAAGTCTGTAGCTAGTACCAATACACTGCGCTGGTTTGGGCACGTTCCACGGAAAGCAGACCATCACATCATAAAAAGAGCAATGAACTTCGTAGTGGATGGAAAGAGACCAAAGGGAAGACCTAGCAAGACCTGGGCTGCCTGTATTGCAGATGATCTTAGAGAAAGGGGCATAAATAAGGAGGAAGCTCAAAACAGAGAGAGATGGAGAAGGCTCATCAATGTCAAACCTCCCCCCTGGGAGAAACATGACAAAAAAGGAAGAAGAAGAAGCAGTGTGTCTTCCAGTGTTGTAATTGCCCTTCATGGGATGGTTAAAGTGTTTTTGACTTGACTTGACTTGACCTGACTTGACACCTTCTCTGTGCTGACAGACGGAGAGCTGTGTGGGATACGGCCACTGGGTGATCTCCACGCTGTTGGACGTGGAGCGTCAGGACTCTGAGGCCTTTCAGTACTGCATCCACCAGATGGCTGCCATACCTGCCGCTGTCGATGCCCTCACCAGGTACACAGGTAAGACCTGCACTCTCTACTAGGCTGTGTGTGCTACATGCGATTTTGTTTTGCTTGTACAAGATTCAGTGCTATATAAATACCATACATTATTATAATTATTATTATATTACAGTATACTGAGCTGTGTAGGTGTGTGTCAGATGTAGTTTGGTGTTGTGTGATGTGAGGTAGTGAGTGTTGTATGGTGTGGTGTCAGGGTCTTGGGTGCGGTCTACCTTTTCACAGCTATGCTGTGCTACTCTACTCTATTCTACTCTACTCTACACTGCACTATGCTACACTACACTACACCATACTACACTACACTACACCTCGCCATTTAGGTAGCCGCATTCCAACTTCAGGGATGGTGTCTAAACATGACACCTGTGTGCATGCTGGTTTTTTGGAGGTGGTTTTTTTTGGTCATTCATTCCTACCGGCACTCAATATAATAGCCTACTCTTCCAAAAGGCGGAATGGGTTTTTAACATGTGCGCAACATGTTCTACGTGCGTTCACACACAGGGCCTCAGTTCATAATCTCATCCAAAGGACTTTAACATTTGGTTCGATTTTTTGGGGGTGGTCAAACTGGGGAAAAAGAGCGAGTCTGGGATTTGAACCCAGAACCTCACGGGCTGGAAGGTGAACGTCTTAACCATCCTGCCACCCTCCTTCATGTGTGCAGAACTGAAGAAGGAAGACCCCAAGGCCTTCAACATGCTGGGTCTGCTGTTGGAGCACCAGGGCCTG
>CM054147.1:63381238-63476238 GCA_028751875.1 Rapana venosa
CCCCCAAATCAGTAAAACAACACCTTTACACCAATGTTTGCAGCAAAAACGAGTTGTACGCAGAGGCGGCGGGTGTGTACGAGAAGTGTGCAGAGAGCTTTGCAGACCTGTGTCAGTGGGGCCTGGCGCTGTACAGGGCTGGAAGACTGCAGGAAAGCTACCAGGGTGAGTGCCTGATAGATCACTATCCTTTGCTGATAGACAGCGACAGCAGGGATGCTTGTCCGTGAGAGATAGACGGCGGTGACAGCAGGGATTGCTTGTCCGTGAGAGATAGACAGCGACAGCAGAGATGCTTGTCCGTGAGAGACAGACAGTGACAGCAGGGGTGCTTGTCCGTGAGAGATAGACGGCGGCAACAGCAGGGATGCTTGTCCGTGAGAGATAGACAGCGACTGCAGGGATGCTTGTCCGTGAGAGATAGACAGCGACAGCAGGGATGCTTGTCTGTGAGAGATAGACAGCGGCATCATGAGAGATAGACAGTGACAGCAGGGATGCTTGTCCATGATAGATAGACGGAAACAGCAGGGATGTTTGTCTGTGAGAGATAGACGACGGCGACAGCAGGGGTGCTTGTCCGTGAGAGATAGACAGCGGCATCATGAGAGATAGACAGTGACAGCAGGGATGCTTGTCCGTGAGAGATAGACAGCGACAGCAGGGATGCTTGTCTGTGAGAGATAGACAGCGACAGCAGGGGTGTTTGTCTGTGAGAGATAGACAGCGACAGCAGGGGTGTTTGTCTGTGAGAGATAGACAGCGGCAGCAGGGAAGGGATGCTTGTCCGCGAGAGATAGACAGCGACCGCAGGGATGATGCTTGTCCGTGAGAGATAGACAGCAGCGACAGCAGGGATGCTTGTCCGTGAGAGATAGACAGCGATGGCAGGGATGATGCTTGTCCGTGAGAGATAGACAGCGGGGATGCTTGTCCGTGAGAGATAGACAGCGGGGATGCTTGTCCGCGAGAGATAGACAGCGGGGATGCTTGTCTGCGAGAGATAGACAGCGGGGATGCTTGTCCGCGAGAGATAGACAGCGGGGATGCTTGTCCGCGAGAGATAGACAGCGGGGATGCTTGTCCGCGAGAGATAGACAGCGGGGATGCTTGTCCGCGAGAGATAGACAGCGGGGATGCTTGTCCGCGAGAGATAGACAGCGGGGATGCTTGTCCGCGAGAGATAGACAGCGGGGATGCTTGTCCGCGAGAGATAGACAGCGACAGCGGGGATGCTTGTCCGTCGTGAGAGATAGACAGCGACAGCAGGGGTGCTTGTCTGTGAGAGATAGACAGAGACAGCAGGGATGCTTGTCCGTGAGAGATAGACAGCGACAGCAGGGGTGCTTGTCCGTGAGAGATAGACAGCGACAGCAGGGGTGCTTGTCCGTGAGAGATAGACAGCGACAGCATGGATGCTTGTCTGTGAGAGATAAACAGCAGGGGTGCTTGTCCGTGACAGATAGACAGCGACAGCGGGGATGCTTGTCTGTGATAGATAGACAGCGACAGCAGGGGTGCTTGTCCGTGAGAGATAGACAGCGACAGCAGGGGTGCTTGTCCGTGAGAGATAGACAGCGACAGCATGGATGCTTGTCCGTGAGAGATAGACAGCGACAGCATGGATGCTTGTCTGTGAGAGATAAACAGCAGGGGTGCTTGTCCGTGACAGATAGACAGCGACAGCGGGGATGCTTGTCTGTGATAGATAGACAGCGACAGCAGGGGTGCTTGTCCGTGAGAGATAGACAGCGACAGCAGGGACGCTTGTCCGTGAGAGATAGACAGCGACAGCAGGGACGCTTGTCCGTGAGAGATAGACAGCGACAGCAGGGACGCTTGTCCGTGAGAGATAGACAGCGACAGCAGGGAAGGGATGCTTGCCCATGAGAGATAGACAGCGGCATCATGAGAGATAGACAGCGACAGCAGGGATGCTTGTCCGTGAGAGATAGACAGAGACAGCAGGGATGCTTGTCCGTGAGAGATAGACAGCGACAGCGGGGATGCTTGTCCGTGAGAGATAGACAGCGACAGCAGGGGTGCTTGTCTGTGAGAGATAGACAGTGACAGCAGGGATGCTTGTCCGTGAGAGATAGACAGCGACAGCAGGGATGCTTGTCCGTGAGAGATAGACAGAGACAGCAGGGATGCTTGTCCGTGAGAGATAGACAGAGACAGCAGGGATGCTTGTCCGTGAGAGATAGACAGCGACAGCAGGGATGCTTGTCCGTGAGAGATAGACAGCGACAACAGGGATGCTTGTCCGTGAGAGCTCTGCCTGGAGGCCTGAGTACTTGTCTTTTGGATGAGACGATAAGCTAAGATTTCTGCGTACGAGATCATATTTAGTGCGTGGAAAAGAGTTCAAGGCAACAAGAATTGTCAAGTCAAGTCAAGTTAAAAACACTTAAATCATCGCATGAAGGACAATTGTATGTTTTGTCCGTCGTGTCCGATGATGACCTCCAAAACAGCAGAGGAGGCAGCTGCTGTTTTGGAAACTGGGCAGAAATGTGATTATAGTGGAGATGCCTTGCCCACAGTACATTCCCACTCTCTCGGCCAAGTGGGCATAAGGAAAGTCAGCGTTGGAGATGTTCTCCAAAGGCCAACCAGCTCCCAGACTGCCGCACATAAGGACTGTGCGAGTCAAGCCTCCTAGTCAGAGAGACATAGTCGATCACTAAAGACTAAGCTGTAAGGTGGAATTACAATACTGACAGGCACATTGATGCGTATAATTATTTCAAAAGGCGCAAGAAAAATACATTTCAAATTGTTATGTCCCCGGAAACTTTTTTTTTTTTTTTTTTGTACCTCAGCTTGAGCTCTGAGGTTTACCAGTGGTGAGATTTTTGCGTATGCGGCCTATGTAGGTAGCTGCATTCTGACCTCGGGGATGGTGTCTAAACACAACACCTGTGTGCATGCATTTTGGGAATTTTGTCATCCATTCCTACCAGTATGAAAGGGCCTCCCTTGTTGAAATGCTGGGGGCCAGTCAGTATAAATAGCATCCCCCACCTTCTGGAAATTCTGTGCTAGAAATTCCCTCCCTTCTGTCCCTCTCTTTATTTCTGCCTTGTTCCTTTTCTTCCTGTCACCTCCTTCTCGTCTATTTTCTACCGTCCTGGCCCATTCTCCTGCCCTTTTTTACCAGACTAAAAATATAGCAATTCTCTCCCATGCCAAAGTTGGATGCGCTGGGCCAGACTTTTTTGTTTGAATTTTTTTAATTTTATACCACTTTAAGTCATGAGATTTCTCTGTGTGAAATTCGGGCTGTTCTTCCTGGGGAGAGCACGTCGCCACAAGAGCAGCGCCAACATTTTTTTTTTTTTTTTTTGGTCTGCAACTGTATTTGTTATCCTATCAGAGTGGCTTTTACTAAGAATTTTGTCAAGGACAACTCTCTTGTTGCCGTGGGTTCTTTTAATTGCGCTGAAAATTTTGTGTAACACACGGGACCTCGGTTTATCTTTCATCCAAAAGACTAGCGCCCAGACCACCACTCATGATCTAATGGATGGAGGAAAGTTTCAGGCCCAAATGGGATTCAAACCACCGCACACTTCCGACCCAGACTTTTCGCTTTCTAGACAGGCGCGTCACCTCTAGACCACCGATCCAGATTAATAATAATAATAATAATAATAATGTATGGAATTTATATAGCACTGAATCTTGTATAGCAACAAATCAAAGCGTTCAGATGACTTTTTTTTTTATATCGAGGATAATGGAATAAGCACTCATGTGCTTTTTTACATCCAGTCCCCGTGTGTATGCGGTTTTGTAAATTTTGTCATCTGTTCCCACCAGCACACAATGGCCTACTCTTTCAAAAAGCGGAACAGGATTTAACGTGTGCGCAAGATGTTCTGCATGCGTTCGCACACGGGGCCTCGATTTATTGTCTCATCCGAAGGACTTTGACATTCAGTTCGATTTTTTTTGGTGTCAAACTGGAAAGAAAGGGCGGGGAGGCTGGGAATCGAACCCAGAACCTCACAGTTTACTTGTTGGCAGGCAAACGTCTTAACCTTCCTGCCACCTTCCTTCCTTCTTTCTTGTGATGCACTGTGTTGTGCTGTGTTTCAGTGTACCAGAAGGCGCTGAAGGTTGCGGGGACGGACAGAGACAGGTCTGACGTGTGGGCGGCTCTTGGCATGGTGGCGTACAGAGCAGGCAATGGGGAGGACACCAAGGCTGCTCTCTTCCAAAGGTCTGGTCTGCACTCTGACTTGTGTTTTCTTTCCCCCTGATGGGATAGCTCAGTGGTCGGAGCACTCGCTTTCCCCCAGCCAAGTTAAACAGCGTCGAGCATGGTTACCAGTTGGATGGGTGACCGTGTGCGCGCCTTGGCTTCAGTACAGTTCACCCAGCTGTAAATGGGTACCTGCCCTCTTTAGGGTCAGGGAAGGTAAAGCAGCGAGGGAGAGGAGATGGGCGCCGCCCTCAATATGCTGGCCCTAGAGAGGTGAGGTCTCTGACGCCTCGCTCCCCTACAACCTTATAGGTTATGGGACTCCTTTACCTTCCTTTTTACCTGGTTTTTAACAAGGCTGTAGGCTGGGAGGGGGATGGAGGGGGGGGGGGGGGAATGTGTATGGTTTATGTGTGGAGGGAAGTCGGGGGGGGAGGCTGAATGTGTGTGTATGTGTCACTTTTAACATCTTTCCACTTTAAGTGATATTAGTCAATAGGTGAAAGAGAGAAGAATATATGTGTATATGTGTGTGTGCATATGCATATATATGTATGTACACACACGTTACAAATATGTATATTGTTGGCATCCGTCTGTCTCGGGAGACAATGGAGAATGCGCCGTGGGTCAGTCAGTCAGTGTTATTTTGTGCGTATCTGTAGATATATATATTATATTTGTGTGTGCGTGCATGTGTGTGTGTATGCATGCATGTGTGTGTGGGTAGGTGTGTGTGTGTGCATGTGAGTGTGTGTAAAGTGTCCATGAATCTGAAGTGTACCACACACGTGTGTATGTACACAAACATTTGCAAGTACATTTGCACCCATGCACACACACACACACACACACATACACGCTTACCTGCAGACATGCTCACACACACACATACACATTTGCATGCTTATCAATTGACGTCACATTGGTGTCACACTCGTCTTTCAACAGTTTCCAGCTCGGCACTCCATCACTGCAAGGTTTGCTGGCCCTCTGCGCTTTGGGCATACTGCAAAGGGACACCACCCTGACTGAAGCCACGCTGCTGGAGTTATCTAACCTGGTGAAGAGCGGGGACGAGATGTGTGATGTCGCCTTGCTGAAGGCCGCCTTTAAACTGTCACAGGTCAGCTGTGGAATTGTGCTAGTGTGCCTCATATTTTCCTCTGTTGTCAGTAGTTTGTATTGTAATGTGTTGTGTAAGCGGCTTTGATTTGTTGCTTTATAAAGTCCTTACATTAGTAGTAGTAGTATTATTCTTATTATTGTTGTTGTTATTCTTGTTGTTGTTATCATCATCATTATCATTTTTGCATTGTTTTGTATATCACACTTAATTAGAGCAGATTTATGTGTATAAAGTTTTGTCAATTGTCCTGTCTTTTCTTTTTTTATCTTTCTTTCTTTTTTTGTTCCTAGGCTTGAACTCCTAGGTTTACCATTGGTGATAATTTTTTGCATATGCAACCGTGTTTGGGTGGTTTTATCCGACCCTTAAGGTAGCCACATTCTGATTTTGGGGATACAGTGGGGAATTGGCCGTACCAATTTTGCCAGGACAGTCAGGAGGTACCTCCCTGCTCTTTCTGCTTTCTGACTTTCACCTGTCCTAGACTGTTGATGTGCCCAAGTCCGTAAGCACACAGGTCTGACTGGTTTAGAGTTTCCTCCTAAAGACTTGAACATTCACTGGTGGTATGGGGACCACAGAGTTTGACTTTGTATATATTTGTAATGATTTTGTTGTTGATTTTTTTCTTTGTACATGATGTTAGAGCTTATGATTGATGACGGTATGGGGCAAACAGATATTGATTTTTATTTTTTTTTACAATACTTTTTGTTTTGTTTTTGGTTATGTCTTTCATGTTTGATGTGGTGGTGTAAAGGTCTTTGGTCGAAAGTATGCGCAACACAGATCGCGACCTTACACAATATTGTACCTTTTTTTTTCTTCTTTTTTTTCACTCAGTTAGAGCTCCAAGGTTCACCATTGGTGAGATTTTACGTGTGTGATCATTCTTACCTACTATTAAGGTAGCCGCATACCGACTTTGGAGAACAATTTTTGGGAGAACCTTTGGGAGAACAAGTTTTCCTTTGAGAGAACAATTTTTCCTTGGGGAGAACAATTTTTCCTTTGAGAGAACAATTTTTCCTTGGGGAGAACAATTTTTCCTTTGGGAGAACAATTTTTCCTTGGGGAGAACAATTTTTCCTTTATAGCAGCCTCTCTCTTTGTTCTTTTTTCGAGTTTTTTTTGTGTTAGGGGGTTTTCTTTTTCCTTCATGTTGCTTGCTGTAAAACAAGTGTGTGTGATGGTGTGGGCAGGGAGTGGGCAGTGAGGCCTTGGATGCAGTGGAAGCCATGGTGCAACAAGAGTCTCCGGCCCCTGGCCTGTATCTGCTGATGGCTCGACTGGCGCTCCACACCCACAGCGGCCACACGGCCTTGGCCTCTGCTGCCTTGACCCCGTGCTCTGCTGATGCCAAGGTCAAGGTTAGAACGGAGAGAGTGTTTTGTCAGGGTGGGGTTTTTTGTGTTGTTTGTTGGAGGGATTTGTTGTTGTTGTGGTTGTGTTTGAGGAGGACGGAGGGAGCCTGTGAAGAAGAGGTAGAGAAGAAGGGATGTGTGTGGTGTGGTGATATGTGTGTGGATGGGTGGCTCTGGTTGTATGTTTCTAAGTTTCTGTGTTTGTGTGTGTGTGCCTGTGCTTCTCTGTCTGTGTCTGTATAATATGTTGTTGTTGTTTTCTTAATTTATTTTTTGTTTATTTTATTCTTTTCTTTCGAGGATAATGGAATAAGCACTCGTGTGCTTTTTTTCATCCAGTCCCCGTGTGTACGCAGTTTTGTCAATTTTGTCATCCATGGCACACAATGGCCTATGTGAGGATGCATGTATGTGTGCTAGCTTTCATGTGCCTAAAGCAGTGCCTGAATGCAGATACCTGTGTGTGCGTGTGTGCGTTTGTGTGTTTGTTTTTTATTTATTTATTCTTTTATATCGAGGATAATGTGTGTGTTTGTATGTGTGCATGCATGTATGCATGTGTGCATGTGTGTGTGTTTGTGTGCAGGAGTCACTGCTGTGCAGAACTCTCGCTCAGCTGTATGTAGGCCAGCATCGGCGTCGACAGCCGGCAGAAAACGCCCTCAGAACCGCTCAGAAGGCTGTTCACTGCAGGCCAGGTAACCTGACTCGCTAACCCCTCCTCCCATCTTACCTGGTCATCAGAATGATCAGGGCAGTACAGGACACAACACATGCCACAGATGGCACAGACAGGTGGAAAAACTTGCCAGTAGAACACACACACAAACGCACACACAGAGTGGATCAGTGGTTTGGAGGTAACACACCTGCCTAGAAAGTGAGAAAACATGTGTATGATCTCCATTTTTGACTGAATCTTTTCCCCCCATCCACTAGACTGTAAGTGGTGGTCTGGGTGCTAGTCTTTGCGAATGAGACAATAAACTGTGGTCCCCTGTGCAACGCACGTTCAGCGCACATAAAAGAACCCACAGCATCAAGAGAGTTGTCCCTGGCAGAACTCTGTAGGAAACGGCCACTCTGATAGGAAACAAATTCACATTCAGACCAAAAAAGAAAAAAAAAAGAAAAAATAGTGGGCGGCGCTTCTCTTTTGGCGAAGTGCTTGCCTCAGAAAGAGCAGCCTGAATTTCACACAGAGAAAGCTGCCGTGACTTTAAGTGGTATACGCAGACAACACAGATGGCAATCTATTGTTGCCCATGTGACTCTGACACCTCCCTCCCTCACCTCACCTAGTCACCTGGCTCACCAGGGTTGTACAGAACAGAACACACACATACACGTATGTGCATACACACTCAATACACACACTCACGGATGGAGGTGAGGGCACTTCTAAGCTCATGATCATTATAGATACTGATCGCTTATATTTTACAGTCATTGTTCATTCATGTCCATCCCTTTTCTCTCCATGACTTTCTATCACTCTCTTGCTTTCACGCAACTCCTCTCCCCCCATCTCTCCCTCCCCTTCTGTCCCCTTCTCCCTCTCTTTCCCTCTCTCCCCTTCTCTCTTCTTCTCTCCTCTCTCTCTCTCTCTTTCTCTCACCCTCTCTCTCCATTTTTTGTCTCTCTTGTTCTTCTTCCTGTCAATCCTGTTCTCTCTTGCTGATGTCTTTTCTTTCTTGTTTTTTAAAAAATATTTGCAGACACACTTTGCTCTTACTTACTTACTTTTACTTTTTCCTTCCGCTTGTACTCTGTGGCGTCGTGGAGAGATATAAATGTCTGTCTGCTGCAAGGCGGGTAGCTTGGAGGAGGGACACTTTGCTCACTGAACAAAAATCAACTAATGATCAAATAACGTTGTCTCTCTGTCTGTTCAGACGATATAGGGGTGCTGCTCGGCTTGGCCAGTGCCTTGCACGCTGAAGGGGTCATCCGCTTCGTCACCAAGGGCGACACGGCACTGATGACCCGAGAGGTCACCATCCTTGACCTGGCCTTGATATCCAGCAAGGTCACGGTCAGCCAGCGTGTGTGGTGCTTGAAGCAGAAAGCTGTGACGCAGATCATGTTGAACGACATTGATGGGAGTCGGAGGACGTTGGAGCTTGTGAGTGGAGAGGCAGGATGGAGGGAGGACATCATAGTGTGTTTGAGAGAGAGAGAGAGAGACAGACGAGAGACAGAAAGAGAGAGTATATGTGGACTAATTTGATCATGTCTGCTATTTTGGTTTCATCAAGTTGTTAGCGAAATAGATAGCAGCATAGGTTAAGTTTACCTTTTCTTGTTTCTTAAGCGTGTATTATATCTGCATCCAGTTAATTATTTGATTTTCATGTATTATTTTTTTAATTGTTGTTGTCATTTTTTTCATTTGTGTATTTATTCAGCTGGTTCGTTGTCTTTCAGCATGTGACAGAGACTCTAGAAGAACAGATGTGTTGTCAGAGTTGTAACGTGTTGTTTTTTGTTTGTTTTTTGTTAGAATGTAGTTGGATGTGTGTTTGTAATGGTGGATTTATTTGATTGGTCTTTTGGTGGATTGACTGAGGTTTGATTGATTTTACATTGCTGTGGTAGATTGATGGATTGATTGATTTTGTGTCGATTGATTGAAGATGTGGATGGGTTGATTGATTTTTGGACTAATTCATGATTGTTTGGTTAATTGATGGTTGATTGGTGGAGTAATTGATGGTTGATTGGTGGATTAATCGATGGTTGATTGGTTGATTCGCTAATGTGGTGGATTAAGTAATGGTTAATTGGTAGATTAACTGATGATTGACTGGTTGATTAACTGACGGTTGATTGGTAGATTAACCGCTGATTGATTGTTTAGATTAACTGCTGATTAATTGGTAGACTAACTGATGATTGATTGTTGCATGAATTGATTCGATTGATTGAGGGTTGGGTTGATTGATGATCGATTTGTGAATTGTTCATTGACTGGTGGATTAATGCATGGTTTGTGGCTGGGTCAATTGATAAGTCGGTGGACTGGTTGATGGATTGATACATGATTGATGGATGGATGGATTGACGATGGATTGTTTGCCACTGTGTCAGCTGGCCTCCTCAGGACGGAAGGAGTCAGAGTTGGCGTCGGTCCTGCAGTGTGTGGTGGACAGTCATCAGGCAGGACTGGAACCACTGGTCCTTTGCGATGGCAAACCCCTCTTCTTCTGGCAGGTGGGCCTCACACTTGTATACATGTATGCTGGTATGCATGCAGGCAGGCATGTGCATGCTTACATGTGCACATGCACACACACACATGTACATACACAACCACATGCGCACACACACATGCACACACATACATGCATACACGCACACATTAAATCCTGTTCCACTTTTCGTAAGAGTAGGCCATTGTGTGCCAGTGGGAACAGATGACAGAATTTACAAAACCACATACACATGGGGACCAGATGTTAGAAAGCACATAAGTGCTTATTCCATTATCCTCGATATAAAAGAGTAAAATTGAAAATTAAAAAACACACACTTACATACATACATACATACATGCATACACACACACTCAAACATAAGCAAACATGCACACACACACATACTACACACATACTTACACACACACTCACATACATACAAACATACATACATACATACACGCACATGTTCACAAACACATGCCTGCATGCATGAGCATGTATGCGTGTATTATGTGTTTTATGTATTCACTTTTTATTTGTTTATCCTCATCTTTCAAAAACAATAAACAAGCGCTCTTGTGCTTTTTAGTATACAGTTGCCATGTACATGCAGTCTTGTCAATTTTGTCACTCGTTTCCACTGACACAGATGGCCTACTCTTTCAAACGGACAAGCGTGTGCGTGCGTGTGTGTGTGTGTGTGTGTGCGCCGTTATGTACATGCATGTGTATTTGTATATGTGTGTCTGTGTGTGTATGCATTCATACATGCATGTACATGCATATGTCTGTATGGATGATATGTCTGTGTATACAGGTGTTGCTGTGTGGACTGGTGAGGGAGAAACGTTGGCAGGAGACAGGTGTGGTGGTCAGGGAGGCCTTACAGCGAGCACTCGGCCCCAGGTATGCTCCTACACCTGTGCTGGTAACTGTATAAGGAGGTGGAGTTGCTCACGGATTACTGTGTTGTATGCATGATCATGCAGTTATCCTAGGCAGAGGTTTGAGTCTAGCTCTGAGGTTCACCAGTGGTGAGACTTTTTGTATGTGACTGTTTTTGCCCACTGTTTTGGCTCATCAATGTCAAACCTCCCCTGGGAGAAACATGGCAAAAACGGAAGAAGAAGAAGAAGACTGTTTTTGCCCACCATTAACCCTTTTCGTCCCACATAAAACTGTGCAATCTCATTCTCGAGACTAAGCAAATTTCAAGTTGTCACTGCTGAAAGAAGGTTAGATCAGAAAAATACTTGTTAAAATTTTGTTTGTCAATGGATTGTTGGACCACACAGTTGACATGTGGCAGAGGAAGAACCAAGAGTAATCTTACTTCATATACAAGGAAGCTAGCAAGGCTAACTGAAGCTATTCACCAAAAATGAAAGTGATGTTCAGGACACGAGTCCCTCGTTCCGCAGTCTCTTGTAAACGACGAGTGAGTCACGAGGGACTCGTGCCGCGGGAAGAAATGGGTTACGGTAGCCACATTCCGACTTCGTGGATGGTGTCTAATCACAACACCACTAGTCATGCGTTTTGTCATTTTTTTAAACTGTTTTTACTGAACTGTGTGTTCGAGAGGATTTGTCCCAGGGAGTTGAATATTGGTCTTAAGCAAGTCATTCAGGTGAGTGTATTATCTGAGGTCCAGTGAGCAAAGGCATGCAGAACACTTTTTGTTGTTATGTTTGTTGTTGTTGGGTTTTCCCTGTGCTTGTTTTGGGGTTTGTTTGTTTTTGTGTTGGGGTTTGGTTTTGTTTTTTGTTGGTTCTTTTGGAGGGGTGGGGGTTCTGTCCCTTGGCTTAGAGCTCCGAGGTACACCAATTGTGAGAAGGACTTCATGTTCGGGGGGGAGTGGAGTCAGAATTGATGTTAACTCCATGGAAAAGTCCCTTTGAATGAGTGACTTGGTGATGGCTGGAACCCAGGCCAATCAGATCACGAGCTCAATGCTCTGACCACCAGGCTATCACCCCATCTCCTCTCCTTGACAACTCTCCCTTTGCTTATGTTTAAAGTCTATGCAGCATGGTAGAGTATGCCAGAGAATGTCATGTATGTTGGCCTATGTATGTTGTTTATGAGAGTGGCTCTTTTCTATTTCTTTTTGCCAGGGGCAGCTCTCTTGTTGCTGTGGGTTCTTTCTTGTCGACTTAATATAATGTTATACATGGGAGCTCAGATTACACATGGGAGTTGGTCAGATCACAGGTGCAGCACTCTTAACAACTAGTCTATCCTGCCTCATGTATATTCTTTAAGCTTTGGGGTTTGTTTGTTTTTTGTTTTAGTCTTGATTCTTTTTGCATTATTGCAATGTCTCTGTTGAAGGGAATAAATTCTGTTAAAGCCAAGTAAACACAGAAAGCTCAAGGAACAGACTCTTTATTATGACAATTATTTATTACATTTGTTAACAAACAAACAAAAACAAATGATGTAGCATGGCTCAGTTTGCTGCCTATTGCACAAACCAGGATGGACCAAAGTTTTTCAAAGTTATTCCATTATCCTCGATATAAAAGAATAAATAAATAAATAAATAAAGTTTTGATGAAGTATCACACACACACACAAACACACACACAAAAATGCACTGGGTGTGTGGTGTGCTTCAGTGGACAGATGGTGAAGGTGATATGTCTACTCACCATGGCATGGATGGCTACTCACCAGCTCCTGGTGGTGAGTCCACACCTCTCTCTCTCTCCCCCCCCCCCCCCCCCTCTCTCTCTCTCTCTCTCTCTCTCTCCTCTCTCTCTTCTCTCTCTCTCTCTCTCACTCTCTCTCTCCTCTCTCTCTCTCTCTCTCTCTCTCTCTCTCTGTCTCATACTTATCTTCACTCCACTCGTCTCTATCTTTCTTCCATCTTGTCTTCATTCTCTCTCTGCTCGCTTTCCCTCCTGTCTCTCTCATCTTTCTCTCCTCTTCTCTCTCTCTCTCTCCTCTCTCTCTCTCTCTCTCTCTCTCTCTCTCTCTCTCTCTCTCGCTCTCTCAGATATATTGCATGAGATTATATGTATCCATATTTTGTACTAGTAGGAGGGTAAGATATATTTCATAACAAAAAAACCATGATGTTTGTCAATAATTTTTTTTTTTTTACCCCTTCAAGTGGGGCTATGGCTTTTCTGAATTAATTTTCTGTATCTTTCCATCATGATGATGATAGTGCCCGTGACAAAAATGATGACAGCAATGGTGGTAATGATAGTAGCAATTGTGGTAGTGTAGATCATCATCCATCATCATCACCGTGACAGCGATTACAGTAACGACATTGGGATGGGGGTTTTATCCTCATTTCTCTGCTAGAGCTTTGAGGTTAGGTTCACCAATAGTGAGATCTGGCATGTATCACCGTTTTTGCCTGCCATTAACCCTCTTGTATTCAGATTCTCTGAACACAAATAGCCCCTAGATTTCGCTTTCTTTCATTACGCAGAACATCTTGTGCACACGTTAAAACCCGTTCCGCTTTTTGGAAGAATAGGCCATTGTGTGCCGGTGGGAACGGATGACAAAATTTACAAAACTGCATACACACGGGGACTGGATGCAAAAAAGCATACAAATGCTTATTCCATTATCCTCGATATAAAAGAATAAAATAAAATAAAATATTAAAAAAAATTACTTTGGGCCTAAAACCGGGTAGGTGTAAACCGTACTTCATTTCAACGGTGTTTGAATGTTTACAAGAACAAAACTCAGCAGGTGGCTTTATAAGACAATGTACTATAACTTGTACTATATTTTGTGTGTGTGTCTGGGAGGGGACGGAAAACTACTGTGTGTAAATCCCAGCTAATCCTGGTTTGGGGTTAGGGGGGGGGGGGGGGGGGGGAAATAATTTAATCCTGACTAATCCCAGGTCGGGACTAAGAGGGTTAAGGTAGCTGCATATTGACTTCAGGAATGATGTCTAAACATGTGTGCAGGAGGTTTTGTCAATTTTATCATCCATTCCTGCCGGCATGCAATGGCCTACTTTTCCGAAAAGCAGAACGGGATCTAACAGATGTGCAAGTTATTCTGCATGCGTTTGCACTCAGAACCTTGGTTTATAGTCTCATCAAAAGGAGGTGGGGTTTTGGTTTTTTTCAGGGGGGGGGGGGGGGGGGGGGGGGGGAGTGGAGTCTGTTCTGATGTTAACTCCAGGGGAGAAAAATCCCCTCAAACGGGTGCCTTGGTGGTGGCTCAAACCTGGGCCATCAAATCTTCTTCTTCGTCTTCCTTTTTTGTCATGTTTCTCCCAGGGGAGGTTTGACATTGATGAGCCTTCTCCATCTCTCTCTGTTTTGAGCTTCCTCCATATTTATGCCCCTTTCTTTAAGATCATCTGCAATACAGGCAGCCCAGGTTTTGCTAGGTCTTCCCTTTGGTCTCTTTCCATCCACTACGAAGTTCATTGCTCTTTTTATGATGTGGTGGTCTGCTTTCCATTGAACGTGCCCAAACCAGCGCAGTCTATTGGTACTAGCTACAGACTTCAGATCATGAACTTTGCGCATTCTCCATAGTTCTTCATTCGTGATCCTGTCTTCCCATTTGATCTTTATCATGTAGCGTAGCATTCCGTTTTCACAGTTCTTCAACAAACGTTCGACGGTGATGGTGAACTCAATGTTCTAAGAGTATACCATTGTGTGCCACCAGGAAGGGATGACAAAATTTACAAAACTGCATACACACGGGGACAGGATGTTAAAATAAAATAAAAAGCACACGAATGCTTATTCCAATATCCTCAAAATAAAAAGAATAAAGAAAAAAAACCACTAGGTTATCCCATGACATGACATTTGATGATCATGTGCAGGGAGGTGGAAAGAACAGCGACGCAGACCAACTGATTGGGGAAGTGGAAGAAGCATGTGAGACCGTGAGCTTGCTCAGCAAGCAGACGTACCGCCTGACCCAGGTGTTTCTGGCTCTGGTCCATCGGCCCAGCAATGCCAGGTAGGTCCTTTGTCCTGCCATACCTGTCTTGAGGAGTGCTCAGGCTTTGGGTGTGGGCTGAGGGGGGGAGGAGGGGGGGGGAAAGGCGGGGAGCTTGTATGTTGTTTGTCAGGTTGTTGATTGTGTGGTTGGATAAGTAGAGTTGCTTTCCTGTGTTGAACGCTAGTTAGCAAGTTTGTGTGTGTGTTTATGTATGTGTGTTTGGTGTATGTGTGTTTAGGTGTGTGTGTGTGTGTATGTAGGTGGGCAAGAGAGAGAGTTGTGTATGCATGCACACATTGCCTTGTTTGTGTGTAGGTAGTTTGGGTGTTATTGTCATTATTATTATTACTGTTGTTATTCTTATTATTATCATTACTGTTCTTGTAATCATTATTATTATTATTATTATCATCGTCATCATTATTATTATTATCATTGTCATCATTATTATTATTATTATCATCATCATCATCACCATCACTGCTCTTAGTTATTGTTGCTGCTGTTTTATCATCATCATCATCATCATCATCATCATCACTGCTCTTAGTTATTGTTGCTGCTGTTTTATCGTATCATCATCATCACTGTCACCATCACTGCTCTTAGTTATTGTTGCTGCTGTTTTATCATCATCATCGTCATCATCATCATCATCATCATCATCATGTGTCCATTCGTGTGTGTGGATGCTGTTGTCCTCAGGAAAGCCAAGCACCACTTTGCCAACGCCTTGGAGTCAGGCCATGTGACGTCCTGTCTGGGGACAGAGGTGTCTGTGGCACGCAGAGGAATCCTGCAGTTCCTGATAGACTCCGGCAAAGACGCGGACCTTGTACAGGTAGGACAGTGGTTCATCATACTTACCCTCTGAAGTCGGAGTGTGGCTGCCTCTGTGTCGAGGTTGTCGAAAAACGTTCTTGTGCATGCGAAAATTTTCATCCAGAGTGTACTTTTTGTGGTCACACGATTTATGAGTTGGTTTGGGTTTTTTCCTTAGCTAGGGCTTTAAAAGTTCACCAATAGTAAGGTTTTGTGTTTACCACCATTTACCCACCAATAAGGTAGCCATATTATGACTTCAGAGATGATGTCTAAACATGATGCCAGTATGCATACTTTTTTTTTTCTTTTTGGATTTATCTGTTCCTACCAATGCACACTGACCTTCTTCTCCAAAAGGCAGAATGGTTTTTTAACATGTATGCATCATGTTCTGTGTATGTTAGCTCATGGGACTTTGTGGTGGGGGGGGGGGGGGGGGGGGGGCAAGTCAGTACTGATGTTACCTCCAGGGGGAAAATTTGCTTGAAGGGGTGCCTCAGTAGTCCCTTGAACTTAAGCTGTCAGATTGCAAGTTCAATGCTCTAACCACCCAGCTATCCCACCCCAACCTTACAGTGATTCCCAGGTGTGAAGAGTGAGATGGAGCGCATATTCTGGGTGACACCCCCCCACTCCCCCCAGATGTTTTTAAAGCTGAGGAGCATGCAGCAGCAACAGGGATTCAGGCTTGACACACACCTCAGCAATGACACTTCATCTCAAATGATACATCTTTACTGCCAGTAGTTTTATTTGTAAGCTTGTGTATGTGTTTTGGCGTGTGTGACGAATCAGTTTATAGTGGGTAAAAACAGTCGCATATGCAAAATCTCATTATTGGTGAACCTCAGAGCTCTAGCTGAGGTACAACAAAGAAACATACAGAAAAAAGTACCATTTTTCACAGTGGGGGAGGGGGGGGGGGGGGGGGTTGTTGCTACATAGTCAGATGGAGTCTCTCCACTTTCTCACTTGCTAGATGCATAGTTGTATGTAGAAGAGAGGAAGGGGGGTTATGAATTTTTTTGTTAGTTTGTTTTGTTCAGTTTGTTGTGACAATATTTTGTGGACACGTGTTTCAGAAAATACTGTCGGAGGCAGAAGCCAGCGGGGATACTGCCACCACAGAGCTGTACCACAGACTGAGCCAGCACTGACACCTGGAGGGATGACCCGTGCACCTGATAGACGCATTTTCTTTTCTTGCATTCAGTGTGAACTACTTGAAATTTTAGGCATATTCCTCAGACTGGGCTCGATAATCATATGTGCCCAGTTTCATTCTGGTTTTGCTTTTTTGGGGGGTGAAGAATTGATAGATAAACGTAGCTTTTCTGCCTGTCTATTCTTGCTGCTTGTGTCTCAAAGGGCCAGGTTTTCAGACTTTGCGAAGAAGAAAATTTACTGATGCTCCCTTGTTGCTGCGTTTTGGATTTTTTGCTGACAACCTCCAGTTTTACGATTAAAAAAATTGTCAGCACTCCCTGTGGAGTGTCACAGAATCTACATCTCATGAGAGCATTATTTTGAAGTGTGGTGCAAAAACAGATAGATCCACCGGGTTGGAAAATCATATCAGTAATACATTTGGTTGACAAGACCACTTTTGTCTAAGGTGTTTGTGTCAACATGCCTCACCTAACCATGGGTCTGACTTGCCCACAATGGACAAATTGTAAATTATGTAAAGGCTCGTCTAGAAACTGCTTTTTTTCAGTTCTCGTCCCCCCCCCCCCCCCCCCCCCCCCCCCCCCCCCCCCCCCCCCCTAACTGCTTATTTACTGGGTTCTTTCAGTGCAATAATTCATAAGGGCGTTGAGATTTTTTGTGTGTGGTAAAAATCATAGATCTATGCTTTTTTTTTTTTCATGCATGTTAGTCAGCGGGGTGTGGATTGCAGAAATCCAGATATTCATCTTAGAAAGTAATCTTTTCGCTGTTTTCCTAGTGCTTGTGTGTTGAGTTTGCCGATGGGGTTCCATTTTCCATTTTGGGGGGGGGGGGGTTGCCTGTAAAGCAGGCAGGCACACTAATAATGGTAGAGAGAAGTACAGCCATAATGTTGGAGATTCAGAATTTAGGGACTGCTCAGGCCATGCATGACTTCAGCTTTCTGCCCAGTCTTTGTATTGTGTTGCATTGTGTTTGTCACAACAGTTTGTTTAGTTGGGTTGTTATGTTCGTTTCTTTGTTGTTGGGGTTGTTTGTTTTTTGTTATTGGGTTGGGTTTTTTGTGGGTTTTGTTTTTTGTTGGTTGGGGTTGTTTTTTGTGTTGTTTTTTTTGTTGGTTGGTTGGTGTTCTTGTTTTTGTTTGGGGGGGGGGGTGTGGGGAGGGGGGGTCTCACATGGTGGTTGGGGTTTGTTTTTTTTTTTGGGGGGGGGGGGGGGGGGTGTTAGGTTTTTGTTGTTGTTTTGTGTGTATAGCGGGGTGGGGCAGGTGAGGTTGTGTGAAACTTTGGCTGCTCACATGAAAGAGATTAATCTGTGGCAGTGTTGTGCACTATTTTCTTTTGTCAGCATAAATTATTTCTCCACCTTTAAGAGAGAAGCACAGATAGAGAGTGAACATTAGTCACGAGAAGCACACTGTATGTATTAAAAGTATGGTGCAGCAACAAGGACAGATTTGAAGTGATGAACTTGAAGTTAGGACGGACTGCAGATTATCATGAGAAATACGCACAGCATACAGCAAAGTATGTTGCATCAATGTACAGATTTGAAATGATACGCTTGAAGCTGAGACAGACTAAACATTGTTGTAAAAAGCACACTCAGCATACACTGAAGGTTAACACTGGCTGGGGTTTCTTTTGTGATTTCAGAGCATGTTGTGCGTGTGTTTGTCGGCCGTTAAGTTGTTTGCGATTCAGCACAGATTTGCAGACTATTATTGCATTGTTGGAGGAGGATTTTGCGATGAAACTTTTTAGAGGGTTTTTTTTGGGTTTTTTGCTTTATCTTGTTTTGTTTTTTGCTTTCTAATATTGTGACTTTTCAGTCTGCAATAAAATCTGCTTGAAAGCAAACCTAACTGACTGCCTGTATTGTTTTCTATCATTTTTCTTTCAGTTTCCAAACCTCTTTTGTGTATGTATGTGTGCTCTCTCTCTCTTTGTCTCTGTCTGTCTCTCTCTCTCTCTCTCTCTCTCTGTCTCTCTCTCTCTCTCTCTCTCTCTCCTCTCTCTCTCTCACTTAGGCATGGGATTTCACTCATCAAACAGAATAACAAACCAAAAGAAACCCTGGCAAAGGAGGGCACAAGGCAAGAGCAGATGGACAGGTCTGTCAAGTTTACCTGGAAGCCAAGCCCATCATCAAGGCCAAGCAACACTATAAGTGGGGACAAAAATCAACATCCACACTACAACATAGGAGGCACCATGGTCGAGTGGTTTAGGCGGTCAACTCGTGATCCAGAGGTCGCAGGGTTCCATCACCGCTGGTCGGTGTGGCTGGGGAAGACACTTTTACCCTATTTGTCCTCACTCCACCCAGTGTGACAGTGGTACCAGCTCTGCTGGGGAAGTATTGGCGAAGCTAGGTCCTGTTCACAGGGGTGGTGAAACTCAGTTCGTTAACGCTAAGAAACCAGGATAAGTCGGTCTAGGCCTTCTGGCTCGAAATGAATAACTGCAACAATCAGACCCCTACTACCTGCTGGACCCAGCGAGAACAGGTCTGTATTTTCAGACTCTGGACAGGCCACAACTGCCTAATCCACTATATGTATATGTACAAAAAATCCACAGAGGCCACACAGAGGAGTGCCTTTGCGAGGCATGCATGTATGTGAGTGTGTGCATATCTGTATGTGTTGTGTTTATGTATGCTTCTGCTTGTGAGGTTGAAACTCGTATTATTTTATTCCTGCCCTTTCCACCGTTTTTTATGTTTGGGGGGTTGTTTTGTTGTTGTTTGTTTTTGGGGGGGTTCAATTTTCATCTCCCCTAGTACTGCAGTTATGCTTCTGAATATGGAATCTTTCATGCAGTTATAATTCATACAGTCATTCTTCCATGACTTTTGTGTTCCTGGGGGTTTAATCCAGAGGTTTTGGGGGTACAGTTTACCTTGGGTAAAAACTTTTATGTCAACCAGAAAATGAAGTAGGTGTTCCTTTTTGCAAACACTTTTACACACACACACACACATTTTCAAACACACACACACACACACATTTTCAAACACACACATACACACTGGTTGTGTGTGTGTGTTTTTCTCTGGTTTTTTCTTTCTTTTGGAGTCAGTTTTATTATTATTGGTTATGGTAATAATGTAGTTAGATGTTATTGATCAAGTTGTTTTGTTCCTAGATAGATGGATTGATGGGGGGAGGGGGGGGGGGGGGAAGCAAATCCATTGCTTATTCAATATACCATCTGGAAATTTTAAAAATTGACTTCACACACACACACACACATGTACACACACTTACATACACTCACTCTCTCTCTCTCTCTCCCTTGAGTTTAGTACTGCATCCAATTCTTCCAACTTAACGCTAGAAGTCGCCAAGACTTGTATACAAACTTTACAGCTGATGAGTAATATCGGTGGTCTTAGTTGATCCAGTGGTCTAGAGATAACACATCAGCCTGGAAAGTAAAAAGTTGTAGGTTTGATTCCTATTGTATGTGTGTGTGTGTGTGGGGGGGGGGGGGGGGGGGGGAGTCAAGACAGCCTAGTCATTGGAGCATTGAGCTCATGATCTGATTCCCAAGGTTCGACTGATCACCTGTTTGAGGAGAACTTTCCCCTGGAGTTAACACCAGTACTGACTCCACTACTCCCCTGAATGTCCAAATGGGACTATAAACAGAGGTCCTGTGTGCAAACACACATAGAACATATTGCGCACGTGTTAAAACCCGTTCCACCTTTTGGAAGAGGGGCCATCATATGCCAGTAGAAACGGATGACAACATTTCATAAATGCATGCACACTGGTGTCATGTTTAGACATCATCCCTAAAGTCGGAATGCAGTCACTTTAACTCCTTTCCTTTACTGTGACGTGCCGAAGCTTAAGAATCGGCAGACTTAAAAATTTTTAAAAACAACCCAAAGTGATGTTTAACTCAAGGGAAAGTACTCTGGCCCGTAGGGCAATCATTTTTCTAAACACAGTTTCTTTCCTTGACCATAAGCTTGCCTGGTTTTTGTCTGTTGGCTAATTTTGTTTGGCATGTCAACAAGTGATATCTTTGGGATTTCAGGCTCTCCAGTGTTATGATTCTTTAAAAAAAATATGTTGTACAAAAAGTGACATCAGATGGATTAAGCCAGCTTCAGGGAACTTTACTTTGGTGAAAAATCATCACATTGCTTCAAGGCACAGTTTAAGCCATGTAAGATACCAGCCCTAATTTTCAAAACTTTTTATTTATCAGCATTCAGTGACATATTTTGAAAATTTGTAAAAAATAAATACAGTCATCTATTAAAAAACTGTGAAACAATCTCAAAAATAAACATTATATGCATTTCAATGATGTATAATGTGTATGTCATTATTATGTTGGGTAAGTCTACTGAACTTTTCAAATATAGCCAAAATCACGGGTCACCACAAAATGGCGAGATCCATTTCACTGCAGCTCCAATGAGTTAATGGTGAGCAAAAACAGCTGCATTCAAAAAACCCTCACCATTGATGAATCTTGAAGGTTTGGCTGAGGAACAAAAAATACCCAATTTCAAGTTAGACATCTTCCCCATCCACTGGACTTTAAATGATGGCCTGTGTGCTAGTCTTTGGGATTTTTGTTTTTGTTTGTTTTTGTTGTTTGTTTGTTGTTGGGTTTTTTTTGGTTTTTTGTTGTTGTTGTTTTTTTTTTTTGGGGGGGGTCCTCTGTTAAGAGTTTTGAGGTTCACCAGTGTGACTGTGCACGATGTACACGACTCCACCTTTCCGCCAGGTATTTGTATTGCACTGCATTGTGTTTGTCACAACTGTTCATTTGGTTTGGGGTGGGGGGGGATGGGTAGGTTTGGGAGCGGGCTGGTGATTATGTTGGGATATATATATTCTCTCTCTCTCTCTCTCTCTCTCTCTCTCTCTCATATATATATATATATATATAGAGAGAGAGAGAGAGAGAGAGAGAGAGAGAGAGAGAGAGAGAGAGAGAGAGAGAGAATGTTCGTTTTGACCCTGCAGTTCACAGTCCCTTAATCCGAAATCTCCACTGGGAGGTAATTTTAATCACAATAACAACAATTTGTGTTTGTTGTTGGGGGGGGGGGGATAGCAGGTATTTCACGCTGAGGTGTGCTGTGGCTGACCCTGTATCATCATCATCATTAGCCATTACACCCAGCGGTGTGTAGGGCAGCAACAAAGCGCTTCCACTCCTGCCTATTCTGGGCCAACCTAGTCACTGATCCCCAAGAGTGCTGCATGGCCTTCATCTCACTTTCTACAGTTCTTCTCCACGTTGCTTTTGGTCTTCCTTTCTTTCTCCTTCTTTCGGGGTCAGTGAAATGTGTTCTTTTGTTGATGGGGTCTTTCGGAGGATGTCCCCAAATCCCTTCCACGTCTTCTGGTGTGTGGTTTCCCCATGCTTCTTGCCTGCTTTCCCCGTGTAGGTCTTCATTGGAGATCTTTTTGGCAAAGACCCCGAGAATTCTTCGCGGCATTTTGGTGTGGGGGTCAAATTTGGTAAGACCCATTCCCGTATCCCCAGCATCAGAACGTACGGGGTAGACAAAACAAGTTTGGGTATAGTTCAGCTTGGTGTTGGTGCTGTATGAGTTGATCTCCAGATATTGTTCTCCCCAAAACAATTCTGGCCTTGCCAGTCTGTTGGGTGTCTTTTTTTTGTCCCGCCCTTGGTTTTTGATGATGCTCCGGTATGTGAACTTGTCTGTTGGCCAGGTCAGTTCCTTTCCCCTTTTTACAGGGGCGGGTTGTTTTCCATTTGGCGACATTGCTCTGGTTTTTTGGTGCTAATGAACCCCCACTTGTTTCCCAAATGTTTGGAGTCGTGGTTTCTCCTGGATTTTTGGTGTTTTTGTGGGCAGCAGGCCGGCATCCAAAGTCAAGGTGTTAGTGTTGAGAACAGGCCCCAGCGAATCCCTCTTGGGGGTCTTTGTTGTCTTCCCTATCCCCCAATCAAGGGCCAGTTTAAAGAGAACTGTGACTCACACATCCTTGTCTTATCCAGTCTTGCTTCGAGACAGTTTGCTATGGCCCCGGCATTGAAGTTGTATAGAAACTTTTTATTAAAGGTGTCCAGTTCGATGGGAAATTTCCATAGGTCAAAAGGGTATCCAAAAGGCTGTCTTGTGTATGCTGTTCAAATGCCTTTTCGAAATCCCCAAAAAAATTTCCTCAGTTGTCTTTGCCACTCGGCACGTTTGATGATGTTTCTGGCGTAATTTGGTCTTAATCCTTTTTGCTTCCTGAAAACCCGCTTTTCCTTCTCAAAACTTTTGTCAAGCGTCTGATTTTTCTGATGTGACTTGGCCGTATCTTTCTGGCACGACAAAAAAGTGATTCCCCTCCGTTGTTGCAGTCCCAGGTTCCTTTCTTTGGGGTTTTTACTATCATCCCTTGGCCAAAATCAAGTACTTTCTCTTTTCCATGCGTTGAACAGTGGGTTTCAGTATGTCGCTGCTAGTTTAGAATTGCCTTGAACAGTTCGGCCCAAAGGGTTTTCCCGGCCCGGTGACTTGCCCTTTTGAGGGTCTTTAGGGAGCCCCTATCTCTTCCCTTTGTTTGGGGGGTTTACGTTTAAGTCTAATCTTTTGTTGCTTCTGGGATGTCGGCTGTCTCGTAGGGGGTGGGCGGTTGAGAAAATTTGGGGGTTTAGCCATCTTTCTTTTTGCTCTTTTTTGTTGTCAACGTTTCCCCTTGTCGTCCGATTGGGCCCCCCCGGCTTTTAAATTTGTTGCATCTTTCTTGGTGATTTTGTAGTCTCCCTTGCTCTCTTGGGCCCCCGCCCCTTTTGCCCAGTGCCAGGGGTCCCTGGCTTCTTTTGTCCGGCGTGCGAGTTTTTCATTTTCCCGGTGCCCTTGTACAACTCTTCCCGCCTCTTCGTAGCCCTGGAGACTTTACTTGCAGAATCTTTCTTGGTCTCCCTTTTTCTTGATGGCATTGAGGGTCTTTGTTTGGGTCAGTCTTGTTGGTTTTTCTTTGATGGCCATGTTGCCTTTCTGTCTCAGTGTAAGTTTTAAGATCTGTTTTCCTGTGATCTTGTCTGTGTTCTGTCATGTCTGCGGTGTGGAATTGTTTTCGATCTTTTCGAATGCGACTTCCGTTGGTGCTCTTAATCGGGGTTCAAAATGCGTTGAGTGGTTGGTCTTTTGGGTTTTTCTTCGTTTATCGGTGTGTGCTGTCCCAGGTGATGATTAGCGGGGGGCCCAGGGCGGGGGAGCGGGGGCGAGCAGCACACCCCGTGGGGGGGGACGCAAAAAAAAAGGGGCCGGGAGCGGCGCCGGGAAGGGGGCGGGAGAACAAAAGGCATTTTTTTTTTCCCCCCCCTTTTGAAACTTTTTTCCCTCTTCCTTTGTCCCCCGGCCCAAAAAGGCTCTTTCTTTTTTTTTCTCCCTTTTTCCCCCCCTCTTTCCCCCCCCCCTTTCCTCCCCCCCTTTGCCCTCCTCTTTTTTCCCTTTCTCTTTCCTTTTCCCTCCTCTCTCTTCCCTTTTTCTTTTTCTTTTCCCTTGTCCCCTTTTTCTTTTTCCTTTTTTTTTTTCCCTCTTGTTTTTTTCTTTTCCTTTTTCCTTCTTCTCATTTTTCTCTTTTCCCTTTTCTTTTTTCTTTCTTTTTTTCCTTTTTTTTTTCCCCCTCGTCTTTCTGCCTTCCTTTTTCTCTTTTTTCCCCCCTTTGGGGGTTTCTTTTCTTCTTCTTTTTCCCCCCTTTTTTCTTCCCCTTTCCCCCCCCCCCCTTTCCCCTTTTTTTTCTCCTCCCCCCCCTTCCCTTCCCTTTTTATTTCTTCTTTCTTCTCTCCCTTCCCCCCTCCTTTTCCCCTCTTCTCCCTTTTCCTTTTTTTTTTCTCCCTCCTCCCGTTTCTTTCTGTTCCCCCCCTTTTTCCCTTTTTCCCTTTCTTCTTTTTCCCCCGTTTGGCTTTCCCCTTTACTTTTCTCTCTTTTTTTCCCGTCTCTGTTGCGCGGTGGTAAAAATTCTTTCCCCTTTTTTTTTGGGGGGGGTTAGCACTGGTGATGGTGATGTTGATGTGTCTTCCTTCACTGCATCATTGGGCGCGTTGTGGGCTTCCACTCCTAAGGATCGCTCAAAAGCCTTTCTTGGGATGTGGGAACTCCCCCTTGTGGTGTGGTGTCATCTCTCCCAGGTAGAGGCGGTTTCTTGGGTGGTGGTTCTCACTCTCCCCGACCATCCTCTACTCTCGCTTAATCCTGGAATGGAGGTTGAATTTCTATCTTATGTTACCGTCCCAGCTTGCCTGTTCATACTTGTCTCCGTTCCAAATGTCCTAGTCTGATCTTAGTTTTGGGGGGTGTTCAGGTCTTCCCTTATCTGTGGTACTTCCTTCGGCTTTGGGTCAGCATTCATCGGTCCACTGGCCCCGGGAGGTCCTTCCCAGCAAAAGTATAAGTTTTCTCTGTTGCTGTTTCTGTAATTTTTTTTTTAGGGGACAGGGTTGTTGCCTGGCCAACCCCCCCAACCTGGAGGAAGGTTTTCCATGCCTGGTTGGGGGCAGGGTCCTTTCTTGCAATGTCATTGTAAGCATCCCCGGGGGGGGGGGGGGGGGGGGGGGGGGGGGGGGGGGGGTTGACCCTGTAGCACTAATTATTTGCACCTTCCCCACGTCCAAAGGGCTGCACACCGTATTAATTTGTGGGTAATTTAATAGAGTGCGGTGAGAAAAAATGTTGGTGATTTTCACTTTTTTTAAAGCATGAAAAAAGGGACTGTGTTTTGGGGATTGAGGACATGAGCAATACCAGGTAGTCCGAAAAAATTTGGGAAAATAACCAAAAAGGGGTTTTTCCTGTTTTTTCCTCAGCTTCCCCCGCGCATGCATATTGCTGAAAGGGAAGGTAGCAGACGAAAAGGTGGGGGGGGTCAGTTTTTGCTAAAAAATTTTTAAAAAAATTTCCCCTCTTTTTGTTCAAAATACACGAGTTTTGAGTCGGAGGCTGTCTTTCACAAAAGTGGTTTTTTTTTATGTAGATCCCTTAGTCGTGCGGTTGAATTAAAGGCCCAATAAAAAAAACAAAAGGAAAAAGAGTGTTTTTTTAAATAGGTGTGAGCTGATCTCGTGGGGGTAAAATTTAATCCCCAAAGTTGTTTGTGGTAGCCCAGTTTTTGCCCCGACAGTGGAAGTGGGGTGTTGTCAGCTGTCAATAACAACCCTGAAAAACCCTTCAAAAAAACAGTAGCAAATCCTAGGGGGGCACCCCGATTTATCTCGATAATTTAAACATTGGATTTAAAAAAGAAAAGCGTCGGCACGTGAAATCCCCCGAGGGTATAAGGTGAGCAACACGTCTTCTTCGACCAAATTTATGCTACCTCCCAAGTCACCATGTGGGTTTTGGGCAGAGTAGGTCTGTGCCTAATCCGTAAATTTGAAGTAGGTCTAGGCCCCATAAAATAGAATACAGTCTTTGGGCCAAAATGGGTTCCGTTTGTCACGAATAGAGTGTGAACAGGTCTTTAGCAGAGTGGGAGGGGGGGTCCTTGCCCTTTTATCCCGTCATTTAAAATTGCAACCTTTTTTTTCAGGATCATAATTAGGCTACAGTCTGGCTATGCCTTTTTAACAAAAAAGAAAAAAAAGGAGTGAAAAAAAATGAAGGGACGAATGAGATGGGGGGAAACTGAAGGACCAAGTTGTTTGTGTGGTATGTGTGCATTTATTCACATAAAACTCCCTCTCCGTTCAAAGAAACGCGCAATCCCCACTCTGAATAAATCTAAAAATTTTTAAATTTGAGATTTCAAGCAGAAAATGCGATTGTCACCCCCTAAAAAGTCCACAGGAGTATTGATGGACCCCCTCAAACAAAGTACACAGCAGCCATTTTGACTTTGTTTGCTATGGTGAAAAGCATTGGTGTTTTCTACAAGTCTTAAACCCAAAAGTTTGCTTTTGAAAAATATTCACCCTTTTTTTAACCTCTGGATAATGTGTTTGGTAAACCCCAAACAGTTAGGGGTTTTCATGGTAACTTCACTTTCAAATTTATTGTTTTGGGAAAAAACCCCTTTTCTTCTTAGATCCAAAACATACTTTTATTAAAATGTAGATCTAGATAAGTTATCTGGACAAAACAAAACATTTAAACAAACAATTCTTTTCTATTGAACTCTAAGATGAAACAGAAAAACTGACTTCAGTGAACATTTACCTTTTTTTTAACAGTTCACAAACACTGAAACAGAATTACATTGCATTATCGTGTGCAGGCAAAGTGTGCTGATTTGAATTGGTATATATATTATTGTGCAGTGTTTTTAAAACTGAAATAATTTTATTGAGATGACAGCCCCGTATGCCACTGCATTCGTGGGTAGGGCTCTGAACAAATTTTTTTGTCGGTCGTGCATGTGGGGTTTCTGCTTCTGAGTGTTATACCCCCTTGAAAAAACCCGAAAAATGAATTCAAGTACTGGACCCAAAAAGGCGAGATCCATGGAGGTGATTAATTGTGAAGCAAAGGAGGTAAGTGTGACAGTGTTTTATTTTCTTCTTCTCATTGATTATGTTATCCGTGAAATCGAAGATATTTTTAAGCAAAAATTTTAAACAGCCACTTGCAGGGACACAAACCAGCTTTAGTTAAATCATCACTGTTCAAAAGTCTAACCCCTAGGCTTCTTCCCCCCCCCCCACCATCCTTATACCCTGTAATTATTCCCTGTTTATGAGTGGGGGGGGGGGCAGCTTAGTGTTAGAGCATTTTCACTATGATTTGATGACCCCGATTAAGCCCCACTGTAAAACCCCCTTTAATTTAAGAGGATTTTTTTTCCCGATTTTTGTCAGTTCTGTACCCACACCCCTGAAAGTCCATTGGATAAGACTTTAAACCAAGGCCCATTACATGTATGAACACACAGAGAAAATCTTGCACACATTTTAAAACCCATTCTTCCTTTGAGAAGAGTAGGCCATTCGCTAGTAAGAAGGGATGACCAAAAAAAACACCAAAACAAATAAAACAAGCACAAGCAAAGCAGTTTAGATATTATCCCAGAAATCAGAATATGGTTACCTTAATAGCCTGGTGGTTAGAGTGATGTATTCGTGATCAGCTGACCCAGGTCGAATCTTGTTCAAGGGGATTTTTCCTATGGAGTTAACATCAGTGCTGACTCCACTCTCCCCAAAAGTCCTTCGGATCAGACTATAAACTGAAGTCCCGTGTGCGAACACACGCAGAGAATCTTGTGCACACATTAAAACTTGTTCTCCCTTTCAGAAGAGTAGGCCAATCGTGCTGTTATTGTGTTAATAGCAGATGACAAAATCTGAACAAAAACACACGCAAGTAGGTAGTAAAATTGTGAACATGGGGATAGGCAGAAGATGTCCATTCTGCAGTGTTATCTAGATCTACTCATATGGCATTTACTTTGAAGTATTTGGGTTTTTATGCTTTTATGTCTCCTGGGAATGCTAAATTAAGCAGAATGGCTGGTTTTCTCAGCTCTGTCTGGTTTTATTGGCTTTAAGAATAATTATGGTATTGTATCATTATTTATTCATTATTGTTGGGGAGCATTTTCAGCTTGACAGTGTTGGATATTTGAAATCTAAGGGATTAGGGGGTGTTGGTTTTGAACTTGAAGTGAAACTAGAAGAAGTGAAAGCCCTGATATATAATGGCTTTTCTGGTTAGTAGAATGATAATGATATTAAATCTTTGACACTAGTACTGTCACTTTTGTTGTACTGCATTCAGTTAGTCAATATCGCAAGTTCTGGCACTAATGGAATGTAGACTTTGTTGATTAAATTTTTCTTGTGCGTGTCAGGGTGTGTCATTCTTATTTTGATATAATTTTACCATGTCTTTGCATCAAATTTCTTTTAAATCTCTGTGTGTGTTTTAGTGTAGTGTAATGTGTGTGTGTGTAAATATGCACACGTTATGCGAACGAGTGCGTGAATGTGTATGTGTGTGCATGCAGAAATCACACTGTATTGGTGTTATCCACTTTAGATGATAAGCTTTCTATAAACAAAAGCCAGTTGTCTACCTACAACACCAAACACAATAAAGCAGCACATCTGCTGCAGTAGCTGTCTGCTTCTTTATATAGTTTATGTCACCTGACATCATTCAACCGAGAGAGGGGGGTGGGGGGAGGGAAAACTTATTGATCGAAATGTTTCTTCCTCTTATTTCGAGGATCATATCTTCATGGAATAAGCACTTGTGTACATTTACAAGTACATGCAGTCCCCATGTACATGTGGTTTTTGGGGTTATTTTTTAAGTTTTGTCATTTTTTTCCCCCCACTGGCAAACAATGGCCTACTCGGCTACTGTTCCGAAAGGTGGATCAGATTTTAACATGTGTGCAAGATGTTCAGCGTGTATTCCCACACAGGACCTTGGTTTATATTTTTTTTCTGAAAGAGAGAGAGAGTGATTGATTAATTGATTTATTTATTTATAGATCGATTGATTAATTGATTGATTGATTGATTGATAGTCTTTACTTCCTAGGGTAATAGATCAGAATTAAATCTATTATCATACTTTTTTGCAACCAGCCCTTGCCCCAAATAGGGCTATCAGTATCATTGATAGCATTTGGTAAATCATAACAATTTTATTTGAAAGACAGACAGACACTGAGACAGACAGAAACAGAGTCACAAACATATACAGACATAGACCCAAAGAGAAAGAGAGGATAGAGAGGTAAGGGAAATGGCAGAAACAACGGGAGTGATAGAAAAGAGGAAATTTCCAGCTCAGAATTTCCAGAAAGTGGGAGATGCTATTCATACTGAAAGAGCTCCCCGCATCCCCATCACTGCATTAGGGGGTAGGGGCTCACAACAATGTGGGGAAAAATGCATATTTTGGCTTTGCTCAACACAATGTTAAAATACTCTTATGTATATTCATGAATATTAAGCGTCAGTGCAGATTGTACTTATTTCATATTATATATCGGTGCTATGTTGTTCTGAATGAATAAAAATTTTGTTTACACCCAAAACACAATGGACACTTAAGAATTCCCTTCACTTATTCTTGTGTTTGATTTGTTCCCAAACGAATGTTCATTACCTGTTGATGCATCAGCCATATTGCTGTAACCACAAAATCTTTTTCTTTTTTCTTTTTTTTCTTTTTTTTTGGGGGGGGGGTTTCATGGCTAGGGCTCTGAGGTTCACCATTGGTGAGAATTTTTGCATATATATATATATATATATAATTATAAATATGCAGCCATTTTCTGCCCACCACTAAGGTTGCAGCATTCACTGATGCAGACTTTGGGGTTGATGTCTAAACATGACACCAGTGTGCACATGTTTTGTTATAATTATTTTATTAGTTTGTCGTTGTTGTTTTGTCATCCATTCTTGCTGGCACAAATGGCCAACTCTTCCGAAAGGAAGAACGGGTTTTATTTTGTGCGCAAGATGTTCTGCATGCATTTGCATACAGGACCACAGTTTATGGTCTTGTCTGAAGGACTTTCAGAGGGGTGAAGTCAGAACTGATGTTAATTATCTCCAGGGGGAAAAAATCCCTGTGAATGGGTGTCTCCGTAGTGACTCAAACCAAGGCTGGATCCAGGGCCATCAAATCGCAAGCACAATGTTCTAACCACTAAGTTAAATTACTCACACACACACACACACACACACACACACACACACAAAACACACACACACACACACACACACACACACACCTCTTGTTTAATTGTTTATGAAGAAAAGTCAGACTGTGTGTCATGTTTTGAGTAAGTTGCAACAACACAGCAGCAGCAACAACAACAAAATGAATACAATTCCCACTACTACTACTACTACTACTACCACCACCAACCACCACCTCTACTGCTACTACTAGTACTACTACTGCTACTGCTACTGTTACTACTACTACCACCACCACTACTAGTACTACTACTACTACTACTACTGTTGTTGTATTGGCAAATTTTTTTGCTGCTGTGAGCAGTGAAGATTTACATGATGGGGTATCATCACCATTATCACCATCATCAGCAGCAGTAGCAGCAGCAGCAACAGATGGTCACATCTGCTATTGACACTGCCTTGTCTACTTTTTTTTTTTCCTTTTGAGATCAGATTTTCAGTTTTACTGTCAGCAGCTGTGATGTGATAATAATAATTATAATCACAGACTTGTCTGCTTTTTATCTGTCTGTCTGTTGACTGCTGGAGAGCTGGAAAGTGTGTCTTTGATTAAACCATGTTATGGATCGGTGGTCTAGAGGTAAACGCGCCTGTCTAGAAAGCGAAAAGTCCAGGTCGGAAGTGTGCGGTGGTTCGAATCGTGCTTGGACCAAAAACTTTTCTCCCATCCATTAGACCATGAGTGGTGGTCTGGGTGCTAGTCTTTCGGATGAGACAATAAACCAAGGTCCTGTTTGTTACACATAATTATTTAGTGCATGTAAGAGAGCCCACGGCAACAAGAGAGTTGTCCCTGGCAAAATTATGTAGAAAATAGCCACTCTGATGGGTAAACAAATACTGAAATAGAAATACAGTTGCAGACAGGAAAAAAAAAATGTAATGGGTAGCTCTGCTCTTGTGGCAACGCTGTCTCCATGGGGAGAGCAGCCCAAATTTCACACAGCCATGACTTAAAGTGGTATAAATAAATAAATTGTTCTTTTCCTGGCCCCTGTAAACTACTTGAAAACATGTGGGGAGTGTCTGTGTGGGGGCGTGAGAGGAGAGGGGGTATGTGTGTGTGGAGTGGATAGGTGTGTGTATGTGTGTGTATGTGTGAGACACCTCTGTGTGTGTGTCTGACATGTGTGTGTGTGTGTGTGGGAAATATATGTGTGGTTGGGGGGGGGGGATGTCTTTATCCAAGTTATTCTGTTTCTGTTAATTTATTTTTTCATTTCAAGCATAATGTGATAAGCACTCATGTACTTTTCTTAACATCAGCATGCAGTTTTTAAGATTTTGTCATATGTTCCCACCGGCACACAATGACCTACTCTTCCGAAAGGCAAAATAAGTTTTAACATGTGTGCAAAATGTTCTTTGTGCGTTCACACACGAGACCTCAGTTTATAGTCTTATCCAAAGACTCTGTGTGTGTGTGTGTGTGTGTGTGTGTGTGTGTGTGTGTGTGTGCATTAGTGTGATGCGTGTGTGAAGTGTGTATGCATGTGTGTGTGCATGTGTGCGTGCATGTGTGTGTGCATGTGTGTGTGTGTTTGAACAACAGGGACCGGGGTTCAGAGAACTAGGAGAGTGTTTTATCTAAATTATGCAGGATTATCATTATCATGATGTGTGTCTGTGTCTGTCTGTGTATACTGTTGTTATTTTGGGATGTATTGCTGTTAGGTTTATTCTCCTGTTCAATTTGTTTGTAATCCTCCATACCCCAAAAGTGGTGAAAGGAATTAAATCTTGAATCTTGTGTCTGTCTGTCTGTCTGTGTATTTGTGTGTCTGTGTTTGTCTATGTGTGTGTGCATGTTTGTGTGTAAGAGAGAGACAGAGAGAGACAATGACAATGACAAATAGTGATTTGTCAAGCTTTTCAGCCCATTTACATAAGGGACTTTGGGGGAGGGGGTAAAACTCAAATAAAATTAACAACAAAGAAAATGAATGATCTAACTTCATGAAAAGAGTCTTCGCAACTGGAACCAAACTGCTAGAGAGAGAGAGAGAAAACTCTGAACTCTGAACTGGTTTAATGTACATTGGCCTTTGGCCACAATACATACAGTGGAGAGAGATAGATTGGCTAACTGATTGATTAATATGATTGCTACATTTTGTTTTACAAGGGTAACAGGAAAGTATCGTTAACATACTTTTTGTAAGAGAGAGAACAAATAGATTTAACCAATTTACCAGGTACAGATTTTAACAGTGTTAGCAAGTGTCACCAATCCCGTAAGCACTACAGCTTGAAAATGGAGGACATAGTACTATACTCCACAAAATTTTAAAAGATAATATACATGACAAGATTTTTCGTAAAAAAATACTCACATGAGTATATATTATATGAAAATAAGGTTCTTTTTAATAACTGCATGTATACAAAAACTTTGCTGTCATAATGAGCGAATATGACATTCAGGCTAAATGGTGTTGAAATAACAATAGCATATTGGAAGGCTGGGAGTTCGGTGTGGGGGGGGGGGGGGGGGGGGGGGGGGGGGGCAGTTTGTTGTTATGTTAAACTTCTGTTTTTGTTTAGGATTGGGGGAGGGGTGGTTCTTGGCTAGAGCTGCAAGGTTCACTGATGGTGAGATTTTTGCGAATGCAGTAAATTTTGGCAACCATGAAGGTAGCCGCATTCCAACTTCAGGGATGATGTCTGAGCACGACGCTAATGTGCATACAGTTTATAAAAATGTGTTTTTTTGGTTCTGTGTTCCGTTTTACCAGTACAGATGGCTTACTCTTCAGAAAGGCGGGACAGGGTTAACATGTGTGTGAGAGATGTTCAGAGTGTGTTCGCACACAGGGCCTTGGTTTATAGTCTCATCTGAAGGACTTTTTGAGGAGTGGAGTCAGTACTGATGTTAAGGGGGGGGGGGGGGGGGGGGGGGGAATCCCCTTAAACAGGTGGTGGCTTGAACCTGGGCTTGATCCCAGGCTGTTAAATTGTGAGTGCTCGCTCTAACCACTAGGCTATCCAGTCCCCGGAAAGACTGTATTTAAACATTTCATGCCTAAAGTATGAAAACTTTTAGCCATCACACTTTCAAAACGTGATTCACCATAGATATTATTAAAGAACCTGCCTTTTTAAAATTTTACTGAGAGCTTAAGATAAGTTCATCATTGCTTTGAGAATTGAGACTTAAAAATCTTACGAAGTTGCAGCCCTGGTATGTCCTCTGTAGTCGGCGGGGCTATAAACAGCATGATTGGATTGGATTGCTTTATTTTATTTTTTTACTTATTTATTCTTTTATATCGAGGATAATGGAATAAGCACTTATGTGCTTTTTTACATCCAGTCCCCGTGTGTATGTGGTTTTGTTAATTTTGTCATCAGTTCCCACCTGAACCGGCTTTCAAAAATGATATCAGCAATGTAGGTCTTATCTTACCATTGGTGAACCTCAGAGCTCTATCCAAGAAATGAAAAAAAAAGAAAAAGAGTTATTCATTAACAGTTACCTCTAACTGGTTATATCACAGAAGTTAGGTTTGGATAGATTTTTTTGGTATTGTGTAATTATATACCAAGTATCGCTATCTCTGTATAGGCAGTTGACAATTCAAATTCTCCCAACCATCAGACATGTATGTGACCAAGTCATTCAGGCAATATCATGAATTTGTGAAGATTGTAGTCTGCTCCTGTGATTGAGGTAACGCTCCTGCCTTGAAAGCAAAAAGTCTGGGTTTGATCCAGGTCTGGGTTCAATCCCAGACTGTGCCTGAAAACTTTTCTCCCACTGACTAGACCATGAGTGATGGTCTGGGTGCTAGTCTTTTGGATGAGACGAAAAACCGAGATCCTGTGGGCAACATGCATGTAGCGCTTCTAAAAGAACCCTCGTCAGATAGAGAGTTGTCCCCGGCAAAATCCTGTAGAAGAAAGGCACTCTGATAGGGAAACAAATATACATGCAGATAGGAATACATATAAAAAAATAATGTGTGGCGCTGCACTTGTGGCAATGTGCTCTTCCTGGGGAGAGCAGCCTGAAGTTCACACAGAGAAATCTGCTGTGACTTATAGTTAAAGGGGTATTCAAGATACAAATACCATGACGTAAAAATAAAAAATAAAAATGTAATGCCCAAAATCATTTTTTTTTTCTTTTTAAACTGTATGAAAGATCCAAACGACTTTGCTAAATTTGTGGTGGTAAAACCAAATTTCAATGTGTGTAGCCTATCTTTTCTAAAATCAATCCAAAGAATGGTTTTGGTGTAACCACACTTATTGATTGTGTAAAGATTGTTAGAAATCTACCGCTTGTGTTTATTATAATATATAGTTGCCAGTATATTTGGATGTTACACTGATAAGTTATCATGTTTTTGTTTGTTTGCTTTATATGATTATGTATTCTGCAATATTCCAGTATATTTGAATGGAATTTAACCATGGATAACTTAAGTAGGTTTAATCGATCAAAAGCAAACATATTTTTTTGTTAGAACGAGAAGTGTGTATTTAATTTTGCACAGTTTGTACAAGAAGTAACATATTTTTTGTTAGAACTAGAAGTGTGTAGTTAATTTTGCTCAGTTTGTACAAGAAGTAAAGTGGTTTTCTCCCGAATGAGTCCTGTGACTGAGTATGATACAAGCCTATGCTTTAAGATTGCTGTTAATCTAAGCATGCATGTATGTGTTTTTGTTCATTTGTTGTTTGATTTTAAGTATTTTCACTTTGAGTGATATTAGACATCTGTGTGTATGTGTGTGTGTGTGTGTTTGTGTGTGTGCGTGTTTGTGTGTGTGTGTGTGTTTGCACAATCATGTTGTCTATTTCCAGAATATATATTTCAACCCAACAACTAGGTTCTTAACTTTTTAGGGCTAGTATATATATCTTCCACTTAAACGCAAGCACATATTATGTCCACAGGGTAGATAAAGCAGGCTGAACAGGAGCATGGCTTGTTATTTTTAACCTATGGCCTTATCTTTGTACCAGGGCCCCAGGGGAACGACCCCAGTATCCTGAAGCTGGTGATTCCCTCTGCCTCCGCTCGCCCAGTACGACGGGGGGCGCAATCAGTTTGCTGGTCAAAGAAGAATTATTCAGCAAGGGGAGGTAAGTACCTACATTTATCTAGACTGTCTTTTGTTTGAATGGTTGTGAAAATTCGGCGATGGATGGGTTGGCCCCAGTGTGAAGGATCAGTGTGCTGGTCAAAAGAAAAATTATTCAGCAAGGGGAGGTAAGGTAAGGTAAAGGAATCCCGTAACCTATAAGGTTGTAGGGGAGCGAGGCGTCAGAGACCTCACTTCTCTAGGGCCAGCATATTGAGGGCAGCGTCCATCTCCTCTCCCTCGCTGCTTTTACCTTCCCTGACCCTAAAAAGGGCAGGTACCCATTTACAGCTGGGTGAACTGGGGGAACTGTACTGAAGCCAAGACGTGCAAACGGTCACCCATCCAACTGGTAACCACGCTCGACGCTGCTTAACTTGGCAGGGGGAAAGCTAGTGCTCCGACCACTGAGCTATCCCGGGAGGTAAGTACCTACATTTATCTCTGGTTTTTGTTTGGGAAGGCCGTGAAACTTAGGGAAATGCTTCAATCGGGGCAAAGAGTGTGCTTCTCAGATGCTGCAGTGGCAAAGTTCAAAACAAGCTATAATTGGTTTCTATCATAATAATTATTCTAGGTACGAAACAAGCTGTAAGTCGTATCCACCATAATTATGATTCGTACTAATTTGTGCGCCTATCACGGTGTCAATAAATCATATTTTAAATGGACACTTACCTCTCGGATAAATCTGAGTGATCTGGGTTGTGTGTGTATGTGTGTGTGTGTTGTGTGTGTGTGTGTGTGTGTGTGTGTGTGTGTGTGTGTGTTGTCACTGTATGTGTCAGATTGTTGGTAGATATTATTTCTGAGTCATCAGTGTGTGTGTTGATCTCTTGGTAGAAGGCGTGTTTTTGTATAGTTGTATTATGATAAAGAAGGATCTGACAATATATGGTTTTGATTGTGTGTGTGTATGTGTGTGTGGTGTGCTAAACATTATTACCTTTTGGTGTTGATCTTGCAGACTACTAACATATGTATATAATTATATATCTATACACAGTTTGCATTTTTCAGAGAGAGAGAAGAACGGTAACTTTGCAAATTGCGGAAAAGAAAGCCTTTGTGTGTCTATTGTATAGCACGTCACAGTATTCTTGGATTTTTTTTCCTACTAAAGTGGCGATTTGTCTTGTTTATAATATATCTATTTTCCTATCTTCATGACAACCACTTTTCCAGGTATCGTAATGAGTCTGATTGTTTTTTTCTTTCTTGTAAAACTTTTTAGAACACAGACTTTTGGGTATGTTTATATTAGTTGGTGACACATTTGAAAGTGCGAGGGTCCCCAACTGAAGATGAATTTGGAAAGGCGGTAACTCAAAATTTGCTTTTTTTCCCCTTCTTTTCATTCCTCAGCTGTGCCCTATGGGGATGCCAGGGGCTGTCAGTATAAACAGCATCCCCCACCATCTGGAAATTTTGTGGTAGGATTTCCCTTTTTTTCTATCTTTCTCTTTGCTTCCACCTTGTTCCTTTCCTTCCTGTCATCTCCTGCTTGTCTATTTTCTGCCTACTTGGTCCATTCTCCTTCGATTCCCATTCAAGGGGATATTTTCCCCTGGAGTTAACATCAGTGCAGACCCCACTCTCCCCAAAAGTCCTTCGGAGGAAACTATAAACCGAGGCCCCGTGTGCGAACGCACGCAGAACATCTTGCGTACACATTAAATCCTGTTCCGCTTTTCATAAGAGTAGGCCATTGTGTGCTGTGGGAACAGACGACAATTTACAAAACCGCATACACACGGGGACTGGATGTAAAAAAGCACATGAGTGCTTATTCCATTATCCTCGATATAAAAGAATAAATAAATGAAATTAAATAAATAAATTCTCCTGCCTTTTTTCCAGATAGACAAAAGCTGACAATTCTCTCCCATGCTGAAGTCAGATGCGCTGAGCTTGTCTTCTCACGCGCTTAACAGCAGCGCAATGCATTTTTGCTCATATAACAGATGGCAATAGTTGCTGCCTGAGTGTTTGATGAAGAAGAAGAATAAGAATTCTTTGGCTAGAGCTCTGAGGTTTACCAGTCTTACTCAATGGTGAGAATTTTGCGTATGGAATCGTTTTTGCCCACCATGAAGGTAGCTGTATTCTGACTTCAGGGATGATGTGTGACGTCAGTGTGCATGTGTTGTTTTGTTATATATAGTTTTTGTCATCTGCTCCTTTTGGCACAGGTGACTTGCTCATTTGAAGGGCAGAACAGGTTTTAACATGTGCGCAAGATGTTCTGCATGCGTAATATGTTCTGCATGTGTTTGCACACAGAGCCTAGGTTATAGTCTCACCTAAGGACTTCCGGGTCAGTGGAGTCAGTGCTATTGTCAGCTCCAGAGGAAAAATCCCCTTGAATGGGCGCCTCAGGGGTGGTTCGAACCCATACTTTATCCCATGCCATCATTTCGCGAATGCAACACTCTAACCACTAGGTTATCCTAGGATATGAGAGTTATAAGCGCTTACAAACATGACACTTACAGAACTATTCAATCTGCACAAACAGACACATACACATATGCACAAAAGCACATGTGCACACATGCACATAGACTCATGTGTGCGCACACATGCAAGCTCACACACACACATGCACATAGACTCATGTGCACAGACACAAATACAAACACATGCAGGCACACACACTCACACACACATATGCATGCATGTGCGCGCACATGCACACACACACACATACACATGCGTACACTCAAATACAACACATTCATGTGTACACACACACAATACAAACACTTGCACGCACGCAAAACACACAATACAAACACTTCACCATGCAAACACCACACACACTTACACACACACATACACTACACACACATTACACTACACACAACACACACACTTCACACACACACACACTTATACACACACACACAACACACTTACACACACCACTTACACACACACACACACACACACCACACACACACATCACACACGCACACACACAGTGCCTCATTTTGCTTTATGTCGATTCAACAAACCATGTAAATACTTTTATCATCCTATTCACACTGTGGTTGTATCGCTAGCTTTAATTCTTTTAAATATGCTATTATCTCTCTCAGACATTTTGTTATCTCTTCTGATTGTCAGTTATAAATCTTTTTGTTTTGTTTTAAACAGTCATTTTATATATATTTTCATTGCTTGGCTAGAGTTCCAAGGTTCACTATTGGTGAGATTTGGGGTTTGTGACCGTTTTTTACCTGCCATAATTTAAAGTAGCTGCATTGGGACTATGGGGATATACTGTTTGATGTATCTTCTTTACACACATGCACACGCACGCATGCACACATGCATACACACCCATACACTCTCACACACACACACACCGCATCATACACTCACACACACTCTCACACACACACGCACGCACATGCGCACGCACACACGCAGGCATACACACCCATACACCCCCCCACACACACACTCACACACACCTCACACACACTCACACTCACACACACACATATACACACACTTCAACGTCCTCCTCCTCCTCTTCTTCTTGGTCTTCTTCTTCGAATTCTTCTTCATTTTCTTTTCTTATCTTTCCATTATCCTCGAAACAAAAGAATAAATAAATAAATAAATAGATAAATAAATAAATAAATACAAACATGTGACGATCACTCACAATGTGATATTGTTATAGTGTTAGTCAAGTGGTGTTACTATTTTACTAGGGGTGGGTTTCTCTCTGTGTTCCAGGCAATTATGTTGTTCTCGTTGGTCTGCGCCTGTTGCCTATTGAATGGTTAGTTACAATCATTATCATCGTCATCATCATCATCATCATCAGAATCATCTTCACCATCACTATTATTGTCATCGCCATCGCCGTCATCATTTTCTTCTTCTTCCCCCTCCTCCTCCTTTTCCTCTTGCTCTCTTCTTGTCTTCTTCAAGTTCTAATTTTCTTTGTCTTCTTCAAATTCTTCTTTTCCTCTTCCTTCTTCAAATTCTTCTTTTCCTCTTCCTTCTTCTCTTCTTTCTTCTTCTTCTCTTCTTCTTCTTTCTTCTGCAACTTCTTCTTCTTCTTCTTTTTCTTCTTTCTTTCTTTCTTTCTTCTTCAACTTCTTCAAATTCTTCCTCTACTTCCTTTCTATTGTCCTTCCTCAAATTTTTCTTTGTTTTCTGTTTCTTTATTTAATTTTTCTCCCCCTTCAAATTCTTTTTCTTCTTGTCTTCTTTGAATGAGGCTTCTTCTTCTTCTTCCTTTCTCAAGACTCAAGAATACTTTAATGTCTCAACTAGAGAAATTATGAGTGGCATTTTAAAATTATAATTACGCAGCATGCATTATTAAACAATACAGATTAAGAAATAACACAGTATTTTAAAAGCGGACAGCAATCTACGTCACACACACACCCGCACCCACCCATCCACACACACACACACACACATCCATCCATCCACACATGCACTTACACCACACACATGCACACGTGCACACCAGTAAAAGTTAAGAGTAGCAAAGCAGAACCACAACACAACAATAATTCAAACACATCTCATGAAACACATCATCAGCACAATCAATACAAATATCACAAGTAACTTTACAATAAAAAGAAAGTTATGACAAAAACATTTTGATTTTTTTTTTTAAATAAAAAAAGTTTTAACACTATTTCCCTTCCACCCATCACAGCTTGCACTTGTTCTTTGCCTGGTACTTTATATAAAACTATGCATGCACACACACACACACTCTCTCTGTCTCTCTGTCTCTCTCTCTCTCTCTCTCTCTCAGAGGCATATTCATGCACACGCTGTTATTTGATGATTTAATATGAAAACCCCTTTAAGAATTATTCTTTTAAAGTTTAACATTGGTTTAGAAGCTGAATTGACTTGTTAATAAATCTGTTTTGGGTTCTGTTTGTTTTTTATTTTGGCATTCAGAATCTTCGACCAGATGGAAGCAATGCATAATGTTGTGAAAGCATGTGGGTTTTGTCAGTGGAAAATGTCTTAAGCTTTTTTGGTCATCTGATTTTCATACAATGAATTTAGCGTCTTTTGCTTTTCTCCAACAATCTTTCCACACACATTCACAACTTTATTCAATACGTTCTTGTTTTTTACATTCAAACAACCAACCCAGCATAAAAACCCATAATTATGATATCATATTTCTCTTCTTCTTCTTCTTATTTCTTCTTCTTCTTCAAGTTCTTCTTTTAAATTCTTCTTTTAGTTCTTCTTCTTCAAGTTCTTCTTCTTTTAAATTCTTCTTCTTTTAAATTATTTTTTTCTTTTGCTTCAAATTGTTCTCCCTCTTCAAATTCTTCTTGATGTCTTCTTCAAACTAGTCATTGTCTTCTTCAAATTAGTCGTCATCTTCTTCTTTCAAATTCATCTTCTTTCTATCTTTCCGTTCTCCTCTTCATCTTCTTTTTTTTATAGTCTTCTTTTACATCTTCTTCATCATCAAATTTCTCCTTCTTTAGATGCTTCTTCATCCCTGAAGTTGGAATGTGGCAACCTTCATGGTGGGCAAAAACGGTGGCGTACACAAAATCTCACCATTGGTGAACCTCAGAGCTCTAAGCCGAGGAATGAAAAGCAAAGCTTCTTTGTTGGTACATTGCTATTGCAGTCATCATTTTCATCTTCTTCTTCTTTCATCGTCACTAGTATCATTCTCATCACCAGTAACAGTATTGTTTCTGAATAACTAAGAAACATGGCTATTTCTTCTTTATTGAATGCTCAGACTGCAACTATCGTTGTCTGTCCTCTTAGTGTCGGTGTTGCATTGCTGTGAAGCGCCTGACAAGTCAGGCCCAGCACATCCGACTTCGGTGTGGGAGAGAATTATTGTCTGTTTGAAGTAATACTTTTTATTTATGTGTACGTGTTGACACCCGGGTCTGGTGCACTCCCTTTCCCCAACGACTTTTTAAAAATTTTATTTTTTTATTTGTTCTTTTATATAGAGGATAATGGAATAAGCATTTATGTGCTTTTTTACATCTAGTCCCCGTGTGTATGCGGTTTTGTAAATTTTGTCATCCGTTCCCACTGGCACACAATGTCCTACTCTTACGAAAAGTGGAACAGGATTTAACGTGTGCGCAAGATGTCTGCGTGCGTTCGCACACGGGGCCTCGGTTTACAGTCTCATCCGAAGGAAATGTGTACTTATGAAACAACTCTGTGTGTGTGTGTGTTTCTGTGTCTGTGTCTGTACGTCTTTGTCAAAGTCAAGTCAAAGTCAAACTTTTATTGTCAGATGGTACATTAAATAAGCAGTGTATACGCTTTTTTTTTTTCATCAAGCCATCTATCTAAAGAAAAAAAAAGAGAGACAAAAAGAGAATAGATATTTTTTATGTTTGCATGTGCAAGTGTGTGTGTGTGTATGAGCATGTGTGCGTGTGTGAATAAAAATATACACAGTTTTAGGCATTATATTGTGTGTGTGTGAAGTACGTGTGTGTGTGTGTGTGTGAAGTGTGTATGTGTGAATCACTGAATGAAAATATTCATATTTGCATATAGTTTTATGCGTTATTGTGTGTGTTTTTGTGTGTGTGTGTGAAGTATGTTTGTGTCCTCTACAACATAAGGGATATATATATATTTTTTTTTAATGTTAAGCAAAAGCTATCTCATTTCAATATATTTAGATGTTGATCTGTCTGTCTGATTGTCTGTCTGTCTGTCTGTCTGTCTGTCTGTCTGTCTGTCTGCTGCTGTCTGTCTCTCTCTCTCTCTCTCTCTCTCTCTCTCTCTCTCTCTCTCTCTCTCTCTCTCTCTCCCTCCCTCTCCTCTCTCTCTCTCTTTCTCTCCCTCTCTCTCTGCCTCTCTCTCTCCCTCTCTTCTCTCCCTCTCTCTCTCCCTCTTCTCCTCTCTCTCTCTCTCTCTCTCTCTCTCTCTCTCTCTTTCTCCCTCTGTCTCTCCCTCCTCCCTCTCTCTTCCCCCCCCCCCTCTCTCTCTCTCTTTTGATTGTTTTGATGTATGTATGTTTACAAGGACAGATTGTACGACTTGGCTTGGCCTAAAGTTTTCATCCTACATACCAAAGATCACTCATTCATTCTCTGTCTGTCTGTCTGTCTGTCTGTCTCTCTGTCTGTCTGTCTGTCTCTCTCTCTCTCTCTCTCTCTCTCTCTCTCTCTCTCTCTCTCTCTTCCTCTCTCTCTCTCAAAATCGCAGCTCCTATTATAACTGAAACACTCACTTACGTCTATAACTAATGTATTGCCAATTGCTTCTTCCCATCACTGTTCAAACTGGCCAAAGTTATTCCATTTTATAAGTCTGGAGACTCTTCAAGCCTACGTAACTATAGGCCAATATCATATTATCAATTATATCCAAACCTCTTGAGAAACATGTGCACAAACATCTTAGCCATCATCTAGAACACTTCAGTCTTTTAACTGATAACCAGTCAGGATTCAGGAAAAATCATTCTTGCCACACAGCTCTTACCAACATTGAAGATACTTGGCATAATAATATAAATGAAAATAAATATTGTGGAGCCGTTTTTGTAGACTTTGCCAAAGCATTTGATGTAATGGACCACAAACTATCTTCTTCTTCTTCTTTCTTTTTTGTCATGTTTCTCCCAGGGGAGGTTTGACATTGATGAGTTTTCTCCATCTCTCTCTGTTTTGAGCTTCCTCCTTATTTATGCCCCTTTCTCTAAGATCATCTGCAATACAGGCAGCCCAGGTCTTGCTAGGTCTTCCCTTTGGTCTCTTTCTATCCACTACGAAGTTCATTGCTCTTTTTATGATGTGGTGGTCTGCTTTCCGTTGAATGTGCCCAAACCAGCACAGTCTATTGGTACTAGCTACAGACTTCAGATCATCAAGTTTGTACATTCTCCATAGTTCTTCATTTGTGATTCTGTCTTCCCATTTGATCTTAGTCATGTAGCGTAGCATTCAGTTTTCACAGCTCTTCAACAAACGCTTTTGTATTGAACTTCCTGTTTTGTATGCCGAAAACTATCGTTATATGGTAAATCTGATAACAATCTGAAGTTAATTAGATCATTCCTGCATAATAGACAAGAATATATCTTGATCAATAACACTCAATCGTGTACACTACCTGTAAAATATGGAGTACCACAAGGGTCTGTTTTAGGCCCACTTTTATTCTCTCTATATGTTAATGACCAATAATCAATGAATCATGTGAACTTTTTTGTGATGACACTACAGTTCATACTAGTCACACTAGTCTTGACAGAATATCTACCTCATTACAAAGTAGCATTGATTCTCTAAGCCAATGGTGCAGTTATAACCACATGTCACTTAACCATTGAAAGACCAAAGTCATGCTTATTACAACAAGACAAAAGAGACAAAACGTGACAACTAGAATTCTACCAATATTCATGAATAACGAATCTATTGAGGAAGCTGAAAACCATAAACTTCTAGGTATTGTGATTGACAAAAATCTGTCATGGATGGCACACATAAATACATTGTGCAAAACAGTCTCCAAACACGTTTACCAACTATGCAAAATCAAACACTTTATCAACACACATGCCAGAAAACTATTTCTACTTGCTTACATTTTATCTTCAATCAACTATTGCTCTACCCTTTTTGACACAGCCAGTGCCAATATTCTAAAACCTCTCAATAGCACTTACAAACGAGCACTCAAAGCAGTTCTCTTAAAATCTTCTACTTTAACCGTAGCAGACTATGCAAAACTTGAGATTCTTCCGTTAAAAGATATGTTTACCCTGAATAAAGGAATATTCATGCATAAAGTTATGACGGGTCAAGCTCCACTAACACTGCAATCTAAATTCCAATTGACTTCACGATATCCTACCAAAATTCAGTTACCAATACCTAGAACTGACCTCTATAAATCAAGCCTCACATACTCAGGTAGCCTACTCTGGAACATGCTACCAACATATGTGAAAACATCCCAAAATAAAGAAGCTTTCAAGAAAGCTATGTATAATGATAATAATAATTATTATTATTGTTATTATTATTATTATATATGGAATTCATATAGCGCTGAATCTTGTAAAAGCAAACGTACTAACTGATATGCTAGCACAACAGTTCTCTTGCCACATGTACGCCAGTAAATTTCTGTTCAAGGAATAGTCACAGCATGCCACCTTGATCATATAATAAATGAATTAACCATTGTGTTATGGCTTTGAAATGCATACTATTGGTTTATATAAACAAAATTATCCATAAGAATTATTTAGTAGCTATGTTAAGTTGTGTAATTTTGTGTATACTATGTACTAATTTGACGCTATCGTTTTCTTTGTCATAAATAAAGAGCCTACTACGTTAGACTGTTTTGATATAATTTTTTATAGACTTTATGTATGTCCCTTGTATGTTATATTTTGTTTTATTAATATCATTTTTACTATATACTATGGAAGCAATATTTTATGATGAGATTGCTTGTGTAGGTGTTGTCAAAGATAACATATTATCCAGCTAATCATTCAAATCAAAAATGTACTCTCTGGCTCTGCCCATCTGTCTGTCGCTCCCCCCCCCCCCCCCCTCCCTCTTTCTCTCTCCCTCCCTTCCATTCTTCTTAAAACTTAAACCATTACAAATGCAGTAATTCTGTTGTTATGAAAATTGGAAATTCTCTTGACTGTTATTGTTCTTAATCATGCAATTTTATTTTCTATATATAAGTATGCATTTTACTCAATTGGAATTGTTAAATTTATTTGTTTATTTATTATTTTATATTGAGGATAATGGAATAAGCACTCATGTGCTTTTTTACATCCAGTCCCTGTGTGTATGCGGTTTTGTAAATTTTGTCATCTGTTCCCACCGGCACACAATGGCCTACTCTTTTGAAAAGCTGAACAGGATTTAACGTGTGCACAAGATGTTCTGCATTCGTTTGCACACGGGGCCTCGGTTTATAGTCTCATCCGAAGGACTTGTTTTGTCTTAATTGTTAGACATATGTTTGTATACAGATGTTCTTTGCAGGCTACATTTTGGCTTGTTCATTATTGATAGCTTATCTTAAGGTGAGAGAGGTTTGTGTGGGTGTTTTGTTACATGCACTCTCTCTCTCTCTCTCTCTCTCTCTCTCTCTCTCTCTCTCTCTCTCTCTCTCTCTCTGGTATTCTATCATCGTCCAAAAAGCATACAATATTGTTCTCCATCTTCAATCAATATACCATGCCTCTTGGAAATGTACTGAGTGAGTTTAAACTGATTTGCCTAAAACTGGAACCATCACATTGATACTAGCCAAAGGTTTGAGTTTTATAGAACATACTGCAACGGTCATGACTTAATAAATGCTATTTACAACTTGACATGAATCGACAACTGAAACATATCACAGCAAAATTTAGACTCGGTATATCTGATCTGAATGTACATCGTTTAAGATACAGAACATATAATGATCATGATTTGTTATGTCCATGATGCAATGTGTCACAAGAAGATGAAGTACACTTTGTTCTATGTTGCCGACAATTACATGACCTTAGATTGAAATTTATTCAACCAAAATATGATAGGAAACCATGCTTGTTGAAATTGAATTTATTGATGTCCTGTACAAATCCTGAAGTTATACAGAACTTTTCTTTATATTTGTACAAGGCTTTCAAACTTAGAGAGAAATAGTCACTTCGTGAAGTACCGTACAACTTCGTGATTAAACGACTTTTCACTGTACTTATGTTATGTATAATATTGTTCACATTCCCCTTCATAAGGGGCTGAGGCCTATTTGAATAAATCATCTGCGTCTGCGTCTCTGGTATACCTCTTATATATGAAATGTATTATTTTTATATAAATGTTTGGTTTATACATTTTATAGTGATTTATTTTATCATCGTCCAAAAAGCATACAGTATTGTTCTTCATCTTCAATCAATATACCATGCCTCTTGGAAATGTACTGAGTGAGTTTAAACTGATTTGCCTAACTTTGAATTGTTGTACTGATGCTGTTGTTGGCGGGGCTGTTAAAACTGTTTTATATCAGGCTCAATCAGGCACACCCCCCCCCCCCCCACCAAAAAAACAACCCAAAACTAATTGACTGAACCATCTTTTCTGTTTCATAGAGTGACAGAAACGCAATGAGTTCCTTTTGTCATTTTCCAGTGTATGCATACATTATTGTTTTATTTCACTTTGGTTCGGTTGGTTATGTGTGTGTGTGGGGGGTGAGTTGATTTGTTTGGTTGTTGTTGTTTTGGGTTGGTTGGGGTTTTTTGTTGGGGGGGTTTTGGGAGAGGGGGGGGGGGGGGGGGGCTGTGTTTAGATTTATAATGATTGAATCCTCCTTATATGACCTGGATTTAAATCTTTCTTCTTCTTCTTCTTCTTCTTCGAACACTCAGACAGTAACACTTGGTGTCTGTCATATGAGCAACAATGCGTTGTGCTGCTATGAAGCGCCTGACCAGTCAGACCCAGCGCATTCATCTTCAGGGTGGGAGAGAATTGTTATCTTTGAAGCCTTTCTGAAGGGGGGAAAAAAAGGCAGGAGAATGGACCAAGAAGGCAGAACACAAGACAAAGAAGAAGGAGGTGGCTGGAAGAAAAGGGGAAAAAAGGTAGAAACAAAGAGAGGGATAGAAAAGAGGAAATTCCTAACACTGAATTTCCAGAAAGATGGGGATGCTATTTATACTGACAGGCTCCCAGCCTCCCCACCGAGGGGAGGGATGGAGGAGTGGGGGGAGGGGAGGGGGCTCACAATAAGATTTGAATGAATTGAAAGGTCACTGCGCCTCACTTTTGTGTGCTGTAGTGTGTTGGATGTGTAAGTTGTTTCAATGACCTAGCCCAGAAAGTTGTGTCAGTTGTTGATGTGAGCGAAATGCCCGGGCCTACGTGTAACTGCTAGTTATGCTTTGAAGTGTTCTGTGGAAATTTGTCTTCACCCAATGCAAACTTTTTAGTACCACACCATGTGTAATTTCTCCATTGTTGGATCAGGAGGGCGAGGGGGTGAGGTGGGGTGTGTGTGTGGGGGTGGGGGATCCTCTGAAGTCGAAGTATGGCTGCCTTTATGGTAAGGGTTTTGGGGTTGGGTTGTGTTTTTTTCCATTTCCTTGGCTTGAGGTCTGAGGGTCACCTATGGTGAGATTTTTGTGTATACAAATGCTTTTTTATCCATCCCCTTCCCCCATTTATTAAAGGTAGCTGCATTCCGACTTCAGGGATGATGTCTAAACATGACACCTGTGTGAATGCAGTTTTTTGTTGTTAATGTATTTTTTTATTTTTTGTCATCCATTCTTACTAGCGTGCAGTGGCTTACTCTTCCAAAAGACAGAATGGGTTTTAACTTGTGAGCAAGATGTTCTGCATGCATTCACACACAGGGTCTCGGTATATTGTCTCATCCAAAGGACTTCAGGGGAGTGGAGTTGGTACTGGTGTTAACTTCTGGGGCAAAATCCCCTTGAACGGTGTGTGTGTGCATGTGTATGTGTATAATAACAAATGAAAGAGTATTCTTAACATTAACAGATCAAGGAAAAAGTCAAAAATTTTAAAATCCAAAAAGAACTGCAAGAATACTTATAGGACTTAACAACAAACCTTTAGCAATGTCCATCGTAAGATTTACACCTGAAAACTTTGCTTGAGAAGAAATAAAGATGAGGCCTGAAACAAATTGTCCCCAAAAGAACGCGACATATAAACTTTTTGATGACAATAAGATCCTATGTTTCAGATCTTTACGAACGTTCTGATTTTTTTAATCTGATGTAGACTCACAAAGAGCAGTCTCAGTCTGGTCTGTTTGGGAAATGAAGCAAGCACACTTTGATGTAGATTAAATCAACATGAAAAAGAATGAGAATCCAAATATCATGGCAGTGAATGTTTATTCACATATACAACATAATTACAGTCATTGTCTTATAATTTATACAGATGGCTCACTTTTAGACAATCATCAAGCAGGTTCAGCATTCATCATGCCAGCATTAAAAATAGAAAAGTCATATTATGTTGGTAAAAATATCTCTATTTTTACAGCTGAACTGATCGCTATTCTCATGGCTTTGACTTTCATTGTAGATCATCCATACTGTTTCTTTCATGTATTACTTTGTGTGGATTCAAAATCAGTATTATATGCCTTAAAGTCTATAACTTATAAGCAATCTACTAAGCTTATACTAGATGTCAAATTCTTCATACATCTTCTACGTTTAAGAGGAATTTGTGTTTCCGTTTGTTGGATTCCTTTGCACATAGGATTATTTCCTAATAGAGTGTATGTGGGCATGTGGGTGTCAAGTCAAGTTAAATTTTAATTTCCAGATGGTAGGTACATTGAATAAGCAATGCATTTGGTTTTTTTTCATCAAGCCATGTGTGTGCGCGTGTGTGTGTGTGTGTGTGTGTGTGTGAGTATGTGTGTGTGTGGGTGTGCATGTGTGTGTGGGTGTGCATGTGTGTGTGTGTATGTGTGTGTATGTGTGTGCGTGCTCTGTTTGTATGTGTGCGTGCATGTATGCATGTGGATGAGTATGCACGTGAGTATGCATGCATGTGTGTATGCACATGCATGCAACAATAAACAACAAAACAACAATAACAATAATTTCAATTCAGTTTTTGCAGGCCATATCATATAGCCCATAGGAACAAGAGTTAATCATAATTATACTTCCATGTGTGTGCCTGCCTCTGTCCCCAGTCATCCTCAGCACTAGCCTGCACCCTGATGTGCACGCTCAGGCTCTGACGTCGCTGGAGGACGAGTTCTGGGACTGGCGTATGAGCGATGCTCCCCTCTTCTCCACTGCCAGCGGGGAGACGCGGTACAATGACCAGCTGGAGTCCTTCCTGCCCTCCGTGTATAGCACCAGAAAGGTAAGGTATGGTAGGGTGGTGGTGGTGGTGGTGGGGGAGGGTGGTGTGGAGGAGGGTGGTGTGGGAAGGGTGGTGTGGTGGTGGTGGGGGGGGGGGGGGTGAAGGAGGGTGGTGGTGGTGGTAGAGGAGAAGGATGGTGGTGGTGGTGAGGGGTGGTGGTGGTGGTAGAGGAGAAGGATGGTGGTGGTGGTGGTGGTGGTGGTTGCAGTGGTGGTGGTGGTGAGGGTGGTGGTGGTGGAGAAGGGTGGTGGTGGTGGAGAAGGGTGGTGGTGGTGGTGAAGGGTGGTGGTGGTTGTGGTGAGGTGGAGAAGGGTGGTGGTGGTGGTGATAGTTGTGGTGGTGATGGGGCGGTGGTGGTGGTGGAGAAAGATGGTGGTGGTGGTGGTTGGTGGTGGTGGTGAAAATGACAAAATTTACAAAACCGCATACACACGGGGACTGGATGTAAAAAAAGCACATGAGTGCTTATTCCATTATCCTCGATATAAAAGAATCAATAAAAAAATAAATAAAATAAACTTGTGCGTGTGGGCAGACTGTGGTGGAGAACTTTCTGGGTCGTCTACAAAACATAGCTCGCGGTCATCTGAACAAGGTGGAGCAGCTGGACTATGACATCTTCATGGACCTGCTCCAGACCTTTCTGGATGGAGCCCAGTGGAACAGGTAAATTGGAGTGGAGCTGTTGCTCTGTGTGTGTGTGTGTGGGAGGATGGGGGGGGGGGGGGGGGGGGGGGAGGGTAGGTGGGTTGGTCTCTTTCTTCATCGTAATCAGTCATCTTATTCTTTAATTATATTATTGTTAGTAGTAGTGGTAGAGTAGTGTAGTAGTAGTAGTAGTAGTAGTAGTGGGGGGGAGGGGGAGGGTAGGTGGGTTGGTCTTCTTTCTTCATCGTAATCATCATCATCATCTTCTTCTTCATTTTTATTATTGTTAGTAGTAGTAGTGTAGTGAGAAGTAGTAGTAGTCGTAGTGTAGTGGGGGGGATGGGTGAGGGTAGGGGTTGTCTTCTAGTAATCATCATCATCTATTCTTTTATTAGTTAGAGTAGTAGTAGTAGTAGAATAGTATTTGCTGTCTTCTTGGTGTGTGTGGGATGTTGTCCGAGGGGGGGTGTTGAGGAGTGGTGGCCTTCTCCAGTCTCTCTCTGTTTTGGTGTAGTTATCATCATCATTATTATTCTTGTTCATGTTTTACTTCAAATTCGTTGTAAATTTCTTCTTTTTTTTCGTCAATTTTTCTTCTTCTTCTTTTCGAATTTTCTTGTTTCGTTTTTTATTAATATTTTCTCCTTCATTGGTGTTCTTTTGTGTCAATTTCTTCTTGCAGATTCTTCCTGTCTTATTTCTTCTTCAATTCTTCCTGTTTTCTTCTTCATTCTGTTCTTCTTCTCAAATTGTTTGTGTCTTGTCTCTTCGATTCTTCTGTTTTATTCTAATCTCCTTTTCTTCTTCATGTTTCTTCTCTTGTTGTTGTCTTCTTTTTTGAATTCGTCTCATGTCATTTTTCTTCTTAAATTCTCTGTTTTTTCTTTAAATTCTTTGGTTTTTTTCTTTGTTTGTTTGTTGGGTTTTTTTGGGGGGGGGTTCAAATTCTTCTGTTTGCAGATCATCCTATACAGTCTGCCACCACCTCCTTCGCTCATCACTTTCTTTTCTTCCGTTTTGTTGTTGTTCTTGTTGTTGTTTTGGTGTGTGTGTGGTGGTGGTGATGGTGGTTTGTCGTTTGGTTGGTTTGGTTTTGGTTTTTTTGTTTGGAAACTGTCTTTTTGCTTTTTCTTTGTATCATTCTCTCAGTAATTCTTTATGTGTGAAAAGACCTCTCTCTCTACCTCTGTAATAAGAAAGATCTCTCTCTCTCTCTCTCTGGATGTTAAAAAAGCACATGGGTGCCTATTTATTATCCACGAAATAAAAGAATTCGTCATTTGTCATAATCTCTCTCTCTCTCTCTTGCTCGCTCGCTTGCTCTGTGTCTCTCACACATAATTTGAACTTAATTTTTGATGCCCAATTTATTCCCCTCCCCCCCCCCCCTTCATGTAAATTAAATAACATGTAATATGCTTTCTTTGGTAACCTACCTATGATTTTCCGTTCATGATATGTTTGTAATTGAGGTATTATTCTTTGGTTATAAATGTTTCCTATGCAACATGTTTTGGTATGTTGATTATAATAATGATTATATACACACACCACCCCTTCATGAGGGGCCAAGGCCTATAATGAATAAAACTTTTGCATTCACATTCTCTCTCTCTCTCTCTCTCTCTCTCTCTCTCTCTCTCTCTCTCTCTCTCTCTCTCTCTCTCTCTCTCTCTCTCTCTCTCTCTCTCTCTCTCTTTGTCGAAGAATTGCTGGGTAACAAAAGTAAGAGAAATTTTATGTCAGACAGGTTTTCAGTTTGTCTGGGTGCAGCAAGGCGTGGGGGATGTTAAAGCTTTCTTACGTCTATTTAAGCAGAGACTTGTTGATACCTTCATACAAGAGTGGTTTTCCACAATTGAAGATCGCAATAGATATAATGACTATAGATCATTTAAAACCATTTTTGAAAGAGAAAAATACATTAATGATATTGATACCTACTGCTTTAGGGTTGCTGTGTCTCAAGTACGATTTAATGTCCTGCCACTAAATGCAAATGTGCATCGTTACAGCGATTCTCTGCAAAACAAAAACTGTCCTTTTTGTATGTCAGTCACCGAAGACAAACAGCATTTTCTCTTTGATTGCCCCATGTAATCGGATCTTAGAATTAAATTCTTGGGTAATTTAACTAAAGTTCCCATCCATATGTTGCTGCAAGTATCAAATATTCACAAGATGCACAGTGTCTCCCGATATGTCTTCCACTCAGTTAACAGAAGAAAGAGATGTATTATATAAATTTAACATATGTTATTGAGGTTGTTTTGTGAGCTTGGCTGATTGATTATTTTTTCCTTTTGATAGTGCACTCGAGATGTCTTGAATTTACATCCTGGGTCAAGCACAGGTTTATGTTGCACCATGTTAGTTCCTTTTCAATGTAATTTTGGTTTCAATGTTACATGCCAATTTTTCTGTTTCTAAGTTGGATTGTTGTATGTTTTGAAATCTAGCAACATGTTCCTGTAGTACTATACCCATTTCCCCAGCTAGTTATATTGTAGACTAAGGCCGAAGTACCTTTAAATTGCTTCACAGTTCTCTCTCTCAAGGATGATGCAGATATTACAGGGTGGTCTGACGATGATACGGATAATGGATGATGTTGATGAGGATTAGGTAGATGTTGAATATAGTGATGATGATATGGATGTTGTTGAAGATGGTGAGGTAGAGGTTAAGGGTTATGATGGTGACAATTATGTAAGTATTGATGGGGTTGATGCTGATGTGGTTGATGAAAATGGTGATGATGTTACAGATGGGGAAGACGAGAATGTGTGTGTGTGTGTGTGTGCTGTGTGTGTGTGTGCGCGCGCGCGCGCGCGTGTGTGTTTTGGAAAAACTGAAAATGAAAAAAGATTTTTTTCCTTTTTATTATTGATCTATTTATTTTCGAAAGGACGATGATGATGTAGATGTTTGGGAGGAGGATGGCGATGATGATGGAAATGCTGGAGGTGATGTTGATGTAGATGCTGAAGGTGATGTTGATGTAGATGCTGAAGGTGACGATGGTGGTGATGGTAACGATGGCGTGGTTGTTGAGGGTGATAGTGGTGGCGATAACTATGATGGAGATGTCAAAGATGAAGATGATGACAATGATGTATATATTGAAGATAACGATGAAAACGATGATGAAGATGATGATTATGACCATGATGCAGAGATTGAAGATGATAATCGTGACGAAAATGACTATACAGTTGTAGAAGATGGTGATAGCGTAGATGATGAAGATGATGATGTTGATAATGATGATGTAGAGGATGAAAGTAATGATGGTTATGTTGATATACTGGCTGCAGCTGCTGCTGTAGGTAATGAAGATGCGGATGGTGATGATTATGTAAATGCTGAAGATGATGATGGGGATGATGATGACTAATGCTGTATGCCTGCAGAATTGAAAATGTGAAATGGATATAAACGTTTTTTGCTATGTCTTCCTCCCCCCTTCCCCAAACATGTTTTGTATAGTGGCCCAAGGCCGAAGTACAATAACACCTTTTCAGTGTTCAGTGTTCAGTGTTCTCTCTCTTTGTCTTCTTCTTTTCTTGTTGTTGTTGTTGTTGTTCTTCTTCTTCTTCTTCTTCTTCATCATCATCATCATCATCATCATCATCATCATCATCATCATTTCAAGGGGGTGGGATAGCCTGGTGGTTAGAGCATTGCACATTGCACTCGCTATCTGCTGACCAGAGTTTGAATCCTGTTCAAGGGGATATTTTCCCCTGAGGTTAACATAAGTGCCAAGTCCTCTTCCCGCAAAAGACCTTCGGATGAGACTATAAACCGAGGTCCCATGTGTGAATGATGTAGAACATCTTGCACACACGTTAAACCCTGTTCCGCTTTTTGGAAGAGTAGGCCATTGTGTGCAGGTGGGAACAGATGACAATATGTACAAAAACTGCATACACACAGGGACATGAATGCTTATTTCCTTATCCTCAAAATAAAAAAGAATAGTAATAGAATACTATAGTGCTCTCACTCACTCACTCTCTCTCTCTCTCTCCCTCCCTCCCTCTCTCCCTCTGTCATTGATTTTTTTTTTTATATGTACAGGAATGTTTACAAGGACATATTGTAAGACTAAGCTTGGCCTAAAATCATTGTCCTTGCATATTATTTAAAGATCATTCATTCATATTCCCGTCTCTCTTTCTCTTGGAATAGATATTCATTAAAAATAATATGCTACTGTTCAAGAAGTTTTATATGATTCTCAGCAGTTCATAACATCAGTTGCTGAGGTTATATTTCTTCCCCGGTAACACCTCTACTGTAGATAGTTGTGAGAATATAAATATACATACATATGAGAGAAAGAGAGAGAGATGTTGGTTTGAATACGGGTGTGTCCTTATCACCAAGTAGTGAATGGACATTAAACAAAAACAACAACAATCTCTCTTTAAAGGTCATTCATTCTTATTTCCTCCTCCCCCCCCCCCCCCCCCCTCTCTCTCCTCTCTCTCTCTCTCTGCCCCCATTCTCTCTCTCGCCCTCTCCCCTCTCTCTCTCTCACACACAACACACACCATTACTCTTTCTATCAAATGAAATCAAACAGAGGACTCGATGCTGTATGTTCTGTGGTTCAGCACATACTTCCCTCTGAATCCCATCACCTTTCTGGAAGGAGACAATGCGGATCCGGGTTTCATGCAGACTATCATCACCTTCAATGCTTCCGAGGACTTTGAGAACTACCTGCAACGGCTGATACTCTTACCTGGCCAGGTACACACACAGAGAAACACACGCAAGCATACACACACGCATGCATGCACACACACACATACATGCACACACACATGCATGCATGCACGCACGCTATACTCACACACACACATGCACACACACACATGTTCTCTTACACATGCACGCACGCATTCATGCACACACAACACACACACACATGCATGCATGCTTATACACACATGCATGTGCATGCACACACATACACATGCACACATGCACGCACGCATGTGTGCACACACACACATGCACACTCTCTCACTCATACACACACATACACATGATTTTTAAAAAATGTTGAATGCTTGCACACAGGTGTATTCAGACATCATCCCTGTAGTCGTAATGTGGCTACCTTCATGGTGGGCAAAAAATGGTGCAAAATCTCACCATTGGTGAACCTTGGAGCAAAAAAAAGCACACATAATTAAGCCATTTTCTGTTAATAGATGCACAGATTTTTATTTCTCATACTTCAGCTAGAGCTCTGAGGTTCACCAATGGTGAGATTTTGCATATGCAACTGTTTTTGCCCACCATGAAGGTAGCCGCATTCCAACTCCGGGAATAATGCACTGATCGATTGTAAGACTGACTGCTTTAATGATGGACTGACTGAAGGTGTAACGTGTAATTTTTCAGCTTGACGAGAAAATCGAGCTGATGAAGATTGCCGTGACTTTGAACCATACTCTGAACAATGTCTCCGTGGTAAGTTCAGCTCTCTTTCTCTCTCTCTGTCTAATTTATTTAGATTCTGTCTACTCATGGCATCTAGTCACCCTGAGATTGTGCGCAGCCTTGCTTTATATTTGTGTAAAGCCTCTGGAATAAGAGATATTTTGGCTTCTTAAGTCATATTTTTTGTAACTGACTTTTATTGTGGTGGCTGTGGTTATACAATAACATTTTTGTTTTTTGTGTTTATTTATTTTTCTCAATAAAATACTAAGCAGTTTGGCCAATGGCCTTTTTGGTGAATAAATCTTTCGAGTTCAAGTTCTCTCTCTCTCTGTCTCTTGTGTGGTGACTCACTCTCCTTAAGGGGAGCAGTTCAGATTTCATGCAGAGAAAATCCGTCCTGACTGAATGTGATATACAGTGGAATACAGTACACATCAGTACTCTCTCTCTCTCTCTCTCTCTCTCTCTCTCTCGTCAATGTGTATGTAATGGAATACAGTACACGTTAATTCTCTCTCTCTCTGTCTGGCTGTCTGTCTGTCTCTCTCTCTGTCTCTCTCTCTGTCTCTCTCTCTCTCTCTCTCTCTCTCTCTCTCTCTCTCTCTCTGTCTCTTGTGTGGTGACTCACTCTCCTCAAGGGGAGCAGTTCAGATTTCGTGCAGAGAAAATCTGTCCTGACTGAATGTGGTAGGTATACAGTGGAATACAATACACATCAGTACTCTCTCTCTCTCTCTCTCTCTCTCTCTCTCTCTCTCTCTCTCTCGTCAATGTGTATGTAATGGAATACAGTACACGTTAATTCTCTCTGTCTGTCTGTCTGTCTGGCTGTTTGTCTCTCTCTGTTTCTGTTGCCTCTCTCTCTCTCTCTGTCTCTCTGACTCTCTCTCTCTCTCTCTCTCTCTCTCTCTCTCTTTCTCTCTCTCTCTCTCTCTCTCTTTCTCTCTCTTTGTTTCCGTACTGAGTAGGATATGTAGTTCTTGATCTTCTCCTTTGCTTGTGGTAATTCACTTTCCTTAAGGGGAGCTGTCCAGATTTCAGTCACAGAAAAATGTATCTGAATGTGGTGTATAATGGAATACAGTACACATCAATTCTCTCTTCTCTCTCTCTCTTCAATGTGGTATATAATGGATTACAGTACACGTTCTCTCTCTCTCTCTCTCTCTCTCTCTCTCTCTCCTCTCTCTCTCTCTCTCTCTCCTCTCTCTCTCTCTCTCTCTCTTCTCTCTCTCTCTATCTCTCTCTCTCTGCATGTCCCTTACTGGGTGGGGTGCTTAATTCATGGTCTTCTCCTGTGCTTGTAGTTTTTCAGGAGGTCTGCCCGCTGGCCTCAGCCAACACATTCCAACCTCAGAGCAGCTCAATTCATTGTACAGGTTGCATGCTGGGTGTTTCTGTAATCCCACTAAATTGCTGACATGAATTATGGGATCTTTAAGATGCATATTTGATCGTCTGCAAGATTCAGATTCAGAATATTTTATTGCCATTTAAGTCATGTAGATTTATTTGACACAACAAAAACATCAACTATAATTATTATCTATTTTGGCTAAAAGTGATGTACACTAAAAACATGTTGTATTCTACTTCTCTTTTTCTCTTTTTTCAAAACACTCATACACATATCTGATGATATCTGCTTGATATATATCAACTGTGATTATGTCACTTAATTTATGTACACAGTTTTTGCGTTCTTTGTCTTTCGTTTTGATTTTTAATAACAAATTATTTCTGAGTTCATCATATAAAATGCATTCATCAAGTAAATGAAATTCATCTTCAATTTTGTTACAGTGTCTACATTTTCTGTCCTCTCTGGATATTATTTGGTGTCTCCCTTTCTCTATCATGAAATTGTGACAGCTTGTGCGAAATTTACAATATGTCTTCTTATGAGTTTTGTTTTCATAGTAGCATGTGTGTGTATATACAGGAAGGGCACAGGCAGGTCTGCATTTGAAGTTGACCTAGCAGACCGTAAAATTCCCACCACCCTTAATTTACTAAACCAGACACCACCACCGGATTCAAACTCAGGGCTTCATGAACCCATGGGATTGAAGTCAAAGGGTCTAAACCATTTGGCTATAGCGTCCGTCACAAATTAATATGCTATGTAGCCTTATTTGTCAAAACAAGACTCTCGCTATTCATTTCTTAGTGTTTATAGCTAAACATAATACAGTCATGAGCCCTGTATTGTTTAGGAAGGTCTGCAGATATTTGTTCACTTTACTTAGTACTTGATGTGGCTGAGACATTGGAACTAAGCTTGAATGTGTATGTCTGTGTGTTTGTATGTAAGTTTAAATGTGATTTGTGTGTGTGTGTGTGTGTATGTGTGTGTGTGAGAGAGAGAGTGGGGGGATGCCAGTGTGGGTGAACATTTACATGTTGTACATGCATGCTTGCATGCAAGGGTGTGTGTGTGAGAGAGAGAGTGGGGGATGCCAGCGTGGGTGAATGTTTACATGTTGTACATGCATGCTTGCATGCAAGGGTGTGTGTGTGGGAGAGAGAGAGAGTGGGGGGGGGGGGGGGGGATGCCATTGTGGTGAATGTTTACATTTGTACATGCATGCTTATGTGCAAAGGTGTGTGTGTGTGCATGCATGTGTGTGAAAAAGTCAAAATGAAAATCAAAGTTAAAGGCAGTCCAAATCAAACTTGTTATTTCCAGATCTATGGTATACTGAATAAGTAGCACATTTTCTTTTTTTTCCGTCACCATGTGTTTGTGTATGCATGCATGTGCACACGCGTGTGAGAGTTTATGTGTGTGTGTGTTGGGTAGTGTATGTGTGTATAATTATGAGTGTGTATGTGTTTGCTTGTGTGTGTGTATGCATGCATGAGTTGTTCTTCAGTTTAACGTCTGTTCACATTAAGTGATATTAGCATGCATGAGTGTGTGCGTGCATGTGTGCGCACTGCATACGCATATGCGTATGTGTACATGTACGTTACCTGTGGGCAGGCTGAAGTGCCGGACCAGATTGACCGTATCGTGCAGAAGCCTGTGGAAGAATCAGACTACTATCAGCCAGCCTTCACCACAGCGTTGGACGAGTCTGACCTGACTGATCAGCAAAAGTCAGCTTTTGTCTTTCCACCCGTCTGTCTGTCTGTCTCTCTGTCTGTCTCCCCCACCCCCTTTTCTCTCTCTGTCTGTCTCTGTCTGTCTGTCTCTCTTTGTCTGTCTGTCTGCCTACCTGACTGACCAGCAAAAGTCAGCTTTTATCTTTCCACTCGTCTGTCTGTTTGTCTCTCTATCTGTCTCCCCCACCCCCCACCCCCTTTTCTCTGTCTCTGTCTCTCTCTGTCTCTGTCTCTCTCTGCCTCTGTTGTTGTAGTAAGATTTTTACCTTTGTTTTGTTGATAGTCCCTAATCAGGGCTAGGGCCGGATGGAAAAAAAGTATGCGCATGCTTATTCTGTTACCCTTGAAAAATAAAGATTCATTCATTCATTCAAGATTCTGTCGCTCTCGCTCTCGCTCTCTCTCTCTCTCTCTCTCTCTCTCCTCTCTCTCTTCTCTCTCTCTCTCTCTCTCTCTCTCTCTCTCTCTCTCTCATGTCCATAGATGTAGTGTTTGTGATTTTTAAAAAGTTATGTCCATTTGTGAAAACAAAATTTGAAGTCCATTTTTCTTGGCTTACTGTACTCAGATCTATGGGATAGCCTAGTGGTTAGAACATTGCACTCACAATCTGACGACCTGGGTTCGATTCCCGTTAAAGGGAAATTTTCCCCTGGAGTTAACATCAGTGCAGATTCCACTCTCCCCAAAAGTCCTTCTGATGAGATTATAAACTGAGGCCCCGTGTGCGAACGCACGCAGAACATCTTGCGCACGCGTTAAATCCTGTTCCGCTTTTCGTAAGAGTAGGCCATAGTGTGCTGTTGGGAACAGATGACAGAATTGACAAAACCACATACACACGGGGACTGGATGTAAAAAAGCACATAGTGCTTATTCCATTATCCTCGATATAAAAGAATAAAATAAAATGAAAGGGATAAGTTTTTAACCCAATATATCAGAATACCATTGTCAGTTTGACTTAAAACATCAGATAGAGAACACGGTTATTATCTATCCAGATACATTCTTCATTCTATTAATAGAAGGAAGAAATTGTTATGTCAAAATATTTTTTTAAATGATGGGTGTGTTAAAGAAGCTTATTATTGTCCCAATCATTCTGAATCAAAGTATTGCATTTTGTCTGATACTGATTTTGATGTCTACTAACAAAAGTTATTGATGCAGTATAGTATGAATTGTCGAGTTCCATTCTTGTTCAAGAAATAGCCATTGCGGTTATGATCCACAAAGACTCAGTTGTTGGTTTTCATGTTTCATCACATTTTGCATATCATTGTGTTGGTTCCTGCCCTTCCTGTTCAGAGTTCTCTTCTATACAGTATGAATGACATAATACATAATCACTTTCATCCGATCTGAATGACTGACACATTAACATTTTCGTCCAATCCAAATGAATGATACATAAGCTCATTCATCCAATCCAAACAATTAACACATCAACACTTTCATCCAATTCAAACAGATAACTTACCAACCTTTTATCAAATCCGAATAAACACTACATCCACATTTTTGTCCAATCCGAATGAATGATACATCAACACTTTCATCCAGTCCAATCGAAGAACAGATCATCGTTTTGTTTTCTCTCCAAACCAAGCAAAGAACGCATCAGCCTTCTTGTTACCTCATTGTATCAGAACATATTCGTCAATATTTTTTCATCTCAGTTTTGCAGATTTGAATAATGGTGCGTCAACATTGTCGATGATTTAACAGTTTAAAAACAAACAAGCAAGCAAGCAAAATTTATTAGGCTAGTATACACACCAGCACTCTCATCCCATCCCAAATTAACAGCACAGCACCAAAAAAAATAACCCTTAACAATAATAATAAATTTATATAGCGCTGAATCTTGTAAAAAACAAAACTAAATCGAAGCGCTTCCATCCAAATCAGGACGTCCCTTAGAGAGAGAGCGCGGAAAGCGGTGAGGAACATCAACCACGCGCTCCTCCACGTGAAGACCTACCTGGAAGACCACTACATGACAGCCACCCGCCCCGCCCTGGGTATATGGGGGTGGGAGGACTCGCCAGACATCTACCAGCAGTGTCTGAGGTACCACACCAGCACCAACATGACGCCACATGAGGTCCACGACCTTGGCCTTCGGGAGGTGGAGAGGATCAAGACCAACATGCAAGCTGTGAGTTAGTTCTGGATTTGGTTGGTTGCATGCATGTGTGTGAAAAAGTCCAAATGAAAATCAAAGTTAAAGGCAGCCCAAATCAAATTTGTTATTTCCAGATCTATGGTATACTGAATAAGCAGCGCATTTGGGGGTTTTTTCCATCATCATAAGTTTGTGTATGCATGCATGTGCACACGCGTTTGTGAGTTTATGTGTGTGTGTGTTGGGTAGTGTATGTGTGTATAATTATGAGTGTGTATGTGTTTGCTTGTGTGTGTGTATGTATGCATGCATGAGTTGTTTGGAGGTTGGGGGTGTGTGAAAATTGGGGTGGGGGTGAGGGGCAGGGTGGTGTGGTGGTGGTGGTGGTGCTTTCAGGAGGTGGAAAGGATCAAGACCAACATGCAAGCCGTGAGTTCTGGATTGGGGGGGGGGGGGGGTGTTTAGAGTTTGGAGGTTGGGGGTGTGTGAAAATAGGGGGGATTGAAGTAGTCTTTGATAATGATGATGAGGACAATGACAATAACCGCAGCAACATGGATAATGACAACAATGTACAGATGATGATGACAGCAGTGATTTTGACGCTAATAATGATAACAACAATAACGATGACAATGATGATTTCAGGCGCTGAAACGTCTTCAGTTTTCCGGCAGCATCAAAGCCTTCTTCAACCATGTGAAGACGAGCCCCCAGTTCCATCCCAATTCCTCTGTGAGTGGCAAACAGGCAGCTGCCTATTTTTATACATCTGCCTTCTTCTTCTTCTTCCTTTTTTGTCATGTTTCTCCCAGGGTAGGTTTGACATTGATGATCCTTCTCCATCTCTCCCTGTTTTGAGCTTCCTCCTTATTTATGCCCCTTTCTCTAAGATCATCTGCAATACAGGTATCCCAGGTTTTGCTAGGTCTTCCCTTTGGTATCTTTCCATCCACTACGAAGTTCATTGCTCATTTTATGATATGGTGGTCTGCTCTCCGTTGAACGTGCCCAAACCAGCGCAGTCTATTGGTACTAGCTACAGACTTCAGATCATCAACTTTGCATTTATACATCTGCCTGCATGGATTACACTGATAGGTTACCTAACATTGTCCGGGTTCTTGTAGTGGGCACAGCCCCAAAGTTGGAATGCGGCTACCTTAATGGTAGGCAAAACGAAACAAGAAACTGGTCGCATATGCAAAAATATATCAGACTCTCTTTCCCCACTCTCCCCTTCACTTGTCTTCCCCTACCCACCTCACACCTCTCTCTGTGTCTCTCTTTCTCTCTCTCTATTCTCCTCTCTCTCTTTCTCTTCTCCTCTCTCTCTCTCTTTCTCTTCTCCTCTCTCTCTCTCTTTCTCTTCTCCTCTCTCTTCTCCTCTCTCTCTCTCTCTTTCTCTTTTCTCTCTCTCTCTTCTCCTCTCTCGCTCTCTCTCCCCTCTGTCTGTCTATTTCTCTCTCTCTCTCTCTCTCTCTCTCTCTCTCTCTCTCTCTCTCTCTCTCTCTCTCCTCTCTCTCTTTCTCTTTCAAACACACTCAAACTCTCACTCTTTTCACTTCCCTCTTCACATGTCTTCTCATACCTATCCCTCTCCCTTCCTCTCTTCCCAACCTCCTCCTCTCTCTCCATTCCCCCCTCTGTCTTTGTCTCTGTATGTCTCTCTCTCTCTCTCATGCAAACACACACACATACCTATTTTAATACCGTCCTTTATGGACACTTTTTTTAAGAAGTTCTAAACTGTGTCAGATGATTTGCTAGCTGATGAGAAAAAGCAAAGGGTTTTGACTTGTGAACTTGAGGGTTTCACTTACGAACTTTAGAGCTTGAAGAATCTTTTCATTTTATGCTGTTTATTTTATTTATTTATTTTATTCTTTTATATCGAGGATAATGGATAAGCACCTATGTGCTTTTTAACGTCCAGTCCCCGTGTGTATGCGGTTTTGTCAATTCTGTCATCTGTTCCCACCGGCACACAATGGCCTACTCTTACGAAAAGCTAAACAGGATTTAACGTATGCACAAGATGTTGTGCATGTGTTCGCACACGGGGCCTCGGGTTTATAGTCTCATCCGAAGGACTTTTGCGGAGAGTGGAATCTGCACTGATGTTAACTCCAGGGGAAAATATCCCCTCGAACAGGAATCGAACCCGGGTGGTCAGATTGCGAGCGCAATGTTCTAACCACTAGGCTATCCCGTCCCCAGGCCTGTCACCTAATTCATATTCAGCAGCTCCAATAATTATCTCCTCAAGTTCAGAATCACAGCATCATCTGATCCTTTCAAACATCTAACACCGTCAACCTGAATAAAGAAAACAAGAAAAAGTAAATGACTAAGTACCTTCATTATTGCATTCCTAAGGTCAATAAGGGGACGGGATAGCTCAGTGGTCGGAGCACTCGCTTTCCCCCGGCCAAGTTAAGTAGCGTTGAGCATGGTTACCAGTTGGATGGGTGACCGTTTGCGCGCCTTGGCTTCAGTACAGTTCCCCCAGTTCACCCAGCTGTAAATGGGTACCTGCCCTCTTTAGGGTCAGGGAAGGTAAAGCAGCGAGGGAGAGGATATGGGCGCCGCCCTCAATATGCTGGCCCCTAGAGAAGTGAGGTCTCTGACGCCTCGCTCCCCTACGACCTTATAGGTTACGGGACTCCTTTACTTTACTTTACTAAGGTCAATAAAACCATGTCATGCTGGGGTGTGGGTGGGGGGGTGGGAAGGGAGTGTCATTCGTTGTTAACTCAATTGTTATAAATTGTGTTTAACACAGCAAGAGCTGTTGGATACCTACGAGGACTTCATTTTCAACCATGCCCTTCCCAAGGTCAACAACCCTGCTATCTTCAAGGACATTCCCAACCTTCCGCTTAAGTATGGAGAGTTCTTACCCTTTCTTACCACCTTTTTCTCTTTTTTGTGTTTTGTTTACTTCTTTTTTGTGTGTGTTTTGTTTGGTTGTTTTTTTCTTTCTTTTTTTTTGGGGGGGAAGGGGGATTGCTGTGTGTGTGAGAGTGTGTGGGTGGGTAGGTGAGTATGTGTGGATGGGTGGGTGAGTGTGTGTGTGTGTGTGTGCCTGTCTGTCTGTGTGTGTGCCTCTCTGTCTGTGTGGATGTGTTCTTTTATGTGTATTTGCGCTTGTGTATGCATGTGTGTGTACGAGCTCACATGTGTGTGTGTGTATGTTTGTGTGTATGCGTATGAGTGTGTGTATGTGTACATGTGTGTGCATTTGTGGGTGTGTACCTGTGTGTGTGAGCGAGCGTGTCTGTCTGTCCATGCGATCATCTTTCTGTCTGTCTGTTTCTCAGTCTGTGTGTATGTATGTGTGTGTATACCTGTATCTGTACACCTATGAAAAAAACCCCATATATGTATATATAAGGGTATGGTAATTGTAAAAAATCAAGTATTATTACAAAGGCAACATAATATATGATTACATAAATGCAATACTGCCTTTTAGCATATTTTACAGTCAAAATGTAATAGAAATGACAGATACATCTGTTGAGCTTCTTTTGTGTGTGTTGTGTGTGTGTGTGTGTGTGTGTGTGTTCAGGGTGGAAGCCATGGCCTTTGATGGTCCGGGTGGGATGTACATGATGGGTACCCAGGATGGCTCTCTTCCGGGTATCTTTTTTGCCAACGTTATGCACCCTGAAGAAATGTGAGTTAAACCTTCTCTGTGTGTGTGTGGTTGGTTTTTTTAATGTCTGTGTCGTGTGCATGAGTGGGGTGTGTGTTTGCGTACATGTGTGAGTGTGCATTTTTATTTATTTGTTTATTCTTTTATATCGAGGATAATGGAATAAGCACTCATGTGCTTTTTTACATCCAGTCCCCATGTGTATGTGGTTTTGTAAATTTTGTCATCTGTTTCCACAGGCACACAATGGCCTACTCTTCCGAAAAGCGGAACAGGATTTAACATGTGCGCAAGATGTTCTGCATGTGTTCGAACACGGGGCCTCGGTTTATAGTCTCATCCAGAGGACTTTGACATTCAGTTCGATTTTTTTGTCAAATGTGCGTGACTGTGTGTGTCTGCATGTATGAGTAGTGTATGTGTGCATTGTGTGAGTGAGTGTGTGTGAGAGTGTGTGTAGAGAGAGAGAGAGTGTGTGTGTGTGTGTGTGTGTGTGTGTGTTATATACATATATTGTCTGTTTCCTTTTCTGTCTGTTCTCTTAAGTGAAGCGTGAATCAATCCCAGATACGCAAGTGGTTCATGATTTTAAAAAACCCCAAACAAACTCTGATATACATTTGTTACAGATCCACACTGGGCATCATGGCTCTGGTTCTCCATGAAACTATACCAGGACATCACCTGCAGGTTCGTTTTCTTTCTTGGGGATTCGAGGGGCTTGTTCAGTGTAGACAGACCGTGAGGGGGAGGAGTAAAGGGGGGGGGGGGGGGGGGGGGGGGTAGGCACAGGGTAGCCTGGTGGTTAGAGCATTGCAACTCATGATCTGACAACCCAGGATCAATCCCAGGCTTGAACTACCACTGTGGCACCTGTTCAAGGGGATTTTTTTTTCCCTTGGAGTTAATTAACTCCAGTGCTGACTTCACTTTTTCCTGAAAATCCTTTGGATGAGACTTTTAAACTGAGGTCCTGTGTGCGTAATATACTCAGAACATCCTGCGACATTGTTAAAACCTGTTCTGCCTCTTGGAAGAGTAGGCATTTTATGGGCCAGTGGGAATGGATGATTTTTTTTCTTTAAACACATGCACACTAGTGTCGTGTTTAGACATCATCCCTGAAGTGGGAATGTGGCTGCCTTAATGGTGGGCAAAAACCGTCGCATAAGAAAGATCTCACTATTGGTGAACCTTTGAGCTTTAGCTGAGGAATAACAACAACAACAAATGAAATGATGAGTATTACACCCCCCACCCCCACTCCCTCCCCTACCACCACCACCATCATCATTATCATTAACCATTACACCCAGTGGTGTGTAGGGCAGCAAACAAAGCGCTTCCACTCCTGCCTATCCTGGGCCAACCTAGTCACTGATCCCCAAGAGTGCTGCATGGCCTTCATCTCACTTTCTACAGTCCTCCTCCACACTTCCTCTCAGCTTTGGCCATCAGCATTCATACGAGTCTCGCTGGAGCCGGGAGGTCCTTCGCACGCAAAAGTAGAAATGTTCTCCGTTGCTGTTTCCGTAACTTCTCTTCTTTTGCGGGACAGGGTTGTTAGCCCTGTGCCCAACCCCCAACCTGGATTGGAAGGGTTCCACCTTAGTCGCCTCTTACGACATGCCTGATTGGAGGGCAGGGATCCTATTCTTGCAATGCTCGCTTTGCAAGCATACCCCTGGAGTCCCACGGGGGACCACCACCACCACCATCCTGTGGAAATTCTGTGCTACCAATCTTCCTGTTTTTATCGGTCTCTTTGTTTCTGTCTTTTTCCTTTATCTTTCTGTCCTCATTCTTTTGTTGATTTTATGCCTTTCCATGTCCATTCTGCCTTTTTTTTTCTCCAAGAAAGTCTTTTAAAAAAAACAAACATATTTCTGTTAATATACTACATGGGATTTTGCTAGAACTGTTTTGTACAGGTGAGAGCATCACTTGAGCTAGCGAAGTTGTTAACACTTGGAAGGGCACAGAATTCCACACTCGAGGGTTATTAGATTTTGCCCATGTGTGATTTCTGACATTATTTTTCAGAATGTTTTTGAAGTAAATGTTAAGTTTTGTAATGGATGTTGGTGTGTGCGTGCGCATGTGTTTGTGTGTGTGTGTGTGTGTGTGTATGTGTGCGTATGTGTTTGTGTGTGTGTGTCTCCTCAAACCTGGGCTGTCAGATCGTGAAATCAACACTGTAACCACAAGGCTACCTTGTCCCCCTCAAATGATTTATGAACACATTGTTCATTTTGAAGGGGGTTTCATCCAAGTATTCAACAGTTCCATAATGTTGCAAAGATTTGTTTCTTTTACAAGATTCAGCGCTATATAAATTCCATATATTATTATTATTATGATAAACCAAGAAATGGAGAATAATCATTCTTCTTGAAAAATGCTACCCCTCCACCCCCTCCCCCCTCTTCGTGGCAAGGAATACTTCAACTAGCCTGATTGCAAACTTAACTGTGAAAACTACATTGCACACAGTGAATGAGCGAACTCAGGTAATGCTGTTAACTGTTATGCAAGGTCAGTCAGATCTGAGTGCATGTGATGATAATAGTTAGATTACGTGAGTTCACAGGCATTCCAGTTTTGTTTTTTTTTTTTTTTTACACAAAGTAACACTGGCTCATAGATAACACACGCCGATAAATCATGCTTTTGTTTTGGCATAAACTGGGTTATCTCTGTGTACAGATAAACATTGTTAGGAATTTGTCACTGAACAACAGTGACTCGTAGATTACATTGAAGCTGGTTATGTCAAGGTGTGTGATAGTTTGGATTGGGTCACTCCTGTTTACAAACATGGATAGATAGGACAGTTCTGTGGATAATGATACATAATGTGTACATACACTTTTTGGCACAGAAGAAATTTACTTACTTTGTTTGAGTATGTGTGTGTGTGCATGCAAATTGTGTGTGTGTGTGCTTGAGTATGTGTGTGTGTGCATGCAAAGGCGTGTGTGTGTGTGTGTGCACTCACGTGTGTGTGTGTCGGGGGTGGGGGGGTCTTCTTTTATTTCAAGGATAATGGACTAAGCAATCTTTGGTTTTTTACATCCAGTCCCCATGCAGATACACTTATTCTCACTGGCACACAATGGCCTACTCTTCCAAAGAGCGGAACAGGTTTTAACATTGTTGGCAAGATGTTCTGATTGCGTGTGTTGATGCATGTGTGCATTTGTGACACAGGCAATATACTCTCTGACGTCTAGTATCCCCAAGTACCGGGCGTTTGTGGAAGACAGCCATTACTACAGGATGCCGGCCACCTTCCCCATCAACACTGCATACATGGAGGTTTGTAACAACCCCAACACACACACACACACACACACACAACTTAACCGTCTGATATCACTTTTGGTGGAAGGACGTTAAAGAAACTAGACTAACCACACACACAACACAACACACACACATTAACCGTCTGATATCACTTTTGGTGGAAGACTTAAATGAAGAACAACTAACCACAACTCATACAACCACACACACACACACCACAACACCACAACTTAACCGCGTCTGATATCACTTTTTGGTGGAAGGACGTTAAACTGAAGAACTAACTAACACAGACTCATCAACAATACACAAAACACACACACACACACACACACACACACACACACACAATAACACACACACACATCACACACACACACACAACAAACACAACCACTTAACCTGATATCACTTTTTGGTGGAAGGACGTTAAACTGAAGAACTAACTAACGCAGACTCATACACACACCACACACACACACACACACACTAGACACACACACACTACACACACACACACACACACACACAACACACACACACACTCTAACCGTCTGATATCACTTTTTGGTGGAAGGACGTTAAACTGAAGAACTAACTAACAGACTCATACACACACACACACACACACACAACCACTTACATCACACACACACACACACACACTACACGCACACCACACACACAACACACACTACACACGTCATATCACTTTTGGTGAAGACGTAATAACTGACACAACACTACACCTCACATCACAGCCACAACACAACACTGACACACTAGCACATGCTAGTAACCTGCTAGTGTATGTATGAGACCTTGGTGGAAGGAGTTATAAATGAAGAATAATAACGAGCTCATACATCAACACACACATCAAATCACTTTCTAGCACAGGGCACACCACACTTCTACACATGACTACATCTGATACACACACAGTGCATACCTTAACACATGAACTAACTGCAAGTAAGGTGCTTAGACATAATGAAAAGTGATGATGCCTACTTGGAAGGTCGAGTGTGAGAGCATCGAGACCCAGTCCTCAGTATTGACACCCACATCAACTCTGTCTTTAGGTGGTCGCTGCCCTTAGTGTGAGGTACCTCGGGGTAGAGCTGGGCTTGTACAGCCGAGAGAACTACATCACTGTCAGCTACGCTGGCTTAATGGCATGTTAAAACAGTACACAACCTTGTGCTTCTCAAGCACCCAGGTAGTTATAAATACCAAAAAAGGTAAAAGGAGGTCGCCATAACCTATAAGGTCGTAGGGGAGCGAGGCATCAGAGACCTCACTTCTCTAGGGCCAGCATATTGAGGGCGGCGCCCATCTCCTCTCCCTCGCTGCTTTACCTTCCCTGACCCTAAAGAGGGCAGGTACCCATTTACAGCTGGGTGAACTGGGGCAACTGTACTGAAGCCAAGGCACGCAAACGGTCACTCATCCAACTGGTAACCACGCTCGACGCTGCTTAACTTGGCTGGGGGAAAGCGAGTGCTCCGACCACTGTGCTATCCTGTCCCCAAGGTAGTTATAGTATCACCCAAAAAAAAAGGAAAAAACAGTGTGGCGCTGCTCTTGTGGTGACGCGCTCTCCCCGGGGAGAGCAGCCCGAATTTCACGTAGAGAAATCTCGTGACTTAAAGTGGTATAAAATAAAATTTTAAAAATGTTTAAATAGTTTGTGTCTAGGCCTGCCAAGACATTACCCACCACACCCATTGACCAGCTGACCCATCATGTTTGATCATGATGACCTTGCCTTTGAAGGAGTGCATGGAAATGCTGTGCTGTCATGCTCTTTTGGCCGATTTGATGTAGATTGGATTGAACTTTTGACATTTTTTGGTCTAAATTGTGATGAAGAGTCACTGGAAATGACTTTGACTTTTTCTGAATTCTGATAGTCACTGGAAATGACTTTGACTTTTTCTGAATTCTGATAGTCACTGTAAATGACTTTGACTTTTTTCTGAACTGTGATAGAGTCACTATGAATGACTTTGACTTTTTTTTGCTGAACTCTGAAGAGTCACTGTAAACAACTTGACTTTTAACTTAACTTAACCTAGCCTAGCGGATATTTGTTTTTCTATTTGTTTGGTTGTTGTTGTAGCAGTATTTGATTGTTTAGCTGTTGGGTTTATTTTTGGTTTTTTGTTTGTTTGTTTGTTTTATTATGTATCCCTGATATGGATGGGGACTGGATGTAAAAAAAAGCATGAGTGCTTATTCATTATCCTCAAAATGAAAGAATTTGATATGATTTGATTTGATTTGATTTGATAGCCTAGCGGTTAGAGTGTTGAGCTCATGATCTTGCAGCCGTGGATTGCGCCACCACAGAGGCTCCTGTTTCAGGGAATTTTATCCTGGAGTTAACACTAGTACTGACTCCAGTCCCCAAACGTCCTTCAGATGAGACTTTGGACCAAAACCCTCTGTGCAAATGCACCCGGAACATCTTGTGCACACTTTAATGTTCCCATGTGTGCATGAATTAATATAGCAAAGTATGTTTGAATTTATTAATGATTCATACTTACAGAAATGTATGCGACAATATTGTTGTTAGAATAGTGAATTTTTTAAGGTTTTTTTTAATGCAGAATGGAATGATATTCTTTTGACAGTAATTTTTTATTATGTTTGTGAGAATGTTGATCTTGTTGCAGTCTCTGTCATTTAAAATGTTCAGTGATAGTAACCATGCTGATTCTCATTTCGTCTCTGTCATGTAGCATGCGTGGATTTGGGGGCAGGAAAGTTAAGTGGTTAGAGTGTTGAGCTCGCGATCTGACACCATAGATTCGAGCTATCACTGAGATGCGTGTTTAAGAGGGTTTTAGCCCTGGAGGTAACATCAGTGCCGACTCCACTTCCCCAAAAGTCCTTTGGATGAGACTATAAATAAACCGAGATCCCATGCAAATCATTGTACAAACTCATTAAAACCTTTTCTACCAGAAGAGTAGGTCATTGCTTCCCGGTGGGAACAGATAACAAACTTTACAAAACTATAAGCACACTGATTTCATCAAAGCATCAACACTGCAAGCTCCACAGCCGTAAAGTACCACAGTACACATCTTCTACCCCAGCCAATCAGATGTCATCATCCCCGACATCGGAATGCAGCAACCTTGATAGTGGGTAAACAGTTGCACATGCAAACTCTGACCTTGAGTGAACCTTGGAGCTCTAGCCCAGGAACAAAAATTAAAAAACCCAACCAAAAAAAGGAGGAAAGAATGTGTGGATACTTTGCAAAGCTTTTCCGTGGTTATAAACGTGTTTGTTTCTCTTTGTCATGTTCAGGATGGGTCGATACTCTTCAGAGATTTTCCTTGGTTTCAACATGTTCATTTCTCTTTGTCATGTTCAGGATGGGTCGATACTCTTTAGAGATTTTCCATGGTTTCAACATGTTCATTTCTCTGTGTGAATGTCTCCACCTGTACACCCCTTCTCGTTCCCTTCGCTCTGCTGCAGACTCCTTGTGCTTACAAACTCCTAGATTCAATCAGTCATCTGTTGGCCGTCGCTCTTTCTCTGTTTCTGGTCCATCGATTTGGAATGGCCTCCCTATCTCTCTTCGCCAAAGGCCTTCTTGTGACTCTTTTAAATCTGGCCTCAAGATATATTTGTTTCAAACCTAAGAATTTCCTCTCCTGTTTCATTTCATAGCTGTCCCTGCTTTTCAACAGCCAAAAATTCCATCACCCTGCCAAAGTGTATAACGTGTGTGTGTGTGTGTGTGTGTGTGTGTGTGTGTGTGCATTTGGACTTGTTAGAACTATTACTTGCTATTGGTTGCATGACTGTGTAAGAATGAGTTGAGTGCAAGCACTTTGATTTGTCTGTGCAAGATACAGCGCTATATAAATTCCATTTATTATTATTATTATATTCAGGATGGGTCGATACTCTTCAGAGATTTTCCGTGCTTGCCGCCTGGTGGTGGACACAGGATTACACTATTTCAGGTGAGTCAGCCTCTCTCACACATGGGTAGGTCAGCATGCTGTCATACTTCTTCTTTCTTTCAGTCAGCCTCCCCTATCTCCATCACCTTGCCTTAGCTTGCTACTCTGTGGTGTGTGTGTGTGTGTGTGTGTGTGTGTGTGTGTGTGTGTGTGTGTGTGTGTGTAAAAATGTATAATCTGTTAATCTTATATTTGTGAACGGTGAATAATTCAAATGCAAGGGCTTTGATTTTTTGGCATAGCAAGATTCAGCACTTTACAAATTCCATATATTAATATCATCATTATTTTTATTATTATTATTTATTGACTGCTGGGTCCATCATGTTGTTGTTAACTCTTTTGCTGCCACTTTAGTCGACGCTACCACTCACCGCCATAGGCGACTTTCGACAGCACAAGTCATGTTAAAAAGGACGGTTTTTCATTCAGTAACAAGGTTTCACACATCACTTGACTTGCTGTTGAAAATAGAAACTCTAGGTTTCAATTTGTACTCAAGAGACTCATATTGACAAAATGAACAAATCACACACACACATGCACGCACACACACATGAGCACACACACATACAAAAAGGTCACACACTTACACAAACACACACATAACACACACACCACACACACAACACACACACAACACACACACACACCATCCCTGCACTACACTTCAGTGAAAACACATTAAAATTACATACTTACACACCACACACATACAACCACACACACCACACCACACCACACACACACACACACCAACACCACCACACCACACACACACACACACACACAACACCACACCACACCACACACACACACACACCACACACACACACCACACACACACTACACACACACACACACACACACACACACACACACACCACACACACACACACCACACACACACACAAAACACACACACCACTCACACACCAACACTCACAAACACACAAACACACACACACAACCACACACACCACACCACACACAACACACACCACACCACACACACACACCACACACAACAACACACCAACACCACACCACACCACACACACCACACCACACCACACCACACACACAACACACACCCACACACACACCACACCACACCACACACACACACCACCACACCACCCCACACACACACACACACACACACACCACACACACCACACACACACACACACACACACACACAAAATATCATCACCATCATCATTATTATCATCATCAACACACACACACATCATCATCATCATTATGACCATCACCACCATCATCACCACCACCATCACCACTAACTTCACTAACACCACTAACACCACCATCATCACCACTAACACCACCATCATCACCACTAACACCACCATCACCACTAACACCACCATCACCACCAACAACACACCATCACCACTAACACCATCATCACTATCAACCACCATCACCACTAACACCACCATCACCACTAACACCACCATCATCACCATCAAAATTTAAGGACACACACACACACACCACACCACACCACACCACACACACACATACACACACACACAATATCATCATCATTATTATCATCATCAACACACACACACACACATCATCATCATCACCACCACCATCACCACTAACACCACCACCATCATCATCACCACCACCATCACCACTAACACCACCACCACCACCACTAACACCACCACCACCACCACCACCACCACCATCATCATCATCATAATCATCGTTTTTCCTCTACCTGTCCAGGTGGGACCGTGACCGAGCCATACAGTACATGCTGGACAACACGGACATGGGCCTGACGGAGGTGACCATCGAAATTGACCGCTACCTGACCTGGCCCGGTCAGGCCACGGCCTACAAGATCGGGGAGCTGAAGATCAGGGAGCTGCGCCAGAGAGCCACACAGGCCCTGGGTGAGTGTGCTGCTAGATGATGGGTGCTTGAAAGGTAACGCACCTACCCAAGGTAAAGGTGTCCCATAACCTATAAGGTCGTAGGGGAGCGGGGCTGTCAGAGACCTCACTTCTCTGTATGTTTGTCCGTCGTGTTCGACGATGACCTCCAAAACAGCAGAGGAGGCAAGCTGCTGTTTCGGAAATTGGGCAGAAGTTTGATTATAGTGGAGACACCTTGCCCACAGTACATCCCCACTCTCTCTGCTAAGTGGGCATAAGGACAGTCAGCGTTGGAGATGTTCTCCAAAGGCCAACCAGATCCCAGGGCTGTAGCACATAAGGACTGTGCGAGTCAAGCCTCCTAGTTAGAGAGTCATAGGCGATCACTAAAGACTAAGCTGTAAAGTGGAATTCCATGGGTGGGAAAGCCACTGGTCATACAGCCTCTCACTTTGCTGTTGCCCCCAGCATCAATGGTTTAATCAAGAACTGTGATAAAGCCCAGGTGCTGCCGGCACTTCTCTAGGGGCCAGCATACTGAGGGCGGCGCCCATCTCCTCTCCCTCGCTGCTTTACCTTCCCTGACCCTAAAGAGGGCAGGTACCCATTTACAGCTGGGGGACTGTACTGAAGCCAAGGTGTGCAAACGGTCACCCATCCAACTGGTAACCACGCTCGATGCTGCTTTACTTTGGCTGGGGGAAAGCGAGTGCTCCGACCACTGAGCTATCCCGTCCCCTATGCACCTACCTAGAAAGTGAGAAATGCAGGTTTGATCCTTGGTGGTTGTTGTTTTAGGTGGTTTTAGTATTCTTTGGGTGTTATGTTTGATTTTTTTTCTTCTTGTCGTTCCTCAGCTAGAACCTTGAGGTACATTAAAGGTGACGTTTTGGGTGTGCAACCATTTTTTAACCCATCATTAAAGGGTAGCTGCATTCTGACTTCGAGGATAATGTCTTAAACACCAGTGTGCATGCATTTTCCAAACTTTTTTTTAATTTGTCATCCATCTCACTGGCACAAAATCCAAAAGGCGGAATTGGATTTTTTAATGTGTGCTCTGCTCTGCTCTACTCTACTCTATTTCTACTCTACTCTAGACCCCACTCCACTCCACTCCCTTCCACTCCACTCCACTCCACTACTCTACTCTACACCACATTACACTCCACCCTACCCCCACTCCCTTCCTCTCAACCCTGCTCTACTCTACCCTACTCCACTCCACATCACATCCCTCTACTCAACTCCAGCCCACTCCACTCCTTTCCACTCCACTCCACTCCACTCCGCTCCTCCTTTCCACTCCACTCCACCGCACTCCACTCCACTCCTCTCCACTCCACTCCACTCCACCGCACTCCACCCCACTCCTCTCCACTCCACTCCTTTCCACTCTACTCCTTTCCTCTCCACTCCTCTCCACTCCACCCCTCTCCACTTCACTCCACCGCACTCCACTCCACTCCACTCCACTCTACTCTACTCTGCAGTGTTTGTTGTGTGTAGGGTCCTCTTTCCAGCTGGCAGACTTCCACAACGTGATGCTGAAAAACGGAGGCATGCCGCTCCGTCTTCTGGAGCGTCTGGTGGACCAATGGATCGCGCAGGTCAAGGCCACTCATGACGTCACTCCCGCTGCCACCGCCTCCCAGAATCCTGAGAATATCATTGGCTGAAGTGACCGTGATTGACAGGGCGTGTTGACACTTTGTGCATGACATCACCACTCGCCGATTCAATTCAGCTGACTTCAATTTCATTTAAAATTCTTCATTATCTCACAAGCAGAGATATTTACATGGGTTGCAAGCCATCCATAAAATCAGGAAATCGTCTATCACAATAAAAATTGCCACAACGCTGTATGTTGGCTGGTAGTTCTTTTGAAGTAAAGACTGTATCCGTTTGGTGTGACTGATTCCAATATTTGGTAAAATGATAGAGGGTAAAGAAGGTGAGAACTCCTATCTTAATCATCTTCTAACTTCTCCTCTTCAAGTCTTTTTTTTTCATCGATGTATAGATTCATATGTCCTGGCATTGTTGCGGTCACAACGTAACTCCATAGGAATATCACATATAATTATGGGAATCAAAGCTAAAAGCAGCATTTTATTTTAAAAGTTAATCCCTCAAATAAAAGAAATGTAAGGTGCCTGTACCAGTATTAACATGGCTGTTGTTTTCAAAATGGAATGCACATACACATAAAATATTCCACATACTAATATCTTCTTCATCTTCTTCTTCATCAATCACTCAAGCAGCAACTATTGTCTGTCATGTGAGCGAAAATATGTTGTGCTGCAGTTTTAAGCACTCGACAAGTCAGGCCCAGCGCATACAACTTTGGGATGGGAGAGAATTGTTATATTTTAAGTCTTTACGGAAGAAAGAGGCAGGAGAATGGACCAAGAAGGCAAAAACTAGACAAGAAGGACGTGACAATGTACACTACACATGTCTGGAAATACAAATTTGTCTTGACTTGACAGGAAGAAAAGAAATAGAAAAAGGGATGGAAAAGATAACGATAACGAAAAAATTTTTCTGAGGGTAATAGAATAAGCACAAGACTTTTTTTTACATCCAGCACTCGAAAAGAAAGAAAGAAAGAAAGTAAACAGACAAAATATAAATAGCAAAGTGAATCATAAGATGGAATTCCTAGCACAGAATTTCCAGAAGGTGGGGATACAATTTACACTGACAGCCCCTGGCATCCCTGCAGGGGAACAGACTAATATACAACCGCCACAGTACAAACGGTCAACACTGATCCGTCACAGGTATCACTGGTACCTGGTAGAAGGAAGGTGGCAGGATGGTTAAGACGTTTGCCTGCCAACAAGTAAACCATGAGGTTCTGGGTTCGATTCCCAGCCTCGCCCTTTCTTTCCCAGTTTGACCAAAAAATCGAACTGAATGTCAAAGTCCTTCGGATGAGACTATAAACCGAGGCCCCGTGTGCGAACGCATGCAGAACATCTTGTGCACACGTTAAATCCTGTTCCGCTTTTCGAAAGAGTAGGCCATTGTGTGCCGGTTGGAACAGATGACAAAATTTACAAAACCGCGTACACACAGGGACTGGATGTAAAAAAGCGCATGAGTGTTTATTCTATTATCCTCCAAAAAAAAAAAAAAAAAAATGTCATCTGAGCGCTTTGATTTGTTGCTTTACAAGATTCAGTGCTATATAAATTCCATACATTATTATTATTATTACTTCATCTATCACATACAGCACTATAACAGTCAAATATACGGTTCTATCAGCCAAAACACGAAACTAGTCGATGACCTTGTAACCCTGCAGCTGCCCAAGGGTCAAGGGCCACCTTTTCCCCCTTGATTCTTTATCACTTACATCGCTGATAATGCTGTTTTATGGGTTGGTTGTTTTTTTTCTTTCTTTCATTGAATTAAATATATGAGGTGGATGATTATCTTTTTTGATCTTTTGAGTTTGCTCTTTGTGTGTGTGTGTGTATGAGATATAGATATATATATATATATATAATATATATGTATATATATATGTATATATATATGTATATATGTGTGTGTGTGAAAAAACCAAATACAACCTTCTATGGTTGCTTTGAAAATCTGGAGAAAACGACAATCCCATCACTAAAAGTGATATTGCATGTTATCATGTAAACATAAAGAAGAACAAAAAATAAAGAATCCCATTCAATATTTGTTTCATCGTCATTGCCCATCGCACATCACAAATACAGCCTAAAGTTATCTAAATTTTCCCCGAGGGGATGCCGGGGGCCTATCAGTATAAATAGTATCCCCACATTCTGGAAATTCTGTGCTAGAAATTTCCTCTTTTCTATCACTCTCTTTGTTTCTGCCTTGTTCCTTTTCTTCCTGTCACCTCCTTCTTGTCTATTTTCTGCCTTCTTGGTCCATTCTCCTGCCTTTTTTCCAGTAAGAACTTAAAAGGTAACTATTCTCTCTTGTGCCGAAGTCGGATGCGCTGGGCCTGACTTGTCAGGCGCTTAACAGCAGCGTGACGCATTTTCGCTCATATAACAGACAATAGTTGCTGTCTGAGCGTTCGACAAAGAAAGAAAAAGAAATCTAAATTCAATTCAATCAGGCTTTTTTTTTTTAACCTATAATTACAGTTTTTGTTCCTTCATGTTATTGTTAAATGTTGGGCATTCCTCCACTTAACAGCCTGGGTGGTCACTGGACATGATATACACTCTGTCTCACCCATTTCACTGGGGAATCATTGTCCGTTCTTTTGTTGTTTTTGTTCCTCAGTCAGAGATTCACCATTTGTTGAAGAGCTGTGAAAACCGAATGCTACGCTACATGGCAAAGATCAAATGGGAAGACAGGATCACGAATGAAGAACTATGGAGAATGTGCGAAGTTGATGATCTGAAGTCTGTAGCTAGTAGTAGCAATAGACTGCGCTGGTTTGGGCACGTTCAACGGAAAGCAGACCACCATATCATAAAAAGAGCAATGAACTTTGTAGTGGATGGAAAGAGACCAAAGGGAAGACCTAGCAAAACCTGGGCTGCCTGTATTGCAGATGATCTTAGAGAAAGGGGCATAAGTAAGAAGGAAGTTCAAAACAGAGAGAGATGGAGAAGGCTCATCAATGTCAAACCTCCCCTGGGAGAAACATGACAAAAAAGGAAGTAGATGAAGAAGAAGTCAGAGGTTCACCAATGGTGAGATTTTGCGTATGTTACTGTTGACCCACCATTAAGGTAGCCACATTCTGACCTAGGTATTGTCTTTGTTTGAGTTTTTAAAAAATGTTATCAACCGTCCCTACTGGCATGCAATGGCCTACACTTCTGGATGGGCAGGTCGCGTTTTTAGTATGTGCACAATAATTATGTTCAGCACACATTCGCACACAGGGCCTCGGTGTATTATCTCATCCGAAAATACTTACAGGGGAGTGGAATCAGCACTGATGTTAACTCCAGGGGAACAATCCCCTCGAACAGGCGCCTCGAAGATGCCTGAAACCAGGGCTGTCAGATCACCCGAGCTTAACGCTCTAACCACAAGGCTTTCTTCCCTTCTTTATTGTGGCTTCATCCTTAAACTCCTTCGCTGCACTGCAGTCAAGTTTTCAGGCACTGTGTCTTGGGCAAGTTGAACCTGATGGAGTCCATCCCTCCTCCAGTCACAGACTACAAACTAACTGGCTCTGTCCACACCGTATTAATGCACTCGAGTTAGTAATGGGGAAAGGTGTCCCATAACCTATGTGGTCATAGGGGAGCGAGGTGTCAGGGACCTCAGCTTCTCTAGGGGCCAGCTTTTCGAGGGTGCACCCATCTCTTCTCCCTCGCTGCTTTACCCTCCATGACCCTGAAGAGGGCAGGTACCTATTTACAGCTGGGGGACTGGACTGAAGCCAAAGCACGCAAACGGTCACCCATCCACTTGGTAACCACGCTCGATGCTGCTTAACATTAGCTTAGGGAAAGCGAGTGTTCTGACCACTGAGCGATCCTATCCCCGTAGAGTTAGTACTAACGCACTAGTAATGGAGAAAAAACAATTCCTCCCATGCAGACACGAGCCTGCTTCCTCAATTATTGTCATATCACGAACTTGGCATCCTAACCGCCACACCAATTTGCCTCTTCAAACTGTGACTAGATTTGTTTTTATAAGATTGTTTCAGCTTCAGGTAGTGGTTCGATGGTCTTGAAGTAACACACCTGCCTAGAAAGCAAGAAGTGTGGGTTCGATCCTTGTTTGTGCCTGAAACTTTTCCCTCCCCATCCGCTAGACCTTGAGTGATGGGTCTCGGTGCTAGTCTTTCAGTTGATACGATAAACCAAGGTCACGTGTGCTGAATGCGCATTGCACACGTGAAGGAACCCACAGCAGCAAGAGAGCCGTACCTGGCAAAATTCTGCCGTAAAAAAAAGAAATCTACTTTTGTAAGGAAAGAAACAAGTCCACTTTGACATGGACAGAAATACATTTGCAAACAGGAAAATAAACAATAAAAATTATGGACGGCGCTGCTTTTGTGGCTATGCCCGCTCCCCGTGGAGAGCAGCCTGAATTTCATGTACAGAAGTCTGCCGTGACTGAAATCAGTGGTCAGTTCAATTCATCTCTTCTTCTTCTTCCTCATTGAACGCTCACACAGCAACTATTGTTGTCTTCCATATGAGCGAAAATGCGTTGTGCTGCCGTTAAGCGCCTGACAAGTCACCTCTGATTTTGGTGTGGAAAAAGGGCAGGAGAATGGACAAAGAAGGGAAAAAAATAGACATGAAGGAGGTGACAGAAAGAAAAGGAACAAGGCAGAAAAACAAAGAGGGGGGTAGAAAAGAAGGATTTCATAGCACAGAATTTCCAGAAGGTGGGGATGCTGTTTATACTGACAGACTCCTGGTGTGTAATCATCATGGGGAAAATATTTGTTCTACTTAAGACTTTAAGCAGGAGGTATGGAAAGCTTGACCGACTGACTCCATGTCAGCCTGAGAATCGCGCCAGATGACTTCGTGACTGTGTGTGTGCGTGCGCGCGCGCGCGCGTACATGTGTGTGTGTCCAAGTAACCTGTGTAAAGTCAACTAGATAGCAGCTGTATGACCTGGTATCCTATGTCAGGCACCTTTTGGGTGACCTGGCTGTCAGTGACCTGTGTAACCTTCACCCTCCCAAAAACCTCACTACCTTCTTCCTTTCCTATCTTTCTTGTTGTTTTTTCTCTTTTCATTTCTGGGCTAGAGAGATCTGCAAGGTTCACCAATGACGGGGATGTTTTTTCGCATATTATGCAATCGTGTTTTGCCTACCATTAAGGTAGCCTCATTCCGACTTCAGGGAGGGTGTCTAAACACCATACCTGTGTGCATATTTTTTTTGGTTGGTTGAAATTTTGTCAATCTTTCCTAAACGGCTCGAAATGGCCTACTCTTGCGAAAGGCGGAACGGGTTTTTAACGTGTGCGCAAGATGTTCTGCGTGCGTTTGCACACGGAGCCTTAGTCTATAATCTCATCCCATGGACTTTTGGAAGTGTGGAGTCTGTTTTATAATTTTTTATGTGGGGGGGGGGGTGGAGTTAGTACTGATGTTAACTCCAGGGTAAAATTCCCTTCTTCTTCTTCTTCCCTCCTTCGCCTTTAACTCCGTCAGATGTGTTCAGGAGAAAATTAATAGTGGCAAGTTTTTTCCAGCTCCTCTCGTGGGGCCGTACAGCTTAGTTTGCAGGGTGTAACATTCCCTAAAACGGGTACCTCCACGGTGGCTCGAACCCAGGCCGTCAGATCACGATTGCAACGCTCTAACCACTGGGCTCCCCCTCCCCCCCCCCCCGAATATTCACATTATGTAATTTGTAGGTTACTAATACTATCAGAGAAATTGGGAATGACGTGGAAGAGATACAGCAAATCTCTTATCTTTCGTTTTTTTAAGAACATTATTGGTAACTCTGTGGGACATGGAAAAATAGCCTAAGTCAATTCAGAGATAAGGAGCGGTATAGTAATTCCGGGCAGTTGGAGATAGGTCCTTTTTCTCTGGAAGAGGCCAGATACAGTCAGCCAAATCTTGAATCTGTATTTCTACATCCGTGTTTGCTCATTTCCTCAACTCTTTATCTTTACTTAGCAACTGTTGTATCCGTTTGACAACCCTCTGTGTTTAGATTTTGATTTCTATAGCAGTAGGCCTGTGGTTTTAGCCTTTGTAGCTATGATGCTGCTGTGGTTGGTGATGCTGATGATGGTGGGGGTGAGGGTGGATACAGCGGGACAACAGTATTCCCAGGCCCTGAACCTGTATAAAAGCCATTTCAGCGGTGACGTAAGTATGGATTCTGACGTCATTGTGTAGGCCTACGGGAGGCTGATACTTGATGGAAATGTGTGTCTTAAAGGTATCCCCTAATGTGGTCGTAGGGGACTGAGGCATCAGAGACCTCAGCTTCTCAGGGGCCAGCATATTGAGGGTGGCGCCCATATCCTCTCCCTCGATGCTTTACCTTGCCTGACCCTAAAGGGAACAGGTACCCATTTACAGCTGGGGGACTGTACTGAAGCCAAGGTACGCTTTATGGCAGCGCAACCCATTTTCGCTGATATAACAGACAATAAGAATTGTTGTCTGAGCGTTCGACGAAGAAGATTTTTACATACAGATTCTTGTTGTTAGACTTTACATTGTAAAACTTATTTTGCTTTTTTCTTCTTCTGTCAACCAGGAAAAAGGAGTTTAAAAAAATTCCTTAGTCTAAAGATTGTTTGGCTTAAATTCTTTGTATTTTTTGTCCACGCAACTTGGAATACTTTTTTTTCTTAATACAATGTTTCCGTAGTATTCGTTGTGATACCCTTTGCCCATAATCATGTGAAAAAGAATAAAGGTTTTAACTATATATACATACATACATACATATATATATATATATATATATATATGTATATATATTATATATATATATATATATATATATATTTTTATATATATATATATATATATATGTTGTTGTGTGTGTGTGTGTGTGTGTGTGTGTGTGTGGTGTGTGTGTCCAAAAGACGAAAGGATTTAACTATCAATATGAGTGTGCGTGCGTGCGTGTGTGTGTGTGTGTGTGTGTCTGTCTGTCTGTCTACCTGCCTGCCTGCCTGACTGTCTACCTACCTGTCTACCGGCCTGCCTACCTGTCTACCGACCTGCCTACCCGACCACGGCCTGCCTACTAACTACCTGTCTGCCTGCCCACCTGCATGCCTGCCCTTACCTCTACTCTTTTCACAGGCCACGTATTACGGAGGTTCTGGAGGAGGGGGAGCGTGCGGCTTTGGTGCACACAACCCTCCAGTGGCCAGCCAAGCCAAGATGACTGTAGCCCTCAATCACCCTCAGTTTCTGGGCTCCGTGATGTGTGGGTCCTGCTGGAAGGTTAGACGCCTTCGTTTATAGTTTTATATTATCGGTCTCTGCCTTCTCTGTCTGTCTGTCTGGTTGGCTGGCTGGCTGTTGGCTGTTGGTTGGGTTGGCTATCGGCTGCTGGTTGGCTGGCTAGCTAGCTGTGTGTGTGTGTGTGTGTTGTGTGTGTGTGTGTGTGTGTGTGTGTGTGTGTGTGTGTGTGAGAAAGTCAAAGTCAAAGTCAAAGTTTTATTTCTAGATGGTACATGAGTAAGACTCTGTGTGTGTGTGTGTGTGTGTGTTGTGTGTGTGTGTGTGTGTTGTGCGCGCGCGCGCGCCCCGTGCGCGCGTAGGCTACCTGGTAGCCTGCGTGTCTGCATGCATTTATGTTAGTACGTGTGTGTGGGACATTGCAACAGTGCTAGTATATAATAATACAGATGTGAATGCACCTTATTTGAATAAAGTACACGAGACGGAGTGTTCTGACGATGCCAGACTACGGATCAACACACACACACACACACGCGCGCGCGCGCGCGCGCAAAACCAGTCCAGAGACGTACATGTGACGTATGTATGACGTCATGATGTGACGTATGTATCAGATGACGTGTCAGCGCTAGGTATAGGAGAATAATCCACTCACCACCAGCACCTTCACTGTCTTTGTGAATAACCAATAGACCAGTACGTGACATACAATTGAGTCAAACAACAGTCTTGATGACGTGTGAATGACGTACACATGACGTCATGGTAAGGCGCGTCATTGTTTCAGGTGACGGGGTCAGGTCACGGGTTGGGGAACAATCCGGTAACGGGCACCTTCACTGTCTTCGTAGATGACCTGTGCCCTGAATGTCAGCCTGGTAATAATGATAATAATGATAATACTCTTCCTCTCTCTCCTCTGTGTTCCCTTAGGGGGTGGGATGTACAATGCCTGGTCTTCTCCTGTGCTTGTAACTCTGCAGGAGGTCTGTTCGCTGGCCTCATCCAGAGCATTCCGACTTTAGAGTAGCTCTTTTTTCTATATAATCAGGATGTATGCTTGGTATGTACGTGTTTTCATAACCCACTGATTTCTGACGAGTGGATCGGTGGTCTAGAGGTAACGCACCTGCTTAGAAAGCGAAAAGTCCAAGTCGGTCGGAAGTGTGCGGTGGTTTGATCCTTGTTTGGGCCCGAAACTTCCCCCCCCCCCCCCACCCCCGTCCATTACACCATGAGTGGTGGTCTGGGCGCTAGTCTTACATGAGACGATGAATCGAGGTCCTGTGTGTTACTCATCATTATTTTAGCGCACGTAAAAGAACCCACGGCAACAAGAGAGTTGTCTTTGGCACAATTACTTGGAAAAAAGCCGCAAGAGCAACGCCACCCATTATTTTATTTCTTTTTCCTGTCTGCAACTGTATTTGTTTCCCTTCTTTTACCTGTCTGCAACTGTATTTGTTTCCCTCTAGGCTGCAACTGTATTTGTCTGCAACTGTATTTGTTTCCCTCTAGGCTGCAACTGTATTTGTCTGCAACTGTATTTGTTTCCCTCTAGCTGCAACTGTATTTGTCTGCAACTGTATTTGTTTCCCTCTAGGCTGCAACTGTATTTGTCTGCAACTGTATTTGTTTCCCTCTAGGCTGCAACTGTATTTGTCTGCAACTGTATTTGTTTCCCTCTAGGCTGCAACTGTATTTGTCTGCAACTGTATTTGTTTCCCTCTAGGCTGCAACTCTATTTGTCTGCAACTGTATTTGTTTCCCTCTAGGAAACAAATACAGTTGCAGACAGGAAAAAGAAATAAAATAACGCTAGGGAAACAAATACAGTTGCAGACAGGAAAAAAGAAATAAAATAATGGGTGGCGTTGCTCTTGTGGCGACGCACTCTTCCCGGAGGGGGGAAAAAACAGCCCGAATTTCACGCAGAGAAATCTTCCGTGACTTAAAAGGGTATAATTTTTTTTTTTTAATAAATAAATATACACATCTCATCTTCTGGGTGTTCCTTTAAGGGTGGGGTGTGTAGTGCCTGGTCTTGTCCTGTGCTTGTATAACTCTGCAGGAGGTCTCCCCGCTGGCCTCAGCCGACACGTTCCAACTGTAGAGTAGCTCTTTTTGGTCCCAGGATTTCCATGTATGCATGCTGGTCATGCACGTGTTTCCGTAACGCACTCTAGTGTGTGGTGTGTGTGTGTGTGTGTGTGTGTGTGTGTGTTGTGTGTGTGTGTGTGTGTGTGTGTGTGTGTGTGTGTGTGTGTATACATACATACATACAGAGAGAGAGAGAAAGAGAGAGAGAGAGAGAGAGAGAGAGAGAGAGAGGGGAAGAGAGATAGATAGATAGATAGATAGATAGATAGAAGAGAGAGAGAGAGAGAGAGAGAGAGAGAGAGAGAGAGGGGGGGGGGGGGGAATTAAGGCACTGGTAGGTCTGCACTTGAGGGTGACCTGGGAGATAGTAAAATAATCTCCACCAATAATTCACCTGATTCCATTGCATAGACCCATGATATTTCATCCTGTCAGTACTCAGCAAGTGTGTGTGTGTGTGTGTGTGTGTGGTGTGTGTGCGCACGCACATACGCACTACTGAATACGTAGAGCTCGCAACTATATCCATCTCACGCACATTTCAAAACGTCTTATGTAGCAGTTTGTCCATTTGGGACTGACAGGTGTAACTGCACAAGTGTGAACCCTCCTCTCCAGTCATACGTTTAAAAAGGTACATGTGTCATCAACTGTATGAAGGATTGGGTTGAGGATTGCATTACATTCGTTAGTTTCTTGTTCTTCCTTTCTTTAACAAACGAGCACTTTATTCCTAGACTGCCTTCCAAGAGATATTAACAGCTCAGCGAAATTATTCAGGTGGTTGGTGGTGTGTGGTGTCGTGTTGATCAGGATGGGTGGTGTTAACAGTTTTGGATTTGGGTTGATTAAGAATTGGACTTATAGGGTTTATCAATTAACACAACCTAAGCGTGAAATTCGGGCTGTTCTCCCAGGGAAGAGCGCGTCGCCACAAGAGCAGCGCCACCCATGATTTTTTTTCTTTTCCTGTCTGCAACTGTATTTCGTTTCCTATCACAGGGGCTTTTTCCTTCATAATTTTTGCATGGGATAACTCTCTTGTTGCCGTGAGTTCTTTTACGTGCACTAAATGTATTGCACACACGGGACCTCGGTTTATCGTCTCATCCGAAAGACTAACACCCAGACCACTACTCACGATCTAGTGGAGGGGGGGTGGGGAGTTTCGGGTACAAACGGGGGATCAAACCACCACACACTTGAAACTGGGACTTTTTGCTTACCAGACAGGTGCGTTACCTCTAGACCACCGATCCACCTATGTGTGAGCGTGTGTGTGTGTGTGTGTGTGTGTAGTAAGCCTACTTATTGATCTCAGGCGGATTCCCAAGTATGTGTTAGTCAGGAGTCAGGAGAGATAGCACGTTCTGGATGACAACCACATGATGTTGCGTTGGGGAGATACCCAACTGTGTGATTAGTAGAAGAAGCCACTGCTTTATCCACAGGTCTGTCTGTATCTCTGTCCTTGAAATAACACTCAACTATCAGTCCGTCAAAGTAAGCCTAGGGGTTCTCTAACTTAGGATTTCATTCTTTTCTCGTCAGTGCTCATGGACACAATGATGGGTTATGTCATTCACTGAGGCATTGTTTTCCCTATTCAGCGTCAGCTGAAATTAAAGCCACCGAGGGGTGGGTTTTTCGTTTCTCTTTCTCTCGTCACAAACACATACTTAACATCGTTATCACAATATAGTATAGTCTGGTGCTTGTCTCTTCCCTGCTAAAAATCCTGTTATGTCAACAATTGAATGAGGAATTCTCTTTATCTGGGTTTTTTGTGTGTCTCTGTCGGTGTCTCTTTCTATGTGTCTGTCTGTCTGTCTGTCTCTTTGTGTCTGTGTGTCTGGCAGTCTGTCTCTATAGTTTATTTCGTTGTCTCTTTCTTAGACTGTTTGTCTGTCTGACTCTGTCTCTTTCTGTATTAGTCTGTCTGTCTGTCTGTCTGTCTGTCTGTCTGTCTCTCTCTCTCTCTCTCTCTCTCTCTCTCCTCTCTCTCTCTCTCTCTCTCTCTTCTCTCTCTCTCTCTCTCGTGTGTGTGTGTGTGTGTGTGTGTGTGTGTGTGTGTGTGTGTGTGGTGTGTGTGAAGTCAAGCCAAGTCAAGTCAAGTCAAATTTTTATTTCCAGATTGTACATTGAATAAGCAATACATTTGCTTTTTTTTTTTTTATCAAGCCATCTATCTAGGAACAAAAAACTTGATCAACATTATCTAACTACACTATTGCCATAACCAATAATAATAAGACTAACTCCATAAGAAAAATAGAAACAGAGGGAAAAAGAAAGACAACACACACACAGTGTGTGAGTGTGTGTATGTGTGTGTATGTGTGTGGGGGGGAGGTGACAAAATGAGATGATAATTAATGAATATTCTATTAAATGTTATTGATTGTTGTTTCGTTACCAACTCCCCCCCCCCCCCAACTCTAAGTGAAGTTATCAGTAAAACAACAACAACAACAACAACAACCAAAAACAACAAAACAATTGATCTTCCTCCTTCAACACAATTGCTACTGCTACTTCGGCTGCTTCTGCTCCTCTGACTGCTACTTCCACCTCTACTTCTGTTTCTGCAGTTACTTCTTGTAAGCATGCTAAGCATTCATGCTCCTGACACGCCTGCTACTATTTTGATACAAGCGTCTGTATTGTATCAGACTTTATTATTGTAACCACACCATCATATTTCCGATGATATCATTTATACGATATCTAGGGGATAAAATTCCATTACTACCACTGCTGCTACTATTACTACTTATTGCTGCTGCTACTGTTTTTATATTTTATAATTTTGTTTGCTGCTGCTACTGTTACTACTACTACTACTTACTACTACTACTACTGCTGCTGCTGCTGCTGCTGCTGCTGCTGCTGCTGCTACTACGACGACGACGACGACGACGACGACTGCTAATACTACTATTACTCCTGCTACTGCTACTGCTGCTGCTACTACTGCTACTACTACTACTGCTGCTGCTGCTGCTCCTACTACTACTAATACTGCTTCTACTGCTGCTACTGCTACTCCTACTACAACTAGGACTGCTTCTACTGCTCCTACTACTACTACTACTACTACTACTACTACTGCTACTAGTGGTGCTGATTCTATTCCTACTACTGCTAGTAGCAGTAGTACTAGTTGAACTGCTTCTACCATTCCTACTACTACTATTCTTGGATGATTTTTATCACAACTACAACTACAATAACTTACCACTAACATCGCCGCTACAACGGCTACAACGATTACAGTTACCACTACCACTATCCCCGATGCTGTGTCATTATATAGCCAGTGAAGGCAGCTGGGCAAAAAACTATATTAATTATAAATGATGAAGGAAACCATGATTACTGTTGTTATTGTTGCTGCTGCTGTTACCCTTGCTATGCTGCTGCTGTTACCCTTGCTCCTGGTGTTGCTGCTGCTGTTACCCTTGCTGCTGCTGTTACCCTTGCTGCTGCTGCTGCTGTTACCCTTGCTGCTGCTACTGCTGCTGCTGTTACCCTTGCTGCTGCTGCTGCTGCTGCTGTTACCCTTGCTGCTGCTGCTGCTGCTGCTGTTACCCTTGCTACTGCTGCTGTTGCTGTTACCCTTGCTGCTGCTGCTGCTGCTGCTGTTACTCTTGCTGCTGCTGCTGCTGTTACCTTTGCTGCTGCTGCTGCTGCTGCTGTTTCCCTTACTGCTGCTGCTGCTGCTATTACCCTTGCTGCTGCTGCTGCTATTACCCTTGCTGTTGCTGCTGCTGTTACTGTTACCTTTGCTGCTGCTGCTGCTGCTGCTGTTACCCTTGCTGCTGCTGCTGCTGCTGCTATTACCCTTGCTGCTGCTGTTACTGTTACCCTTGCTGCTGCTGCTGTTACCCTTTCTGCTGCTGCTGTTACCCTTGCTGCTGCTGCTGCTGTTACCCTTGCTGCTGCTGCTGCTGTTACCCTTGCTGCTGCTGCTGTTACCCTTGCTGCTGCTGTTACCCTTGCTGCTGCTGCTGCTGTTGTTACCCTTGCTGCTGCTGCTGCTGCTGCTGTTACCCTTGCTGCTGCTGCTGTTACCCTTGCTGCTGCTGCTGTTACCCTTGCTGCTGCTGCTGCTGCTAATGAAAAAGAAGAAGAAGAAGAAGAAGAAGAAGATGATGATGATGATGATGATGGTGGTGGTGGTGGTGGTGGTGGTGGTGGTGTGGTGGTGGTGGTGGTGGTGGTGGTGGTGATGATGATGATGATGATGGTGGTGGTGGTGGTGGTGGTGGTGGTGGTGGTGTGGTGGTGGTGGTGGTGATGATGATGATGATGATGATGATGATGATGATGATGATGATGATGATGTGGTGGTGGTGGTGGTGGTGGTGGTGGTAGTAGTGGTGGTGATGATGATGATGTGGTGGTGCTGATGGTGGTTGTTGTGATGATGATGACAACGACGACGATGATGACGACGATGATGATGACGACGACGACGATGGTGATGCAATCGCTGTTTCTGCATCCCCCAGGTGACGTGGATCTGGGCGTGAACGGTGACGGTCGGTGGGACGTCAGCATCCAGGCCATACAGTGCCCCGTGGGTAGTGGAAAGCTGCAGTTCAAGTTCCAGGGTTCAAACCCGTACTACGTCAAACTGCAAGTGCGAAACTCCAGGTAATAATAGTAATAATAATGTATGGAATCTATATAGCGCTGAATCTTGTAAAGCAACAAATCAAAGCGCTCAGATGACTTTTTTTTTTATCGAGGATAATGGAATAAGCACTCATGTGCTTTTTTACATCCAGTCCCCGTGTGTATGCGGTTTTGTAAATTTTGTCATCCGTTCCCACCGGCACACAATGGCATACTCTTTCGAAAAGCGGGACAGGATTTAACGTGTGCGCAAGATGTTCTGCGTGCGTTCGCACACGGGGCCTGGGTTTATAGTCTCATCCGAAGGACTTTGACATTCAGTTCGATTTTTTTGGTCAAACTGGGAAGAAAGGGCGAGGCTGGGAATCGAACCCAGAACCTCACGGTTTACTTGTTGGCAGGCAAACGTCTTAACCATCCTGCCACCTTCCTTCTAGGTAAGTGTGTATGTGTCAAAGTCAAAGTCAAATGATTTATTTGTTAGGCCACGGACCCATACAAATGGAGTTCACATCCGCATAACATGCACATACAGTTACACATTTCTACTTTCAAAGTGCATCTTTCCTGATTAGATTTGCTTTGTAGACGAAATTACAGAGTTTCGAAATAATGAGTGTGTGTGTGTGTGTGTGTGTGTGTGTGTGTGTGTGTGTGTGTGTGTGTGTGTGTGTGTGTGTGTGTGTGTGTGTGTGAGTTTGTGTGTGTGATATCTTCAGTCTGAGTGCGTGTGTGTGTGTGTGCGCGCGCGCGCGTGCGTATGTTGTGTGTGTGTGTGTGTGTGTGTGTGTGTGTGTGTGTGTGTGTGTGTGTGTGTGTGTGTGTGTGTGTGTGTGTGTGTGTGTTGTGCATGGGAGGTCATAAAAATCCCCACCCTTAATTCACCAGACGCCGCTGAGATTCGAACCCACGACTTCATGGACCCAAGCGAGTGAAGTCGAAAGGTCTCAACCATTCGGCTATTGCATCCGTCAGACATTCAATAAAAGATTCATTGATTCATTCATTCCCATAAGAAAGAGGGTGGCAGGATGGATAAGACCTTCGCCTGCCAACAAGTAAACTTTGAGATTCTGGGTTCGATTCCCAGCCTCATCCTTTCTTCCAAGTTTGACGGTGGAAAAAATCGAACTGAATGTCAAAAGTCCTTCAGATGAGACTATAATAAACCGAGGCGCCGTGTGCGAACGCACGCAGAACATCTTGCGTACACGTTAGAAAGCCCCGTTCCGCCTTTTTGGAAGAGTAGACCATTGTACGCCGGTAAGAACAGATGAAAGAGGAGGGTAGGGGGGGGGGGGTAGGGGTAGGAAGCCAGCATACACACAGATGTCGTGTTTAGGCACTGATCCCGAAGTCGGAATGCGGCTACCTAAATGATGGGGTGGAAGGAGGAACAGTCGCATGCACAAAAATAAAAAAAAATCACACCATTGGTAAACCTCGGTGCTCTAGCCGAGGAACGAAAACAAAACAACCAACAACAACAACAAAAGAATTAATTAAAAAATTCATTGGTTGATTCCTCCATTCATTCTCTCAATAACTGTGCAGAATCCCAGTGCACGAGATGGAGATTGACTACAACGGCTGGAAGCAGATGCGCCATAGTCCTGATGGTCACTTCGTCTTCAGCGGAGGACCATTGTCCAGTCAAGGTTTCCGTGTCCGACTGACCGCCATCAATGGAGCACAGGTCATCGAACACATCAACACCATCGGTGAGTGGTCAAGTGGGGGGGGGGGGGGGGGGGGGGCGCGGGGGGAGGGGGGGATGACAGGAGGGGAGGGGGGGGGGTAGGGGGGGGGTTATTACAGACTGCTGATGATGATTCCTGGTTTTTCGTATTGTGGCTTTTGTTGTTTGGTTTTCAGGTTGTTGTTGTGGGTTTTGTGTGTGTGTGTGTGTGTGTGTGTGTGTGTGTTGTGTGTGTGTGTGTGTGTGTGTGTGTGTGTGTGTATGTGTGATGTTTTTATTTATTTATTTTAATGTTAATTTTATTCTTTGTATCAGCGCATAATGGATTAAGCACTTATGTGCTTTTTTACATCCAGTCCCCGTGTGTATGCGGTTTTGTAAATTTTGTCATCTGTTCCCACCGGCACACAATGGCCTACTCTTACGAAAAGCGGAACAGGATTTAACGTGTGCGCAAGATGTTCTGCGTACGTTCGCACACGGGGCCTCGGTTTATAGTCTCATCCGAAAGGACTTTTGGGGAGAGTGGAGTCTGCGCTGATGTTAACGTGACGTTCTTTGTGTGATAATGTGAGCATGCCTGATTATAGCCATCCAATTTTTCCTGAGAAATTACGTCATTATCATTAGCTGTGTATGACTCTGAAATCAAAATATCCTTGACTTTTCTGCTCCCAGAGAGAAAAATGATGAATTAATTCACCTACCAGAATCTCAATAAAACCCCATTTTTCTGTTTTATTGGGAAAATACATTTCACAAAACATAGAACAATTAAAAAAAATAATTATAAGCTATCTGGATTATACAGAATTTGGAACAAACACAATGAGTTCCATGATATCAAACCTGATATCTCGAACCCGTATCGTCAAATCGCGGACTCAACACTCCAACCACTAGGCTATCCAGCTACACGCCCCCCCCCCCCCCCCCCCCTCCCAAACGCTAAATAAATTAATGGGGGGGGGGGGGGGGGGGCAGGGAGGAAGGGGGTGGGTGGGGGGGGGGGGGGGAGTAGCCTGGTAGTTAGAACCTTGCGCTAATGGTCTGACTGGTCGGGTTCGAGCCACTTCCACCCGAGACATCCATTCAATGGAATCTTTCCCTTAAGAGTTAACAACATCATTGCCCGATACCCCCTCCCCCGAAAAGTCTTTAAAAATGAAAACGCGCACAGACCATCTTGCGCATACGTTAAAACCCGTTCCGCCTTTCTGAAGAGTAAGCCCTTTGTGGTGGTGATAACAGATGGCATAATTTACAACAACAACAACAACAACAACCCACTTGCACACTGATGTGTTTGGACATCATCCATGATGAAGTCGGAACTCAACTACCATATACTGCAGGGTACATGTCAAAGTCCTTCGGATGAGACTATAAACCGAGGCCCCGTGTGCGAACGCATGCAGAACATCTTGCGCACACGTTAAATCCTGTTCCGCTTTTCGAAAGAGTAGGCCATTGTGTGCCGGTGGGAACAGATGACAAAATTTACAAAACCGCATACACACGGGGACTGGATGTAAAAAAGCACATGAGTGCTTATTCCATTATCCTCGGTATAAAATAATAAAATAAATAAAAATAAAAATACAAAAGGGTCGCGTACACAAAATCTCCAATATTGGTAAACCGCGGAGCTCTAGCCGAGAGAAGAAAAATACACGCGCAAAATATTACTACTATTGGTGAACCTCGGAGCGCTAGCAGAAAAAAAAGAAGATAAAATTTAATGAATCAATTAAAATAAATAACTTCCCCCCCACCACTTCCAACCATTTGGCGACAATAATTGTGTGTGCATTTCAAAGAGACCTGGTATTCTGTGTCATTTCAAAGTGACCTGGTATTCTGTGTCATTTCAAAGTGACCTGGTATTCTGTGTTATTTCAGAGTGTGACCTGGTATTCTGTGTTATTCCAAAGTGACCTGGTATTCTGTGTTATTTCAAAGTGACCTGGTATTCTGTGTTATTTCAAAGTGATCTGGTATTCTGTGTTATTTCAAAGTGACCTGGTATTCTGTGTCATTTCAAAGTGACCTGGTATTCTGTGTTATTTCAAAGTGACCTGGTATTCTGTCATTTCAAAGTGACCTGGTATTCTATGTCATTTTAAAGAGACCTGGTATTCTGTGTTATTTCAAAGTGACCTGGTATTCTATGTCAGTCCAAAGTGACCTGGTATTCTGTGTTATTTCAAAGTGACCTGGTCTTCTGTGTTATTTCAAAGTGACCTGCTGTTCTGTGTCATTTCAAAGTGACCTGGCATTTTGTGTTATTCCAAAGTGACCTGGTATTCTGTTATTTCAAAGTGACCTGGTATTCTGTGTTATTCAAAGTGACCTGGTATTCTGTGTTATTTCAAAGTGACCTGGTATTCTGTGTTATTCCAGAGTGTGACCTGGTATTCTGTGTTATTTCAGAGTGTGACCTGGTATTCTGTGTTATTCCAAAGTGACCTGGTATTCTGTGTTATTTCAAAGTGACCTGGTATTCTGTGTTATTCCAGAGTGACCCTGGTCTTCTGTGTTATTTCAAAGTGACCTGGTATTCTGTGTTATTTCTATTCTGTGTTATTCCAAAGTGACCTGGTATTCTGTGTTATTTCAAAGTGACCTGGTATTCTGTGTTGCAGTCAACAACCAGATTCTTCAGGGTACCCACCAATTCCCCCTGGATCACAATCTGCCCCACTGACTTGACTTTGACTTGACCTCACTTGAGATTTGACTTGGCTTTGCCTTTAACTTTGGCTTGGTCTGACTTTAACTTGACTTTGACTTGACTTTGGTACGGCTTGACGTGACTTTGACATGACTTGGTTTGACTTTGACATGACTTGACTTGACTTTGACATGGCTCGACGTTGACATGACTTTTAACTTTGACTTGACATGACTTGACTTTTACATGTCTTTCTTGGCTTGACCTGACTTAAAACTTGACTTTGACATGCTTGACTTTGACTTGGCTTGAAACTTGGCTTTGGCACGACTTGGCTCGACTTTGGCATGACTTGACTTTGACATGACTTGACTGGCTTTGGCATGACTCGGATCAACTTTGATTTGACTTGAGTAGCTTTGACATGACTTGGAACGACTTTGACATGACTGGACCTGGCTTGACTTTGATGACTTGACTTGGCTTGACTTTGACTTGACTTCGACACGATATGAAATAACTTGACTTTAACCTGACTTTACTTTGGCATACTTGACTTTGACATGGTTTGGCTTGGCTGGACTGGACTTGACTGGACTTAAACATTAATTGACATGACTTGACTTTGACATGACTTGACTTGGACATGTCATGACTTGACTTTGACACGACTTGGTTTGACTTTGACATGACTTGACTTTGACATGACCTGACTTCGGCATGAACATTGACTTAAATTTTAACATGATTTGGTTTGAATTGACATCAACATGTTTTGGCTTGGCTTGACGTTGACCTGACTTGTCTTGACTTTGACATGGTTTGACTTTGCCATGACTTGACCTGACGTGACTTGTCTTGACTTTGACTTGACTTGACTCTGACATGACTTGACTTCTCTCTTAAATCCTTGAGGAGTCGAAGGAGGAGGACTGTACTGAGGTTTTTTTTATATATATATTTTAGCGGTGTTGTTTTGGATAAGTCGAACCTGGCGGAATCGATGGCTCTGCAAGTGCTGAGTTATCTATCGCCTGCTGTAAACTCCTGAGAGTTAAAGCTTTTTTGAGTTGTTAATGCCACTTTGTGTATGTGTGACTTACTGAATAAAATGTTGCTTAACTAAAAAACCTTGTTCTCTTTATTGGCTGTTACATTCTTTTTTCCAGTTCGTTTTTTTTTTCTTGGATTTTGTTTGTTGTTGTTGTTGTTTCTCTTATCCTATCCCCGCCCTTCTCTCTCTCTCTCTCTCTCTCTCTCTCTCT
>CM054147.1:63481238-63546238 GCA_028751875.1 Rapana venosa
ATGCAAGTATGTTGTGGGGGTCTTGCTAAAATGACCTAAGCAACAAACAGTCATACAGAACTTAGGGCCTTGCTATTTGAAAAAAACAACTATAGGGGAATAATCAAGGACATGTTTCTAAATCTTCAACCAGTCAAGGATAACAAATAGAACAAGAAAAACTCCGAAAACTAACACATACAGGCACACACATACATAACACAATTTTTCTTATATTTACACACACATGCGCTCGCACACTCGCACACGCCCGCAATTTCACTCATATACTCAAACTCACTCATTCACACACATACTCACACACACACACATACACATACATACAGTGATACACACACACTCATACATGCACACACATACATGCACGCACATATACAAACTCACAGTCACATACACACACTCACACACATGCACGCGCGCACACACACACACACACACACACACACGTACACACACACACGCACACACACACGCCACACACACACACACACACACACACACACCACACTCACTTAACCGTCTGATATCACTTTTTGGTGGAAGGACGTTAAACTGAAGTACTAACTAACTAACAGAGGCATACACGCACAGCACAGCACACACACACACACACACACACACACAACACACACAACACACATAACACACATACACACAACACACACACACACACACACACACACACACACACACACACACACACACACACACACACACACACACAGAGAAAGATCACTGATGAGTGCAAGTCTGAGCTGCACACTTAAAATAAATGACCTGGACGCTCTTTGTTTGTTGTTGCCCAGGAGAAACCCCAAGTTAGTGCAGGTGTTCCAGCAGCCCACTGAAAGTTCCCTCGATGGAATCACAGTGGACGTGTCCTACGCCTGTCAGGGCCAGTATCCCAGTCTGGAGTCGGATGAGTCATGTAAGAAACTTTATGAGCTCATCTCCCTGCTCCTATTACTAACTTGTGTGAAGTTGGAGTGTGGCTGCCTGTGAGTTTTTTTGGTTGGTGGTTTTTTTTTGTTGTGTGTGTGGTTGTTTTTTTTTTGGGGGGGGGGGGGGGGGTTGGGGGTACTCAGTGAGAGCTCTGAGGTTCACAAGTGGTGAGATTTTGTGTATTGACAGGGTTGTTTTTTTCCTATCATTAACTGATTAAGGTTTTGACTTTGGGGAGAACTAGGTACTTGAAAACAACCATGCACAAAATTCTTATCCAGTGTGTACTTCAATGTTCTTGCATTCCTTCAGATGAGACTATAATAGTATAAACTGAGGCCCTGTGTTCAAATGCATGCAGAACATCTTGCGCACATGTTAAATCCTGTTCCGCTTTTTCGGAAGAGTAGGCCATTATGTGCCGGTGGAAACAGATGACAAAATTTACAACACCGCATACACACGGGGACTGGATATAAAAAAGCACATGAGTGCTTATTCCATTATCCTCGATATAAAAGAATAAATAAACAGTGATTTCCAAGTGTGATGAGTTAGACGGAGTTTAATTTCCAGGTGACTGGTAACATCCCCAAATCCGGAACATTGAATTGGCATCGCGTACAAATGTATGATTTTTTTTTTATTGTCGGATTTTGAGGAATTGTGTACAAGTCAATCTTAGCTGAGATGTGAGAGTAAAAATGTGTCAGGATGCTGTTTTGTGTCAGTTTGTTTCCTTATTTTGAGTAAATAATGATGAGCATTTTGCTCTGAGCAAGAGTGGTTTGTTTGGTGGTTGTTTTTTTTTGGGGGGGGGGGGGGTCATTCCTGGGCTAGAGCTCCGAGGGTTACCAATGGTGAGATTTTGTTATATATATATATATTTTTTTTTTTTCTTAAATATATTTTTATATATTTATATATATATATGCATATGCCACCATTTTTTTTACCACTATTATTTAAGGTAGCCACTTTCCAACTTCAGGGATGAACAAATTTAAAGTTGTGTGCTTGTAAATTCTTTATTTACCTTTGAATTGTTTCACCATAAAAAGAAAAAGTTTAGAGCTCTAACCAATTTGAAGACAGTGTTAAACAGGGTAAGGAATTTGATACTTACTGTTTCCTGTTTCTGCCAACAAGATAACAACAAAAAACAAACAACAAAAAACACTGCTCAGTTTTAAGGCTTGCTAACTACATTTATAAATACTGATGACTGTCGTGCCATACACAGACTCTACACTGCATGCAAATCCAGGATAACTCAGTGAATTGTCCAGGGCCCAAGGCTAGAATTAGCCCCATCCTTTAGCCTAGTCCAAGTGTGGTCAGATTCTGCTATAACTAGCACCAACTGGCATGGAATGGATAGCAGCTGAGAGTAGCTGAAAGTGGGAAAAAGTGACAGCTGTGTCTAATGGCCGAATGTGTGTGTGTGTGTGTGTGTGTGTGGATTTTATTTTAAAAAATCTTTTATATCAAGGATAATGGAATAAGCACTTAACATGGTTTTTTACATCCAGTCCCCGTGTGTATGTGGTTTTGTAAATTCTGTCATCTGTTCCCACTGGCACACAATGGCCTACTCTTTTGAAAAGCGGAACAGGATTTAACGTGTGCGCAAGATGTTCACACACAGGGCCTCGGTTTATAGTCTCATCTGAAGGACTTTTGGGGAGAGTGGAGTCTGCACTGAAGTTAACTCCAGGGGAAATATCCCCTTGAACAGGAATCGAACGCGGGTTGTCAGATTGCGAGCACAATGTTCTAACCACTAGGCTGTCCCATCCCTTTGTTGACAGACACTCTGCAGGTCAGCGGAGGAAAGGCAGTCATCAAGGCCAGTGAAGTGTGGGGGGCGCTGTGGGGTCTGGAGACTTTCTCTCAACTCGTCTACCGCGACAGGCTAGGAGAGGTGAGGGAGTCGGAGCGTCAGCTGTGTAACATTCTAGCCAGGAAAAATAATGTGACATAATGAGTGACATGGAACTGGGGGCCTTTTTTTAATTTTATTTACTGATTTACTTATTAACGTGTTATTGATCTGCATTGTCACAACTCGTCTACTGTGACAAGCTAGGAGAGGTGAGGGAGTCTGAGCATCAGCTGTGTAACACTCTTGACCCAGACTGGTCAAACAAAAAATGTGACCCTCCCCCACGAAATTAGTGTCATGGTACCAGGGGTGAGTTTTGGTCCTTTTTCACTGATTAACATGTTATTCATCTGCAATAGAATAAGCTGTTCAATAAAATAAAATAAAAGTTGTTTTTATTTAAACCGGATTGAAAACCCAGAAAGTTCTCTGAAAAGTTATTACAAATTGATATGCTATCAAACATAGACAACCCTGAGCGAAGCAGACCAACAGATGACCCCCATTGGATCGCAGCAGATGACTGAAGAAGAGCCGTGAAGCTGAAGTATGAAAGAACCCCAGGAACAGAAAATCAGAACAGAGGAAATAGGAAGAATGAGGCAAGGAAAGGAAACTACAAGCAACAGAGAAAGAGAGAGAGAGAGAGAGAGAGAGAGAGAGAATAATGCATGCTTAATTATTCATGTCAATCACAATAGCAGTAGGAAAACAAAAATTCCCTATTCAGTATCCCTGAGACTATGCATGTGATTGTATCACTTTGTAGTTGCTGACAGGAACAACTGAAATCTGATCTCCATAAAAGAAATATTTAAAAATTGATATGCTGGACTCCAGGATGTGACAAAAATGAGAAATTGACAAATCTCGCATCATGATTGGTGATCAGGTTGGGAGTTTTTATACACATTTTCAAAGCAAAAGGAAACAAACAAATAAATAAATCAGTACAGGATTGAAGAAAGCTTGTAGTGTTATAATCAATCAAAATCTTAAAATTGACAACTTGATCACCATCTGCCTAAAATCACTTCTAGCAGAAAAATGGGTCAGGTGCAGTCTGACTCATTTTGTGGTGGAGTCGCAAATCTGAAATTTATTCACCTCATTTTTTTAAGGTAAGACAGCGAGTTGTTAGGAAATTCTGCTAGATATGTGAAAATCCTCTTTTCTCGTTCGCTTTTTACACCGTCTGAGGTGTTAAGGAGAAATGGTAGCACGTCCTTTCCAGCCCCTCTCGTGGGCCATACAGCTTGGTTTGTAGGGTGTTGGTGAAGATATTTATGCACTCTTCATCTCTATAGATCATGCAGTCATTCCTTCATCCATCCTGCTTTTGCTAACATTTTCTTCTCACCTGTTTGTAGCCCCACCCCCACCCTTCCCACCCCCACCCCTGAGTGATATCAAGGCATTGAATGAATTTAGGTGTTGATTTTATTCAAAACGAAGTAAGGGAGATGTTTACTTTTTTGCTTTTTTTGGTTTTGTATTTTGGTTTTTTAAAGTTAGTAGCGAAATAGTACGATTGGAAGATGTCGGTAAATAATACATAACAACAACATTTTTTTCAATGATATATGATAGTGTAGTGGTGTTTCAGGGTTTGGTTGGGTTGGGGTTTTGGGGGGTTTTTTTTTGGGGGGGGGAGATTTTAAGGTAAGATTTTCAGTTTTTCCATTGTGCAACTACGAAGTGTTGAGATCACATCATGTAGACTGAGGAGTACTGAAGTGGGAATGTGGTGTTTCAGTTTGTGGTGAACGACACATACATTACTGACAAGCCTCGCTTTGCCCATCGTGGGCTGCTGTTGGACACCTCGCGACACTACCTGTCAAAGATCAACATTCTGCGCAACCTGGTCAGTAGCCTTCAACACTTGGCTCACACTTTTTCTGTGTGTGTGTTTGTGTGTGTGTGTGTGTGTGTGTGTGTGTATGTATGTGTTTGTGTGTGTGTGTGTGGGGGGGGAGGTGTAGGTGGATGGGTGGGTGTGTTTGTGTGTGTTGTGTGTGGGTGAGTGTGTGATGTGTGTGTGCGTGCGTGTGCGTACATGCATGTGTGTGTCACTGAGTGTGTGTGTGTGAATTGTTGCTCAGCATTTAAAATTAAAGTTGTCTGTGCAACAAGCATGAGCCTAGAAGGGTGTAGATTGTCGTGGAAAGCAAGGGGTGTTGCCTGTTGAGTAAAATCCTTCAATAATTTGCTGACAAAGTGAGCTATTTCTGTTTAGTAGGTCCTAGATACTTGACGAGTAACTTGCCAGGATAAAGCAAGCTATTCCCGCATGATAAAATATTTCAGTAATTTACCCTGGCAATGAGATCGCTGCCTGTGAAATATCCTGTCATCCAAAATGAAAATTAAAAAGATTCATCAAGAAGTACAAAAAAAATGGCTCCATCTTTTTGTGAAAGTCCATATCACACATACCAGAATTCTCGTTCACCAATGTTTGTTGTAAAAGGGATTGTGTGTTAAGGTAAGAGTGTGACAAGGTTGAAAGGAGGTAAGGGTTCAATCGATTCCACATGATGGTAAAGCTGTCTGAAAATAGCTGTACACCATGCTGTGTGACAGGGTTGAAAGGGAATAGGGTATTCAATCAATTCCACATGCTGGTGAGATTGTCTGAAAATAGCTGTATACCTTACTGTGTGACAGCGCTGAAAGAGGAAAGGGGATTCAATCGATCACACATTATGCCATGGTGAGACTGTCTGAAAATAGCAGTGTGTAGCAAGATCCTGGTGAGGTGACCATCCTCAACCAGGAGGGTCCCTGGGTGGTGGATAGGGGGTTAGCTGCAAAGCCCTGGACCAACTGGCCATGTTCCTATCAGGACAGGGTGGGACAACAAGTGACTCTGCGGTGTCCATGAAATACCCCATACTATGACCTATGACGGGCACATCCCATCACGCGATTAAGAGCCGCGGTAAAAGCTCGGCTCCCAGGGTAACGGGAGATAAGAGTGGGGTAATCCTGACAAAAACCTAGAGGGCTGAAGTCGGCAGTATCGGGCCATAGACGTCCTCTAACAAATCACGATACCTTGCACAAAAATCCGCTTGAAGACACCGTGACAAGATTGAAAAGGGGGTTGGGGATTCAGTCAATCACACATGATAATGAGGCTTCTGTGTGAAAATAGCAGTGTGCCATACTGTGTGACAGGGCTGAAAGGGGGCAGGGGATTCAATCAATTCCACACAAGAAGGAAGGTGGCAGGGCAGTTAAGACGTTCACCTGCCAAACAAGAAAACCATGAGGTTCTGGGTTCGATTCCAGCCTTGCCCTTTCTTGATGAGAAAATCAAACTGAATGTCTAGAGTCCTTCGAATGAGACTTATAAATTGAGGCCCCGTGTGTGAACGCACGCAGAACATCTTGCGCACAGGTTAAAAACCCTGTTCCGCCTTTCAGAAGAGTAAGCCATTTCATGCCAGGAGGAACGGATAACAACATTTTTCAAGCACATGCACACAGGTGTCATGTTTAGACGCCATCCCCAAAGTCGGAATGCAGGTACCTAAATGATGGGAGGAGAGAAAAAACAGTCACACACGCAAAAAATCCTCACTGTTGGTGAACCTTGGAGCTCTTAGCTGAGGAAAAACAACAAAATTTATTCCATGTGATGGTACGGTTGAGTTAAATTAGCAATGTAGCAAGCTGTGTGACAGGGAAGTAGGGGATTCAGTGGATTGATTTCATATGATGGTGATGTTTGTCAGACAGTAGCAGTGTGGTATGGTGTGTGACAGGGAAGTGGGGGATTCAGTGGATTGATTTCATATGATGGTGATGTTTGTCAGACAGTAGCAGTGTGGTATGGTGTGGGACAGGGAAGTATTGGATTCAGTGGATTGATTTCATATGATGGTGATGTTTGTCTGACAGTAGCAGTGTGGTATGGTGTGTGACAGGGAAGTGGGGGATTCAGTGGATTGGTTTCATATGATGGTGATGTTTGTCTGACAGTAGCAGTGTGGTATGGTGTGTGACAGGATGCCATGGCCCAGAACAAGCTGAACGTCTTTCACTGGCACATCGTCGACGATCAGTCCTTCCCCTACCAGAGCTCAGCCTTCCCCGAACTGAGTAACAAGGTGTGTGTGTGTGTGTGTGTGTGTGTGTGTGAGTTTGTTTGTGTGCGTGTGTGTGTGTGTGTGTGTATTTGTGTGTGTGTGTGTGTTGTTTGTATCATCGTTACTGAGTAACAACTTGTATATGTGGGTGCATTGTTCATATCATTGTTGTCATGGTTGTAATTTGAGCAATTCCCCTGTGGGGACTCTGGGGGGTCTGTCAGTATAAATAGCATCCCCACCTTCTGGAAAATCTGTGCTAGGAATTCCCTCTTTATTGTTTTTTTTTTTTATTCCTCCCTTTGTTTCTTCCTTGTTCCTTTTCTGCCTATCACCTCCTCCTTGTTTACTTTCTGTCTTCTTGATCCATTCACCTGCCCTTCTTTTAAAAAATTTCTTTTTAGAAAGATTTAAAAGATAACCATTCTCTCCGACATCAAAGTCAAATGTGCTGGGCCTGACTTATCAGGCATTTAACGGCAGCGGAAACCATTTTTTGCTCAAGTGGCAGTCAACAGTAGTTGCTGTCTGAGCGTTTGACGAACAAGAGGAATTTGAGCAATAAGTTGTGTGCTTGTTTGTGTCGTGTTGTTTGTGCCGTGTTTGTCATTATTGTCATCATGTACAGGCGGGATAGCTCAGTGGTCAGAGCGCTCGCTTTCCTCCAGCCAATGTTAAGCAGCATCAAGCGCGGTTACAAGTTGGATGGATGGGTGACCGTTTGCAGGCTTTGGCTCCAGTACAGTTCCCCCAGTTCACCCAACTGTAAATGGGTACCTGCCCTCTTTAGGGTAAGGGAAGGTAAAGCAGCGAGGGAGAGGAGATGGGCGCTGCCCTCAATATGCTGGCTCCTGGAGAAGCTGAGGTCTCTGATGCCTCGCTCTTCTATGACTACATAGGTTATGGGACACCTTTACCTTTACAGGAAAAAGGTTATACCATTTGTGATGCCCTTGTTTTTGTGCAGGGAGCATTTTTCCCTCGGAGTCAGACGCATATCTACACCCCCACAGACATCAAGGAGGTGATCGAGTTTGCTCGTCTGCGAGGCATCCGAGTGGTGTCCGAGTTTGATACACCTGGTAAGAACTGTTGCCCTGGTTGTTCAGGGTTTTTTTTTCCCTACCCCTTCTCTGTTTCTGTGTATAATGTGTAACATGCTCTTACGCTTTTCTGCTAGGTCAGTTTCTGTCCTTGTAAAAATAAAAAAGTTGATTTCTTTATTTTTAAGGTACAGTTTCAGTTTTGGGAATTTTTTTATTTTCTGCATTTGGTTTTGTTTTTATGTTAATGTATGAAATATTCTTGTATTTCAGGATGTTTTGTTTTATTTTCGCTTGGAACAATGTTTTTCTTCTTGAAAAAGATTTTTACTTTTTTTTTTTGCTCAAGATTTTTTCCATCCTGGTTTGGCTTCTGTGGTCCTCAAAGCTCTAAACAATATATGCTTTGTGTTTCGTTCTTCAGCTAGAGCTCTAAGGTTCACCAGTGGTGAGATTTTGTGTATGTGACTGCCGTGAAGGTAGCCGTGAAGGTAGCTGCATTCCAACTTTGGGAATGAATGCTGGGTCTGTTCGTGTTTTCGTAACCCACCGAATGCTGACATGAAGTACATGGTCTTTAACATGCATATTTGATCTTCTGCATTAAGAAGGGAATTAAGGCACTGGCAGGTCTGCACTTGCAGTTGACCTTTGAGATGGTAAAAAAATCCCTACCCTTAATTCACTGCCGAGATTTGAACTCACGACTTCGTGGACACATGGAGTTGAACTTGAACTGTTTTAACCACTCACCCTCAGCATCTGTCTATTTTTATTTATTTATTTATTCTTTTATATCAAGGATAATGGAATAAGCACTTGTGTGCTTTTTTTACATCCAGTCCCTGCGTGCATCCAGTTTTATAAATTTTGTCATCTGCTCCCACCGGCACACAATAGCCTACTCTTACAAAAATCGGAACAAGATTTAACATGTGCGCAAGATGTTCTGCGTGCGTTCGGGGATTGGGATTGGCTTGGCTTCTCTATCCTCGTAAAACACTCTCCTACCCTCTCTCTCTCTCCACATTCTTGTTGAACAGGCCACACCCAGTCGTGGGGTCTAGGTCAGCCCGACCTGCTGACCAAGTGCTACAGCGGCTCGGAGCCTAACGGAGAGTTCGGCCCCATCGACCCCACCCTCAACACCACCTTCCCCTTCCTGCGCAAGTTCTTCACGGAGGTGGCCTCCGTCTTCCCTGACAGCTACGTCCACCTGGGGGGAGACGAAGTTAGCTTCTCTTGCTGGTCAGTGATCCGTAGAGGGGTGGGTGGGGTGGGTGTGGGGGTGGGGGGGGGGGGGGGGGTGGAGAGTAGGGGGTTGTTGGAGGAGAGGGTGGGGAGGAGAGTTGTGTGTCGTCTCATGTGTAGGGGGGAAACAGTTGGGGGAAAGTGTGTGAGGGGGAGGGGGGAAGAGAGTTGCCACAGCTGTCGGTTTTCCCCTACTCTCAGCTGCTATCTATCCCATCCCTTCCCATTCCATCCCATCCCTTCCCATTCCATCCCATCCCTTCCCATTCCATCCCATCCCTTCCCATTCCAGCCAGCCCAGCCCATCCCATCCCTTCCCATTCCAGCCCATCCCTTCCCATTCCATCCCATCCCATCCCTTCCCATTCCAGCCCAGCCCAGCCCATCCCTTCCCATTCCAGCCCAGCCCATTCCATCCCATCCCTTCCCATTCCATCCCATCCCTTCCCATTCCATCCCATCCCTCCCTTCCCATTCCATCCCATCCCTTCCCATTCCAGCCAGCCCATCCCATCCCTTCCCATTCCAGCCCATCCCTTCCCATTCCATCCCATCCCATCCCATCCCTTCCCATTCCAGCCCATCCCTTCCCATTCCATCCCATCCCATCCCTTCCCATTCCAGCCCAGCCCATCCCATCCCATCCCTTCCCTTCCCATTCCAGCCCAGCCCATTCCATCCCATCCCATCCCTTCCCATTCCCATCCCATCCCATCCCATCCCATCCCTTCCCATTCCAGCCCAGCCCATTCCATCCCAGCCCATTCCAGCCCAGCCCAACCCATTCCAGCCCAGCCCAGCCCATCCCATCCCAGTCCAGCCCATTCCATACCAGCCCATTCCATCCCATTCCATCCCAGCCCAGCCCAGCCCAGCCCATTCCATACCAGCCCATTCCATCCCATTCCATCCCAGCCCATTCCATCCCATTCCATCCCAGCCCATCCCAGCCCATTCCATCCTAGCCCATTCCATCCCAGCCCATTCCATCCCAGCCCATTCCATCCCAGCCCATTCCATCCCAGCCCATCCCAGCCCATTCCAGCCCAGCCCATTCCATCCCAGCCCAGCCCAGCCCATTCCAGCCCATTCCAGCCCATTCCATCCCATCCCATTCCATCCCATCCCTTCCTATTCCAGCCCAGCCCAGCGGGTGCTAAATGCAGCAGCAGGAGCTGACCACACTTAGGACTAGGTAAATGGAAGGGGGCGCGTTCAATTTAGCACTCTTGACTTGAGTAATGTTGGATTTTGTGCGCTGTGAATTGTGTGTCTCGTGTGCAGGGGGGAGGGAAACAGTTAGAGGGATAATATTTCGAAGAGAGTTGGGGTGGGTGGGGGTGTCTTGTATGTAGGGGGAAATAGTTGGGGAAATAATGTATGGAACAGGGGGGGTGGAATTGTGTAGTTCATGTCATATAGGGGGAACAGTTTTGTTAGGGTATATGAGGGCATTTGTAAAATGTCCTGTGTATTTGTTGTGTATATTTGGTTGTCTGCTATCTCATTGTGTGTTTATGAGTGTGTACATGTGAGTGTGTGCGCGCACACGCACGCGCATGTGTATGCGTGTGAGTGTGTGTGCATGGGCAAACGAAAGCGCTCATAGCATTTTTTTTTTTTTTTTTTTCCTTCTGTAACCAGGCAGTCAAACCCGGCCATCACAGATTTCATGAAGAAAATGTCGTACGGAAAGAACTACGCCAAGCTGGAGGAATACTACATGCAAAAGTGAGCCCTCCTCCTCTCCTCTTGTCTTCTGTCACACCTTCTCTCTCTCTTCCCCGCATTCCCTTATTGGAGTCACAAGAGGATTTTCTTAGTCTAGGTAAATATTCATAAAGTGATTAGGTAATTGTCACTGATGGTGTAGTGGAAAGAGAAAAGGAAAGAGAAAGAAAGAAATTAAGTTAAGGCTTAAAAAACAAACCACACACAGAGAAAAAAAACCAACCTGTTCTTTTCTTCCAATGTAACACTTACGAAAAAAGTGTACTGAAGATATTTGACAGTTAACATTATATCTTTCAGAAGTTGGGATACAGATGTGTAGAATATAGATGTTTACATACACAGATACATGTGCATACACATGTAAACTTACACTTACACTCGCACATTCACACACACACACACACACACACTTGCATGCACACACAAACATAAGTGTGCTCTCTCACATACACACACATACACAGACACATATGTCTCTGAAAAATACTAGGTTGTCTACAATTTTTCAAATTATCTGCAAATTTCCTTTAAACAGGGGACAATAAAAGAATAGAATTGAATTCAACACACACATGCTTTTTATTATTTTTTAAAAACACAGTATTTATCCCATTTGGTTCACTGAAACCCAATACACCAGTCCAATCTAGTCATATTGCATATATAGCCTCCACCAACCACAGAAGCCATAATCATCAAGGCTGTCAAAATCAGCACACACTTACCCCCAGTATCAGAGAAAAACACACTTTTCATTTTACCCACACAATGGTCAGTGCAATGAATGAAGAACGTTGTTTTCAGCTTGCTGGACATTGTGGGGTCACTGAAACGTAGCTACATCATCTGGCAGGAGGTCATCAATAATGGAGCTAAGGTCAGTTTGCCATTATCCCAGATAATGTGAGATCTTTTGAATGTGGCGGAAAATAATAATAATAATGTATGGAATTTATATAGCGCTGAATCTTGTAAAGCAACAAATCAAAGCGTTCAGATGACATGATTTTTTTGTTGATTTCTTTTTTTTTCTTTTTTTATCGAGGATAATGGAATAATCACTCAGGTGCTTTTTTTACATCCAGTACCCGTGTGTATGCAGTTTTGTCAATTTTGTCATCTGTTCCCACCGGCACACAATGGCCTACTCTTTCGAAAAGCGGAACAGGATTTAACGTGTGCACAAGATGTTCTGCATGCGTTCGCACACGGGGCCTTGGTTTATAGTCTCATCCGAAGGACTTTGACATTCAGTTCGATTTTTTAGTCAAACTGGGAAGAAAGGGCGAGGCTGGGAATCAAATCCAGAACCTCACGGTTTACTTGTTGGCAAGCAAACGTCTTGACCAAAAGGTGAGATCAGGGATGTTCGAGATGACAGATTGACCTGAGGAAGATTGTGTGGTTGATGGAAATAACTTTGCAAACCTAAGCGAGAGGAGCTGGGAAGGACATGCCATTATTTTTCCCAGACACATCTGACAGCGTAAAGCAAATGAGAGAAGTAAGAAGAAGAGGTTATTGATTAGGTCATGTCAGAGTGATATAAGGAGGTAGGATGAAACCTTGAATAGGTGAGATCATTGATTCATGTAAAACTGTGAAATCACTGACCAAGGAGGTAAACTGAGATCATGAATAGTTGAAATGATGAGAGATCAAGGAAAATGGAGGTGAGATTATTGAGTAGTTTTAATATTGTGAAATCATTAAGGAGATAAAATGAGATCATAAATAGTTGAAATGATGTGATATTGTGGATTATGGAGGTGAGATTATTAGAAGATTTTATTCTGTAGGATTCAAACAAAATATTTCATCAGTCATTTTATGATTATGAAGTTGCAGGTTATTATTACTGGCACTTGTTTTACCCAGAGTTAAAAATATAATCATGATCAAGAGATGATATAGATAAAAGAATATGGTTGTAAGGTGAAATCTGGACAACAGATAAAGTGATATGCATTCAGAGGTGGAAACCTTTCAATTTTCTTGTTAGAAACAAGACTGAGCTCTATATACATTACATGTGGTGGTGTTGTCATTAGTTATGTCATCATCATCAGCATCATCTTTGTTATTATCAGCATCATTATTATCAGTATTGCTTTTAGTTACTATTCTTGTTATTGCTATCCTCCTCTTTACCCCTCTTTACCCTGTTCATGTGGTTAGTGAGAAGAAACATATTGATGAAGGTATGACTGTAACTTCAGGTGACACACTCATAATTATGTGACCATCCACCACATGATGAATCGCATTGCACCAGAGGTGTCAAATCTTAATTTTTAGCATACAGTGAAAAAGCTATTCAATGAAAAAAAAGGTTGAAAATCAGATAATTTGATGCAAAGCTATTACCAATTAAAATTCTAGACACCAGGAAGTGACAAAATGAAGAATTGATGAATTTTGCATCGTAATAGATAGTTGGGATGGGGAGTCGGGTGGTTTTTAAACACGCATTTAAAATAATAATAATACTGTATGGAATTTACATAGTGCTGAATCTTGTAAAGCAACAAATCAAAGCGCTCAAATGACACCTTTTTTTTATGTGTGTGTATGCGGTTTTGTAAATTTTGTCATCTGTTCCCACCAGCACACAATGGCCTACTCTTTCGAACAGCGGAACAGGATTTAACGTGTGTGCAAGATGTTCTGCGTGCGTTTGCACACGGGGCCTTGGTTTAGCGTCTCATCCAAAGCGAAAGGAAACAAAATTACACTTTCATACTTCAATAGAAGGGTAGAAGAAAACTTAAAATTTCATAATCAATTCGAAATCTCAAAATCCTTACCATGACCCCCACCCCACCTGCCTAAAAATCGCTTCTAGCAGTAAAAGTGGGTCAGACGCAGTGTGACTCATTTCGTGGTAGAGGGTCACGTAGAGTGAACACAGGCTTACAGGGGTGCTGTGGTTGTTGACAGGTGCGAGCAGACACTGTGGTGGAGGTGTGGAAGGACAAGTGGCAGGAGGAGATGGCCAAAGTGACTGCCCAGGGCTACAAGACGCTGCTGGCGTCCTGCTGGTACCTCAACTTGATCAGCTATGGCTCAGACTGGACCAAGTACTACGAGTGTGATCCCCAGAACTTCAATGGTGCGTGCTTCTTTCTGGTGGAAAAAAAGTCATTTTTGTTTGGGGGTTGTGAAGTTTGTGTTACAAGACTGGCTATAATGATAATAATAATAATTATTATAATAATAATGTACGGAATTTATATAGCGCTGAATCTTGTAAAGCAACAAATCAAAGCGCTCAGATGACTTTTTAAAATTATTTATCGAGGATAATGGAATAAGCACTCATGTGCTTTTTTACATCCAGTCCCCGTGTGTATGCGGTTTTGTAAATTTTGTCATCTGTAACACATTTTCTTATTACAAGTCTTTTAATAAATACTCTGTTCTGTTATAAGAAGGCACCGTGGTCGAGTGGTTCAGGTGGTCAACTCGTGATCCAGAGGTCGCGGGTTCGATCCCCGCTCGGCTCGGTGTTGTGTCCTTGGGAAAGACACTTTACTCCTATTTTCCTCACTCCACCCAGGTGTACAAGTGGGTACCAGCTCTGCTGGGGAAGTATCTGGCAACAGACTAGTGTCCTGTCACAGGGGTGGTGAAAAACCATCAGTTCGCTTAACGCTACAGAAACCGGGATAAGCTCCGGGTCTATGGGCCTTCTGGCTCGAAAGAACATACTGTTCTGTTATGAGGACGTTTTGATTCCTGAGGTAGTGGAAACTGGATTTTTTGGTTTTGTTTTTATAGTTCCTCGGCTAGAGCTCTGAGGTTCACCAATGGTGAGATTTTTGTGTGTGTGACTGTTTCCACCCCCCCCTTCCCCTTCCCCCTCCCCTCACCATTTAGGTAGTGGCATTCCAACTTTGTGGATATGTTGTTATAGATTTTTTTAGGAGTATTTTTACAAGATGATAAGGTGAACAAATCTATCACTTTAAGGATAAATGGTAGCAGTGTTGTTGTTTTTTTTCCAAGTGATTTGTTTCTTCCAGCTGTTTGTTACAAGAGTGAGAAAATAAGTTACTTCAACAGTGGAAGGGTTGCAGTTTTTGCTTTTTTTTTCCCCAGAGTATTTATTACAAGACTCGTAATGAGAAAATGTATTACTTTCATGTATAATATTCGCATATTTTGGCTACGATTTTTCAGTCTATGTATAGGGCCTTTCACAGGCAGTATGACGATGGTTATTTATACTCTGGAAAGCTGAAACTGTCTTCTGCTTCTTGTGGTTCCAGTGTCACTCTACAGCTTCTGGAGAAATGAGAGAAGCATAAATGCAAAATGTTCTGCCATTTCAGAGGGAAGCTGCAAATGTTGTTGTTGTGCGTTCCCCAGCTTTACACCCTGGGGGTCACCCAGAACATGCACTCTGCCTCACTCATCCCACCTGGGAATCTCTGTGAGATAGGAAGTACACACTGGATGAGAAGTTTGCGTATATGACTCTTTTTCAAGTACCTCACCATATAGGCAGCCATACTCCGACTTCAGAGGATTTTTTTTCTCCTTTATCAAAGGAGAGTGCGGGTTGTTATGTTAAGAGCTTGTCATGGCTGAAGGCAATCTCAACACAACATTTTACAACATAACGTTTTAATGTAGGCCTTGGCAATTAGCTGACATCAATAATAACTGACACAACTTTGGCCTGGGCCAGGAAGCTGCAAATGATCTGCATTAGCATCTTTTGAAAAACTGCTGCTGACACAAAACAGAATACAGTGTCAGCTTTCCAGTAAATTTGTGAGGTTCCTGTTTTAAGAGTATAAAAAGTTGTCAGTTAGATTGTTCTTCACTGTATTTTGTAATCTTGTCATAAATCAGTTTGTACACCATCTTATTTCTAGCTAAGTGGGGTGGGGTGGGAATGGAGATTTTTTGGTTTTTTACTTGCACAGAAAAAATGTGAACGTTCAGAAAAAGAAAAAAAATAGTACATGAATGGTGATGTCGGTTACAGGCACTGACAAACAGAAAGAGCTGGTGATGGGGGGAGAACTGGCCTTGTGGGGAGAATATGTGGACAACACCAACGTCCTGTCTCGACTCTGGTAAGGGCAGGGTCATTGTCACAGTGTCATGTTTTTTTCTGAATATAAACTGTTACTTTTTGTTTAGACACATCAACCGCTGACAGTTTATATAATGAATGCGGCTTATAGATTTTTTTTTAGTTGTTATTTATTTTCCTGAAATTGGATTGTAGTAATGCGGTTGCAGGATATATTGAGTCCTAGCTGGTTACTTTTGTTGTGTAGAGTGTGATTGAGTTCATGAATTTTGCTTCAAAGATGTGCGCTAGAGCCTAATATTCCATAATTTTGTAATATGAAATTTGTTTTGCAGTGCTCTCAATATCTGGTTTAGTATTATCCACTCTTGACTTTTGGTCTTCATATAAGCAAGTCTCATGACACTTTTAAACACTGTCCCCTCTCTTGGATTGAAAGTTGACTGACATCTGCAACCTCTCCCTGAAATAATGTTTGAGTGGCAAAGCAGCAAATTTTCTGCTTTCAAAACTCGCTAAAGTAGGCTTTTATTTTTTTTTTTTTTTAAATGAAATGCGGCACTGGAACATGGTTGATAGATGAACTAGATACATGGCACAACTATGATCAGCAGGTGGATCTGTAAGTCAGTGGCTTAATCGGTTCAGGTTTGCCATTGTGAAGCATATAGTGAGAGAAAGAGAGAAAAAACCATTACTGAAGTGTCAAAGGACAGGACGGGGTGGGGGGAGGATAACCTGGCAGCAAGAAGAGAGGGAATAAATAAACAGTTCTGTTCTGTCTGTCTCTGTGTGTATATATAATGTATTCTTTCTTTTTAAGTAAGGGGGAAGGGGTGTGTTTGAAGATGAATTTTAACTTGTAGAGGCATTAAGTGGAACAGAATGGGCCGTGGATGTGTCATAAATGTTCACATCTCCAGCAGAAGGAGGAAAGAAATGTTAAGTGGAGGGGGGGCGATGAATACCTATCTTAGCTGACAGTCACTAATTGTGCATCGTGATGCATTGTCCCCATGACCCATGAACTGGGAATCACCCAAGCTACACACTCCCATCTCACTCACCACACACCTTGGGATGACTGTGAGACTGGAAGCGCTCACTGGACGAAAAGTTTGCATGTACGGCTGTTTTCAACCACCACACAAAAATCATCATCATCAGTCCCGTGACCTTGGCGGTCGTGGAGGAGACACAAAAGACGATATAGGCAGCCATATTCCAGCTTCAGAGGATACTTGGCGTATATATGATGCGTTCTAGAAATCTTTCTCTGTTTTTTTGTTGTTGTTCTGATCGCTTGTTCGTGTATGCTGAGTGGTGTGTGTCGTGAGCTGCATTGGAGGAGTTGATGGTTCCATGACTGTTGGTGTGTGTGTGTGTGTGTGTGTGTCAGGCCCAGGGCATCGGCTGTGGCGGAGAGACTGTGGAGTCCCAAAGACTACAACCTGCCTCAGTTGGCAGAGGCCAGGCTGGTGGAACAGCGCTGTCGCATGATCAGGTCAGGCTTGTGTTGGTTTATTGGCCGTTTATCTGTTTGTCTATGTCTACCTATTTATCTGTATCTATCCATCTCTCTCTCTCTCTCTATATATATATATATATATATAATCAATCTGTCTATCACCTTTTGTATCAATCTACTTATTCATCAGTGTTTGTGTGGAAGTATCTATCCATCTATCTGTCTATCTATCTATCGAGATATGGATGGATGGATGGATGGATGGATGGATATACAGAGAGATAGATATACAGACAGACAGACATACAGAGAGATAGATATACAGAGAGAGGGGGGGGGAGGGGGGGTATACGGATATGTATGTTTGTTCTTGTTAGTCTCAAATGCTGTTTGAATTACCTTCACCTCCAGGCAGAAAATATAAGCTTTCACCACAGGGGGGCACAGTCTAAGTTGATGTGTGTGCATTTTGGGGTACTGTACCTATTTTTCATGTTTGACTTACCCATTCTAAGTTGATTCTTTTTTTTTTGCATGCGTTTTATCAAACCTATTTTTCATGTTTGACTTACTGTTCCCTTTTTGTATGTGTGTTACCGTATCTGTTTTTGTTTTGTTTCTAATTTAATGTCGTATGTTGATCTGTGTGAATACAAGTGTTACTGTACTTTATTTTTTGACTTGTTCGGCTTGTTTCAGACTTAATATGACCCTGAGCAGTTGGCTAGTCTGTCAGCCAACCCAGTAATGTTGATTTTTGTTTCTTTTCATTCCTCGGCTAAAGCTCCAAGGTTCATCAATGGTGAAATTTTGTGTATGCTACCGGGGTTGTTTTTTTTGCCCACCATGAAGGTAAATGCATTCTGACTTTGGGGAGATGTATGCTTGGTATGTTCGTGGTTCCAAAATCCACCAAACGCTGACATGAATTATGGGATCTTTTTACATGCATATTTGATCTTCTACAAGAATATCTTTACATGAAGAGAACCCCGGCACTGGCAGATCTGCACTTAAGGTTGACGTGGGAGGTGGTAAAAATCCCCCCCCTACCCCCACCCCCCCTTAAAGTTTTCACCAGACGCCACCAAGATTCGAACCCGTGACTTCATGGACTCACGGGATTGAAGTCACACGGTCTTAAACCACATGGCTGTAGCGTCCACCGTAATGTTGGTGGTGTGCTGACCTAGAACGCTGCCAACATCCTGGCACGTTACGTGAACAGTGTGCCGGAATGATTTATACTGGGATGTATTCCATACATTATTATTATTCTTCTTATTCTTTCAGGCGTGGAATCCCTGCAGAACCTGTGACAGGGCCGGGCATGTGTCGGGAGGAGTACTAAGGGGGCGCAACTTTCTTGCCTTCTTCTCTTCTTCCTCAATTCTCTCCCTTGGTTCCAAGGAGACAGGAGCAAGAGTAACCCACACACACAACACACACAATATGTATTCTGTTACTTCCCTTTTGCCAATGGAAAGGGTTTTGTTTTTTGTTGTTGTATTTTTAAATTTTATGACATGATTAAATACTTTCATTATTTTTATTTTTCAATTTTTAATACAAGATTGAATTCAGTATATTGGAGGCTTTTTTTTAAAGACTGATGTGAAAATGGACTTGTGGTGATGGTTGATGTGACATCTTGCAGGTTTTAGCCATATCAATGTGTGATTGATTTGTATGAAGGAAAAAATGTTTAAACGTACAGTGATTGCCTAGTCAAAGATAAAGCCAGTTTAAAAGATTGCTTTAACATGGTACATGGTGATCATTTTTTTTAATGTGTACTTAAGCAGACCTATCTTCAGTGTTTCTGCTCATGATCAGTTAGTTAGAAATGTATTCACAAAATATATCATACATCTTCTAGGCTTTCAACTATATATATGTATATACATCTAGATTTTGGTTTTCTTTGCTGTTAAATTGTGTTTAAGTACTTGGTGATATGGTAATCAGAAGATATTCATAAAATCTGAAGGGGCTTTTAGTTTTATGGCTTATGCGTTTTCTTCTCTTTTGCTTTTTATTTTTTAAAAATCATTTTGCATTCATGATTTGTTTATGAATTGATTTTGGGCTACAAAGTTGTTTGTTTGTTTGCTTGATTGTTGTTTGTCTGCCTGAACTGGAAAATCAGCTATTCAGTCGTAACTGACCCATTGAAGGACATGTATTCCGTTTGATTTTAAGAGTTCTTGCCCTGGAGTTAACACCAGTGCTGACTCCATTCCTCCGAAAGTCCTTCAGATGAGACTATAAACAGAGGTCCCATGTGCGAATGCACACAGAACATCTTGCACACATGTTAAAACCTGTTCTGCCTTTCAGAAGAGTAGGCCATTGTGTGCCACTGGTAACGGATGACACAATTTACAAACTACAGGCACTCAGGGACTGGATGTAATCAAGCGCACGAGTGCTTGTTCCATTTTGATCGAAATAGAAAAATTAAATGTGAAAAAAAGAAGAAGAGAGGACTGGGGTGACAACAGCAGTATGACAGGGATCTAGGGAACATTTTCCGCAGTGTACTGGGAAAGTAGCCTCCAGTCTTGATCGACTTGTTAATGGGACTTGCAATTTTCGATCTCGCTTTGTCAGAATGGCTCTGGCTTTTCATTTTATCGTCGACAGCGAGACAAGAAATACTACTGCCACACAGCATGATTGCTTCCCTTCATGATTCAGGCAGACACGTGTCCATATCATTGCTTTGAATTGAATCATATCTGGAAGCTTTTTCATGTATATTTTGCATCATTTTGCCAGGTACAATTATGATCAGAACAATCTGTTCAGCCCTTGAAGCTTACACTCTGGCCAGACTTTTTGTGTCAAAGAGGGGTAGGGGGTGGGGAGTGTCGCAGTTACTCTTGCAGATTGAAGGGAACTTTGCAACTTTTTTACAGCTGTGTCGCCATCTTCACTGTCTGCCAGCTTCTAAACCACTTCATGAGATGTATACGTGTGTGAATTCTGACTCATTTTCATTGCTTTCTAGTTCAAACTTGATACAGGAAATCTTTGAAGTTTGTTCCTTTGAGAAATGCTCATGCATAGCAAAAATTGTCGCAAAGAAGTGCATATATATACATATACATATATGTATAAAATCAATAGATCTTAGTTGCAAGGATTCTATAATCAATTTGTATTGCTTAAAGCAAGCAGAATAAAAAGATGAAAACAAAAATAAAATGTTTGATGGATTGTTATGTGGAATTGTTGGTTGTTGTTTTTTCCATTATCTGCTTTCTGTCAGCAGAACAGCTTGTAGGTGTCATGAATACTGTGATTCAGGTGATGATTTTAAACATGAAAAACAATCTATGCATATTTACATTCCTATTGAATATAGTAGAATAGCTTCATATTCAATAAAATGTTTGGTATTGTCACATCAAAGTGTATGTCTGGGGTCTGTGTGTGTGGTGGTGAAGTGAAGGAAGTGTTTCACTTCTTTAATCTTTGGGGAATCTTTAATCTTTGGGGAATCTTTAATCTTGCTGGTGAATCATGATTAAAGGGGGAGGATGTTTATGGTCTCCCAAGTTAGCTTATATGCAGACCTGTCAGTGCTTTTTGTGTATACACACATACATAAAAATCAAATATGTAGTTACAGTCATGAATGATTAATCAATTATTGAAACCAAAATTTTTCTATGCATTCTTTTATTTCAGGAATAACGGAATAAGCACTCAGGTGCTTTTTTATTTTTTACATCCAGTCCCTGTCTGTATGCAGTTTTGTGAATTTTATTATCCCATTTCAAACGGCCTTTCTTCCAAAACATGGACAGGTTTTTAACATGTGCGCATGGTGTTCTTCGTGTGTTCGCACACAGGACCTTGTGTGTGAATGCATGCAGAACATTTTACGCACACATTAAACCCTGTTCCGGTTTTTATAAGAGTAGGCCATCGTGTGCCGGTGGGAACAGATGACAAAATTTACAAAACCGCATACACATGGGGACTGGATGTAAAAAAGCACATAAGTGCTTATTTCATTATCCTCGATATAAAAGAATAAAATAAAAAATTTTTAATCTGTTTATAGTCTCAAACGAGGGACTTGTGGGAGTGAAGTTGGCACTGATGCTAACTCCAGGAGGGAATCCCCTTGAACGTTTGTCTCTTCATATCTGTGATTGGTAGGTTGTAAAATTGAATAAAGAAATTTAAAAAGTTACGAGCACGAATATATCAACTTAACAGTCTTCTTCTTTGTTGAATGCCCACTTTGCAGTTGCCGCTAAGTACCTGACAAATCAGTCCCAGTGCATCCGACTTCAGCATGGGAGAGAATTGTTATTTTAAAAGTCTTTCTGGAAAAAAGGGCAGGAGAATGGACCTAGAAGGCAGAAAACAAGACAAGAAGGAGGTGACAGGAAGAAAAGGAACAAGGCAGAAACAAAGAGAGGGATAGAAAAGAAGGAATTCCTACCACAGAATTTCCAGAAGGTAGGGATGCTATTTACACTGAGAGGCCCCCTGGCATCCCCATGGTGGTGCTTAACTGTCTCATCTGAGGGATTATTGCAGGTGTGACAGAGTAGGTAGAATATTCCATCAGCAGGGACACCTTTAGAAAAGTTTAAAAAAAAAAAAGTATTTATACATATGTTTGTGTGTGTGTGTGTTCTTCATCTTCAGTTTAACGTCTTTCCATCGAAAAGTGATATCAGACATTTGTGTGTGTGTGTATGAGAGAGAGAGAGAGAGAGAGAGAGAAGTGCGTTTGGGAGTGAGTGAGTGAGAGTGTGTTGTGTGAACCTAAGGGCTCTAGCTGAGAAACAACCCAAAACTAACAACAAATAAACAAACCCTCCATTTTTTTCGTGCTTGATTTTTTTATATATTTTTTTTTTAATGAGTAGTAGTAGACTTGAAGAGTTAACTCTGTAAAAGAGACACGGCATGGTTCACAAGCTAAATGTTGATTCTTCTTCTTCTTTTTCTTCTTCCTTGTTGAACGGTCAGAAAGCAACTATTATCGTCTGTTATATGAGCAAAAATGTGCTGCGCTGCTGTTGAGCGCTTGACAAGTCAGGTCCAGCGCCTCGGACTTTGGCCTGGGAGAGAATTGTTATCTTTTAAATCTTTCTTGAAAAAAGAAAAGGCAGAAAACAAACAAGAAGGAGGTGACAGAAAGATAAAAAAAAGAACCACTAAGAAACGCAGACGCAGATGATTTATTCAAACAGGCCTCAGCCCCTTATGAAGGGGAATGTGAACAATACAATATATAACATAAATACAGTAAAAAGTTAATTGATCACCAAGTCACGAAGTGACTATTTCTCTTAAGCTTCACGAAGTGACTATTTCTCTTAAGCTTCACGTCTTGAGCTTGAAAGCCTTAAAACAAAAATAGAGAGAAATTCTGTATTTATAACTTCAGGGTTTGAACAAGACTTCAATAAATTCAATTGAAACAAGCAAGGCTTCCTGTAACAAAGAGAGGAATAGAAAAGAGAGAGCGCCTAGCAAGGAATTTTCAGAAAGTGGGGATGCTGATTATACTTACAGGCCCCCGGCATCCCCACAGGGGAAGAATAAAGAGTCAGGAATAGTACCATCACCAACAGTTACTGTATCAAATAGGAGACATAACCCCGCCTGCCCCCCCACCCAAAAAAAACAAAAACAAAAAAAAAACCCAACCAAACATGCGCACGCATGCACACACACACTACGTTAAAACCTGTTCTGCTTTTCGGAAGAGTAGGCCATTGTGTGCTTGTGGGAACGGATGACAAAATTAACAATGGGGACTGGATGGGGAAAAAAGCACATGAGTGCTTATTCCATTATCCTCGAAATAAAAGAATAAATAATTCTGGTGCATCAGTGTGAACTTCCTCAAAGGGTGGAAAACCATTTATATATTATAAAAAAAAAATTATTTAGGATCGTCTATCATCTCTGCAGTCCATTTACTTCTGCCTTAAGTCTCAGAGGAGTCATTGGGATACTCCACTGAATTTTTTTTTGGGGGGGCAAATTAAACCTGGTGGAGCCCATCCCTCTTCAGTTATAGGGTGCATGCTGAGTATGTTCTGATTTCTGTTGTAACATTATGACATCTAACATGAATTATGGGGTCTTTAACAAACACATTCGGTCTTCTGCATGCGTACACACGCGGAAGGAATAGACGCCTGAGTGTTTTTTCCATTATCCTCGAAATAATAATCTCTCTCTCTCTCTCTCTCTCTCTCTCTCTCTCTCTCTCTCTCGAGCAAAACAGGAGGTTAGGCATATTGTGAGTTAGGTTTTTCACGTGTTGGAAAGAGCATGAGTTACCGGATCAGACGGAATGTAGGGACAGGAAGCCCTGTCACAGACTCGGTGTTTAAATGATGTTTGTGGTTGTTGTTACCCTCCCCCCTCCCTTTCCCCATTAGCAATGGGCGAAAGTGTTAGGCACCAATTCATCTGAATCGTAATGTAAAACACTTCACCATGTCGTGGAATCCATGCCATGTCGACCATTTGGGCTGTAGAAATGATACATCTGTATTTCTGAAAATACGTGTTTTGTGCCCAGTCCCCTTCCCACTGTCCCCTTGTAAATGGGCTTTAACAGCTTATTACAATAAAATATTGTCATTGTCATTGTCATTGTCTCTCTCTCTCTCTCTCTCTCTCTCTCTCTCTCTCTAACATCAGAACGTCTGTTAAGTGTATTAAATACTGGCTAAAACTACTGAAACTTCCAGGGTCACGTTTATGTAGGCAGTCTTATGACATGATGGTTATACAAATGGAGCTGGGTAAGAAGAATTGGGCATATCAAGTTAAAAAGTTTTTATCAGAACATGGTTTTGGAATCGTGTGGTTGTCTCAGGAAGTAGGTAGCGAGCATGGGTTTATTTCTGAATTGAAAGACAGACTCATTTGTTCATTTAAACAAAATTGGCACTCGGACATGGAAAGTAAAGATAAATACTGCTGGTTTTTTTCGTTTAAGTGTGCTTTTCAAGCTGAAAAGTATCTTCGAATAGTCACTGACAAATGGCATCGACTAATTTATGCAAGATTTCGACTAAGAACACTCGGCTTCAATGCAAACAAAAGATGGTTTCAACCTGAGACGTCCACACAGTTCCCATGCCCTATGTGTGGTCATATTCTTGATGATGAAGTGCATTTCCTGTTTCATTGTCAATCATATGTTTCCATACGTGAAAACTGTGGTGTTCTCAATCTAGAAGCTTTCCGAAGGCAAGATATTTTTTCTATCTTATCGTCCGATGATGATATTGTGATCAAATCGGTTGCAAAGTTTATTGCTGAAGCACTGAAATTAAGACAATTACAGCTAAGTTCCAATTAGCTTAACATTTGTGACTAAACTAAAGTAACATTTATATTATGTAAACTCCAGCATTTTGTGAAACACATAAAGAAACATTTATAATTACGCTGTAGTCTCCAGCAAGAATATTTTTTGAAAATTTCACATACAATGTCAATGGATGGTCTAATATAGCATTCTAGAATGTTCTTTTCATTATTTTAGTTATTGCTTATTGGTTTTTATTGTTCATCCTTGTTATTACTTTGTGTTCATTTTGAAACTGAGTTTACGTCACAGCTTAAAGTCGTATCCGTTCATAAGAGCTCATTTTTGGTTTTTTGGTTTTCGTTACGTTAAATGCATCATGTGATTTTTCTTGTATTTATTTGTATTTACAAAAGAAAGTCGTGTATAACCCCCCTTGTCAATAGGCCACTTTGGGCAATGACAATAAATTGGTCAAAGCGTCAAAGCGTCTCTCTCTCTCATCTGTCTATCTCTCTCATCTGTCTGTCTATCTACACACACACACACACACACACACACACACACACACACACACATATATATATATATATATATATATATATATATATATATATATATATATGATGATGGAGTCTCCCGTCGGATCGACGGATGAGTGGGCAGGCAGGCTTATCTGTCAGAATGTATCCTCATATGGGAGAAGAGGCCGATTCTGGATGCACAGCACTTCCCACAGGTGTTGCAAGGGAAAACGTCTCCAGAAGTTGAGCCCTGCTTCTTTCGCTCATGCTTCTCCTTAATGGCCAGTGTTTTCTTGTATATATATATATATATATATATATGTATATTTTTATATATATTTTTTTTAATGGAATAAATATTCACGTGCTCCCCCCCCCCCCCCCTCCTAACATCCAGTCCCCGTGTGGATGCGGTTTGTAAATGTTGTCATTTATTCGAACATGAAACTGTGGTTTATAGTCTCATCCTTATGACTCTACTGGCTGTAATGTATTGAACATTTGATAATTAATTTTTTTATCTTTTCAGCATCACACATATTGATCCAAACTGTCTGGTATTTTGAAGGCTTTATATTATCTTCTAGATTTTCCTAAAGATATATTTCAAACGCTTTTCTATGTTAATTCCAGGTCAGTCTTACTTGCTCTGAGAAACTTCAGCTCGAAAGTGAAACAAGATCTCATATTTGAGATTAGTCATCTAATTCATTTTCTGATGATAACAAGGCACTGGTGTTACCTTTTGCTGGATACCCTCGCACTGTGGTATCTACTTTAATGAAAAAGTTGACAGAAAAGCAAAAATGTTGAGCTGAGCATATGGATGGGTCTTGCAGCATAGTGTTCCTCTATCCATCCCTGAGGGCTATAACATGTTACAAAAGCATGTTGGAAACACTTTAAAAAGAAACTTCAAAGTACAAGTTATTCCTGGAGTGATGATGTAACCCATGTACTATCTTTTGATAAGATCAAATATCGTAATTAACATGAATATAGAAATGTTGTATCTCTTATCTACAGGTTTAAGCTCAATGCTTTTAGAACTAAATTTTCAAAAAAGCAACATGTATCTGTGGTGAAAATCTTACCAGTGATCACATTCTTTTATGATGCAGAGGTCTGAAAAACATCTTACCAGTTCGTAGTTTACAGCAAATTCTAAAAGACATTGCATTAATGAAAGAAATTGTATTGTCATTAAGTCATACTCCTATTTTCAGACTCCTTTGATATAAGGATAGCTTCAAGTTATATGAGTTGGAAAGTTAGTATTTTAGCTGTTCGAAGTTTGTTGTTTTTTTCAGAATTCTTGTTTTTTTCCATAATAGTTGTTTATTGCAATTGATTAGTTATGTGCATACCCCTCCCCTCTAAACACACACACTTTCCCATCTTACATCACTATTTAATGGAAGGACGCTAAACTGAACTACTACTCCAACATATTGATCCAAGGGAAACAACCACTGTTTTGAACTGTATTGATATATGACTTCCCTTAGATGATTTTGAGCAACTATTCATTGATGTTAGAAAATTAATCAGTGGAACGTTATTATCGAATGGTCTGTCATTGCCTGGATGTGTGCATCCACACAAGCGCTTCAACAAGCAAGTAAATCTATCAGAACCCATGCAAACCCATCTTATTCCCATGCAAGCAAGCGCGTGCATATATGCACGTAGGCCTTCTGGCACGCCCCATTCACGTCACTCGTGGCGGCCGTACTCATGCATGTACCCCCCCCCCCCCCCCCCCCCCCCCCCTGCCACGCACATATATGTCACACACACGACTCGAGACACACACACACACACACCACACAGAGTTCACATTGTGTCCGTCAGTGAATGACGCTTACTGACACACACGTGCGCGCACACCGGCCACTTGCAGGTAGGCCCACTGGGATTGGATGTTGATCTTCAGAGTGATGCCTCTCTCATTATCCATGCAATGGTGCAATAAATTGAACTCGTCCTGACGGGAAAAAAACCTCCATCCTTTCCCTACAAAAGATCTGGAGAGACTACATCAGACAAACCCATACTTTTTAATAGGCCAACTGAATTTACACAGGAATTATTTTCCTACTGACAATATTCCAATTGCCTGAGACTTGTTCGAGGGCAGTTTTGCTGTCCGACAAAATTAATACAGTCCAAGTCAGCTTTGCCTACTAAGGGTAAAGATCAAAGTATAATAAAACACGCTGCTGCTTCTACCCGATATGTCCAAGCAAAACAGTGGTGTAACTTTTGTCATACATTGTGGGTGGGGGTCACCTATTATCCTGTCCAATCCAGATCCAGATCCATATATACAGACTGTAGTCCAATCCACTGTTTAAGCAGAAGCCCTTTCCTGTTCCGATTGGTTATCTTGGGGGACGTCTGCACTTGACAGCAAGGACGCAGAGGTCAATAGAAGAGAAATTTGGAGTCAATCATGTTTCGAATTCTTCACAGAGCGTCCTCAACCCTGCAATGTGTGGCTAAGCAAAGCCTGCAGCGATCCGTTGCCCGTAAGTTGTATGTTTTGTCTGGAAATATCATGTTTTATTTAGCACACCAAACATCTCCATTACCACTGTTCCGGATCCATGCTTTTGTCTTCATGACAGTGGAATTCATACCACAATTTATAATTGGTGGGGCCGTTAGCAAATTTAATCATATCCCAACATTATTACCGCCTGTATTTTATGTATCATGTTTTATTTATCACACCAGACATCATGTGACAATTTAACTAGTATGGCCCTTCACAAACACTTCCTACACTACCAACAGAAAACTGCTCCACTTGGAAACGGAAACAAAATTGGGGTAGCCTAACTTTCTGTTTTGGTGGGTTGGCAGTCTCTCATCAGCAAAGGTTCACGCTAGCCTAGCGTTTTCAATGCATTGTCAAATTTAGTTGTTTTATTCAGTAAATTTAAAAGAAGACTTGCGCTGTCTCCGTTATCACTGAGGACATGACCTTGATCTGAAGACTTAATTTATTCATGAATAATGCTTAAATTAGATCAATAGATGGCCCATTTTTATTTTTCAGATTATAAATTGCTCTTCTTATGATCAGATATCACAAAACTTGTAGTAACTTTGATTTTGGTTGGTTTGGATTGTGGTTTAAGCTGAACACTTCTGTAACTGTAAGTCACTAAGTGTAACCTATGTTTTATGGCTTGTGAACAAACAGTGACAGTTGACACACACAGTAACACACAAGAAACAGTCACACAAGTTCACACACACACACACTCACACACACACACACACACACACACACACACACACACACACACACACACACACACACAAACTCTCTCTCTCACCATGCAAATGTTCCTGCATAAATGATAAAATGATAGGTCGTACGTCAACAAGCCTTCAGGCTTCAGTAAGAAGTTAACAGTTCATATGTGATTGATCCCAGAATTCTGAGAATTGTTAGATCCTCACAACCACTTTACAGCTCTCCCTCTAGAGTTTCCATTTAGAAAACTTTTTGAACTTTTCCCCATATGTTGATATACTTCCAAACAAATTCCTATATATACTAATCTAGTTTAACTCAATAACTGATAAAGAAAAATAAGATCAAAGTGTAATATTTGTATTGTCAACAGCGATCGCTGTCAGCGTGCGAGGCAAACATGCCGCGAAAGAGACAGCGGAAGCATTCGATGCCCGGTACGAAAACTTCTTCAGTCGTACTGACATTGATGGCTGGGAGCTCAGGAAAGCCATGAATGACCTGCAGGTGAGTGTGATATTGCAGCCTGTTGTCTGCACTAATCTTGTTTTTTCTTCCTTCATATTTTCTTTTAAATCTGTTTTCAATGTCTTTTAAATCTGTTATCAGGGTAGCTCAGTGGTCAGAGCTTTTGCTCTCCCCAAGTTATGGTAAAGCAGTGTTGAGCAGGGTTGCCTCACACGTCTCAGATCAGTGACCATTTGTACACCTTGGCTTCAATACAGTGCCCCAGTTCACCCAGTTGTAAATGGGTACTGGGTACCTGCCCTCTTGTTAGGGACAGGGAAGGTAAAGCAACAAGGGAGAAAAGGGAGGTGCCATCCTTAAAAATGCTGACCCCTAGAGAAACTGAAGTCTCTTGACTCCTCACCTTCAACAACTGCACAGGTTATAAATGGGAATGCCCTTACTTTAAAAAATAAAAAAAGTCTTTTATCAGTTCTATAACCTGGGTGGGTAGAACATTTGCCTGATCATGGTCTCAAGGTTTGATGAATGCTTGCAGCCACCAGGTCAGAAGAGACTTTCTGCTCTTGAGAGCATTTGTGCAGACTCCAGTTTTTGGAGGGTTATTATTTTGTATTGTGATTTATCTCGGGACTGGACATAAAAGAGCACATCAGCGCTTTGATTTGTTGCTTTACAAGATTCAGCGCTATATAAATACCATACATTATTATTATTATTATTATTATTATTATTCATTAAATATTCTCAATCTAATACCACTATTACAGTATTAGTGAAAAGACGTTAAATCAAAAGAACAACATTATTCTCAACAACAACAACTCCTCTGAAGTCGGAGTATGGCTGCCTATGTGGCGAGGTACTTGAAAAGAGTCATACACGCAAACTTCTCACCCGGTGTACTTCCTATCTCACAGTGATTCCCAGGTGGGATGAGTGAGTCAGAGTGCATGTTCTGGGTGACCCCCAGGGTGTAAAGCTGGGGAACGCACAACACAACACAACAACAACAACAACAAATGGTGCACTTTGATTTGATTCTTAGTTTTTCAGCTGAAAACTTTTGTTGTTGTTCCTTGGCTAGATAGAACTCCAAGGTTCAAAATTGGTGACATTTTTATGTAAGCGACCACTTTTGCCAACCCATGTAGGCAGCTGCATTTCGACTTTGAGGATGGATACATTTTAAAATCAAATTGAGGTACCATGTATGAACACACTCTGACGCAATTTTGCATGCATGTTAAATCCCAGTCCACTTTCTCAAGAAGAACAAGCCAGTAGGAATCAATGAATAACATTAATGTAAAAACACATGCACACAGGTGGGTTTTTTGTAAGGACATCATGATCATCTTTGAAGGTGGACTGGTGACTTTTACTGTGGGAAAACAGCCTCATTTATGCATTATTTTAATAAATTGAGTGACCATTGTTTGTGGTTTGATTTGTAAGAATCTCTATGCTTTGTATTTCCAACAGAACACTGGTCATCACTGGAGCAGTAGGATGGTATTTCATCTTCCAACTGAACATTTATTTTATTCTTCACATATTTTATTTTCATATGGACGAGGCTCATTTGTGTGTGTGTGTGTGCATGCATACATGTATGCTTGTGTTGTGTGTATGGATTATTATTGAATCACAGTAATGTTTTAGTTCACAATATCACAATGATGTTGATTAGGGTGAGGACTTGGTGCCCGAGCCAAAGATCATCATTGCTGCCATGAAGGCCTGTCGTCGTGTCAATGACTATGCCCTTGCTATCCGCTACCTGGAGGCTGTTCAGGTGAGACTGAAAAGAAGTTGTCATTGTGTGTGTGTGTGTTTGTGTTTAGGCTATTCAGGTGAGACTGAACGGATGAGTTGAGATGATGTGACCTGTAAAAATTGTGTGTTGATTTTTTTAGGCTGGTCAGGTGAGCCTGAACAGATTAAGATGTTGTGACATGCTAAAATTGTGAGAGCTGTATTTTTAGGCTATTCATGTGAGATTTAATAGAATAATTGAGGCAGCCACATTATCTAGTGTTTTTCTTTGTTGCTTTTTTGGAGGGGTTGTGGGTGTTTGATATTTTAGGAGAACTTGCATTTAGTTTGATGTCCAAGTAAAAGTTGAATTCAAGTTTGCTAATAGATTGGGGCAGTAGCCCTGATTTGACCTTTGTGGTTGTTGGGGCTGAAAATGTGAAGTGAAATAAAATGAAATAAAACCATGCTAGAACATTTGGTGTTTAAACTGTGGAGTGACCATTGTCTGCCCTTAACTGTGGAATAGTCAGTGTTTGTCACAGGTCATTGTCAGCATCATTTTATTATACACTTCACTCTCACAAGTCCCTCGTTTGAGACTATAATACAGTTGCTGGGTGCTCCCTAGCTGAACACCCATAAGCCAATGCCTCCTGTAGACAGATCGATTGTACAGTGAAACAAATCAACAACAAAAAAGGAAAGTAACTAAACATAAAAACAAAACTATTGTTTTTCTCACGGATTACAGTCAACATTTGGAGGTTATCTATACGGTACATTTCTACTTTTTAGCAAGATAGATGCAGCATAAGATAAGCCACAGGGCCAATTTCAAAGGGGAAAAAAGTTGACGAGTTAATATTTTGTGTCCTATGTACCCGGGGTGTGTGCTGCAGGACAAGTGTGGTGGCCGGGTGAAGGAGGTGTGGCCCTACATCCTGCAGGAGATCAAGCCCACCCTGGATGAGCTGGGTATCCTCACCCCGGAGCAGATGGGCTACGACAAGCCCGAATTGGCCCTCAAGGACGTCTACGACTAATACATGTAGGGTAAGTCCTGGTTTTGTTGTTGTTCTTTTTTTCATTTTTTTGTTTTGTTCTTTATAACAATAACAAAAAATAATAATAATAATAATAATAATAATAATGTATGGAATTTATATGGGAGGCACCGTGGTCGAGTGGTTTAGGCGGTCGACTCGTGATCCAGAGGTCGCGGGTTCGATCCCGCTCGGCTCGGTGTTGTGTCCTTGGGAAAGACACTTTACTCCTATTTTCCTCACTCCACCCAGGTGTACAAGTGGGTACCAGCTCTGCTGGGGAAGTATCTGGTGACAGACTAGCGTCCTGTCACAGGGGTGGTGAAAAACCATCAGTTCGCTTAACGCTACAGAAACCGGGATAAGCTCCGGCTCTATGGTCCTTCTGGATCGAAAGAACATACTTATGGAATTTATATAGTGCTGAATCTTGTAAAGCAACAAATCGAAGCGCTCACATAGCTTTTTTTTTCTTTTTTTTTTTGGGGGGGGGGGGGGCGTGTGTATGCGTTTTTTGTTTTTTAAAAATTTTGTCATCTGTTCCCACCGGCACACAATGGCCTACTCTTTCGAACAGGGGAACAGGATTTAACGTGTGCGCAAGATGTTCTGCATGCGTTCGCACACGGGGTCTCGGTTTATAGTCTCATCCGAAGGACTTTGACATTCAGTTCGATTTTTTTGTCAAACTGGGAAGAAAGGGCGAGGCTGGGAATCGAACCCAGAACCTCACGGTTTACATGTTGGCAGGCAAACGTCTTAACCATCCTGCCACCTTCCTTCCACCTTTATCTCAGTTTTGTTGTGGGTTTGGGTTTTCTGTGAATTTGTTGAATTTGCTGTGGCCTTCAAGGACATGTATGACTAATACATGTAGGGTAAGACCTGTTTTCTTTTGTTTTGTTCTTAAGCCCAGTTTTGCTGTGGGTTTGGGTTTTTTGTGTTTGAATGTGTTGTTGTTGATGTGCTTTATGTGTGTTCATTAATAAAGGATTTTTATATTTTTCTCTATCTTTTGTTTTGATTTTTGTTTTTTACATGTTGAAAATTTAGTTTTTTAGAGTTTTGTTAATGTACTTTTTTAATCAGTGTTACACGCACGCGCACACACACACATGAATGTGCATGCACGCTCACACCCACACACAGCTGAATTGAAGAGGGCTAAAACTGATTTGCAGTGAGATCTTTTTCAATTCAGACTGAAGTCAGATACACTGGGCCTGACTTGTCAGGCGTTTATCGGCAGCACAACGCATTTTCGCTCATATGACAGACGATAATAGTTACTGTCTGAGTTTTTAAAGAAGAAGAAAAGTGTCAATTTGGGAAAGAGACAAGAACCTAAAAGCTGGTGCTGTACTCACTGCACTCTCTCCTAGGAGAAAAAGCATTGATTTAGTCAGAGAAATATGTTGCGACTTCAACTTCAGCAATACTATACTGTAGAAAGAGATTTCATACAAGGGAAGATAAAGACTTAACAACACAATATACCACAACAAGTAATATAGTAAGAGAGTAGCTACAAAGGAACATAAAGACTAAACAACACAATACACACCACCACAACAAACAATACCGTAACTTGAGTAGCTAGGGTCGATACTGGTGGTTGCGGATTTGGTTCAGTTTCTTCAGGAAAGAACAGTAAATTTAAAAAAAAATTTTAATTTTTCATTCCTTGGCTAGAGCTTCACGGTTCACCAGCTGAGATTTTTGCATATGAACAGTATTAGAAAATGGATGAGAGGGTGTGATGCATTTTTTAAAATGTATTGATATTTTGTTGTGGGACGGGATAGCTCAGTGGTCGGAGCACTTGCTTTCCCCCAGCCAAGTTAAGCAGCGTCGAGCATGGTTACCAGTTGGATGGGTGACTGTTTGCGCGCCTTGGCTTCAGTACAGTTCCCCCAGTTCACCCAGCTGTAAATGGGTACCTGCCCTCTTTAGGGTCAGGGAAGGTAAAGCAGCGAGGGAGAGGAGATGGGCGCCGCCCTCAATATGCTGGCCCTAGAGAAGTGAGGTCTCTGACGCCTCGCTCCCCTACGACCTTATAGGTTATGGGACTCCTTTACCTATTGATATTTCAGGCATGTGGCTGTCGTGTGTTTCAGATGTAGGAGGCCTTGGATTTTAGCTGTGGTGCAGATGGACCGACGACATGACTGAAGCATGGTTGATCCATTGCAGTGTGTGTGCGTGCGTGTAGCCTCGTCCAGCTGTTCTTATTGACTTAATAACATCAGGAAGAATGATTTGTAGTCCGCACTTTTCACATCATGAAGAGTTAATAAATTGTGACAGAAATGCATCCAGAGTTGGCCTATGTGGAGTTGTGGAAATGCTGTGGATGCAAGTTTGTGTGCGCGCATACAGACACACACGCACATGCATGCACACACACATGCGCTCAAACACACACATGCACACAACTACATGCATACTCACATACGCTCACAATAGACACGCATGCATACACACACAAACACACACAAACCTACACATAGAACACAAATCGTGGAAGCCTATAATTTCTATTTTGTGTGTGTGTTATGTGTGTGTTGTTCATATATTCTTATGTATAGTGACATGCCAGAGCTGCTGTTGCAACACTGCTCATTCCAACCAAACCATACACACTCAAACTACACATCCTTTGGATGAGACTTTAAACCGAGGCCCTGTGTGCGAACACATGCAGAACATCTTGCGCACACGTTAAATTCTGTTCCGCTTTTCAAAAGAGTAGGCCATTGTGTGCCGGTGGAAACAGATGACAAAATTTACAAAACCGCACACACACGGGGACTGGATGTAAAAAAGCACATGAGTGCTTATTCCATTATCCTCGATATAAAAGAATTAATAAATAAAATAAAAATAATGTTTTTCATATATTCTTATGTATAGTGTCATGCTAGAGCTGCTGTTGCAACACTGCTCATTCCAACCAAACCACACACACTCAAAACTACACACAGTCAAACCAGTGTTCTACTGGAGTCGAGAAGTCCACAGGAAGTTTATCAGTACTTAAACCAACGACAGGGCCACCAAGCACAAGAGGTGCTGCACTGCTGCTAGTTCACTCCTGTGGTCTCCAGTAGTGCCCATTCTAATCCAACAAAGCCAGGACATCATCTGTGAACCCTTTACTGACAAATCAGCTTGGTCCCAGAACCAGACTAAATGAGATTAATTTTTTAATAATTTGTTTTTCGTGTCCATTCTAATCCAACAAAGCCAGGACATCATCTGTTAACCCTTTACTGACAAATCAGCTTGGTCACAGAACCAGACTCTTCCTTCTTCTTCTTCCTTTTTTTGTCGTGTTTCTCCCAGGGGAGGTTTGACATTGATGAGCCTTCTCCATCTCTCTCTGTTTTGAGTTTCCTCCTTATTTATGCCCCTTTCTCTAAGATCAACCGCAATACAGGCAGCCCAGGTCTTGCTAGGTCTTCCCTTTGGTCTCTTTCCATCCACTACGAAGTTCATTGCTCTTTTTATGATGCGGTAGTCTGCTTTCTGTTGAACGTGCCCAAACCAGCGCAGTGTATTGGTACTAGCTACAGACTTCAGATCATCAACTTTGCACATTCTCCATAGTTCTTAATTCGTGAGAACCAGACTAAATGAGATTTTTTTTTTTAATAATTTGTTTTCCGTTCCTCAGAGCTCAGGGGTTCACCAATGGTGAGATTTTGTGTTTGGGATCGTTTTTGCTGCACCTGTGTAGTGGTTGACACAAAGTAGACAAGCACACCCAGCACAAAGTGACAAAAGAAAGAGAGAATGAGTGAGAAGACAGCAATTTACATAGTCGCATAACAGAAAACTTTCGCAAGCCCAATGACCATGAAGATGTTGAATGAAATGTTTAATGTCTGTTTAGATTTTCTCCACAGTCTGCAGTTCACACACACCAGCCACTGCCCGACACACCAATCCTCTCTGTTTCTAATTGCAGAACAATACTTTGGAAAATTAAAGCAATCAATAAATAGGATCTAAAACAACAAAACGTATCACACAATGTACAAAAAACCCAGAAAAACATGCTGATTATCAGAATAAATATACTCATCAACACAAATTTAGTGGAATTCATTAAAAAGATTTAAAAAGTCACTGGTTACATGATTTATGTATTCCTTTTTTCCCCGAACATCAAAAAAGAAGAAAAAAAGTAATGCGCATGCAAGACTAGGACTTTGAACAAAAGACACAAAGTCAGTAAAAAAAACCACACAAGATCTTCTTCATACCATCCTCACTTTGAAGAAAAAAACGGCACAATCAAACAATACACACAGTAATAACACATCTAACACCTTAACAAATCATCTGGCTAAAATAAACTGGCCTTTCTCGCCCTTCACGCAAGCACACTTTTTTTTTAACAATCATTTGGTCCCTAAAGATTGAGAAATGGCATAGTTCCTTCTGCACATAAATTAAAGATTATTTGAAATTTTGATATGCAAAAACTGTATATTAAAAAACCCACCTTGTTTCTTTGTGAACTTCTATACCATCACTAATAAGGATGGAGTCAAAAGAGTCTTCTTCGTCGAACGCTCAGACAGCAACTCTTGTCTGTTATATGAGCGAAAATGTGTCGAACTGCCGTTAAGCACCTGACAAGTCAGGCCCAGCGCATCCGACTTCAGCACAAGAGAGAATTGTTACCTTTTTAAGTCTTTCTGGAAAAAAGGCAGGACCAAGAAGTCTAAGAACCAGACATTACCCGCTGAGCTCCGTCTTTGTGTTCTTTTAATTGTTTGCTGGTTTTATTCTCAACATTGGCATCAAAGCTACACATTTTCAAAAGGAAAAAAAGGACACTATAAGCAACACGTGATCCACAATTTCATGTACCCCCAGGGATACTTTTTCTTGAAATAAATCTTTAATCTAAAAGAAGAGAAGTTTATATCATTCTACAGAAAGCTTATTCTTTGGACTGCCTTCTGCATTCAGCAGCAAAATTTCATCATCAAAAACAGAGTCATTATTCTAATGGGCTTGTGACCAGGCATGATCTTTTATTTTCCTCAACAGCTTCATATTGTCCGCATTTTATTTTGGTGTAGCTTCAATGAGTATTATTTTGGAAAATGACGGACACTTTAGCTGACCGGTTCAGACCGTTCAACTTCAATCCCATAGGTCCATGAAGTCGTGGGTTCCAATCTAGGCAGTGTGTGGTGAATTAAGAGTAAGGATATTTGTGATCTCCGGGGTCAACTTCAAGTGCAGACCTGTCAGTGCCTTAATTCCCTTCCTGTAAATATACCATGTAGAAGATAAATATGCACATTAAAGATCCAGAAATTCATGTCAGCATTCGGTGGGATTATGGAAACACATACACACCCAGCATACATCCCTGAAGTTGGAAAGTGACTACCTTCATGGTGGGCAAAAACGGCCGCATATGCAAAATCTCAACATTGGCAAACCTCAGAGCTGTGGTGGAGGACCAAAAAAAATGGAAAAAAAAAGGGAGAGAAATATATATTCCAGCAGAGCCTGTGGTAACTTTTTTTTTTTTTAAGTGCTTTTTTATTGCTGTTTTTTTTCTCCCTGCAAAATAACTATACTTTCTTAACTCTTTAGCTGCATAGCCCAAACATCATTATGACACAAAAACAAGGTGCTGTGTGTGGAAAAGAAACATTCGGTGGGGGTGTATTTCAATACAACATTGCTGCCATTTTTGCATCTCTTTAAAAACAATTGGCCTTTGATTACTAAAGGCTGTTTCCGTTATAATCCTCTGAAGGAGTGAAAACAACGTGAAAGCTTTATAGTATCAGTCAGTATACACCTGCAGTTGGTAAAACATGCTGAAATATAGCTGGCCTTTGGATTTTATATATTTTGTTTTGATTTTGATCCAAGTGACTATTTTGACATTTATATGCTCATTTTTACTTTCTCTCCATCCATAAGCAATCCTTTCTCTCCATCACAAAAAAGTGAAGAAATACAATTCATAATTAAATGAGCGCACAACATCCCCAATATCAAATCTCAAAATATGCAAGCCACTCTTTTGATCTTCAAATTCTCTTCATTTTCACTCCAATTCTCCATCCACCAGAAAATCCTTTCTTTCCAGTACAAAAACACTGAAGAAATACAATTCATGAAAAAAACAACCACCACACACCAAAAAAATGCTTGCACAACATCCCCCCCCCCCCCCCCCCAATAACAAATCTCAAAAAGGTTTCACTCTTTGGCAGTCACAACAAACACACGCCAACAACAACAACAAAAAAAGATCTGACTCTTCAGTTTCACACCATTACCGGAACAAAAGGCACTTTAACAACAGTTCCAAAAACCACTGGGAGACAACCCCCCACTCCCTCCCCCATCTACTAAAAAGACAAAAGTCAGCTCTTGGCTTTGCGATAGCGTTGTCTGGCAGCTGCAGTACCCCCTTTTCTGTGCGGGTGGGTGTTCTGTGTTGGGGTATCCTCGCTGGGAATGAAAGGATCTTGGGTGGGCTTTCCGCTCATTTCTGCAATAGAGAAGTTTTCCGATACAGCAATTTTGGAAGGTTTTTTTTTTGTTTTTGGTCTGGGCTTGTTAACAGTGGTAATAATGATGATGGATGTTTATATACAACATGTTTTTGAAGTTACAAAACTGATCTGAATAGGTAATGAAAGCCTAATACTCAAATATCAACTTGACATTGTATGGGTAATTGGAATAATTATAAAAAAAACCTCAGCACTGACTGCTTTTTCTAAAAATGGATATTAACCTATATGAAGTGATGGCAAAAACAGTATTGACAAACACACATGTACACAAAAAGGATAATGTAACAGATGACAAAAAATACTGAAATAATGAGTCTGAGATTCTATACTAGAGTAATGAGTCTGAGAGTCTGTAACAATATGATTATGCGTGACCAAAAAAACCCCAACTAAATACCAAAGAAACTTGGGATCATAAAAGCCTATTTTAAATGGATATCATATATATCAACATGTTTGATATATTGACAAAAACAGGACAGATGACCAAAAAACACCCCACACATTATAAAGCTCAGATAAAATTCTGTCAATGTTAAAAAAAACCTGCTAGTCAAACTCAATCTCAATAACTGTACACAGTTTCTTTTCCCCAGGCCAACAACAAATTCTGTCTCTAAAAATACTGTGAATTTACATGGTTTTTTCCTGACAAAAGGCTTTTTTTTTTTTTTTTTTTTTTTTTTTTTAAACAATTTTTTGTTTCTTTCTCGTTTTTCCCATTCCTCTGATAGAGCTCTGATGTTTACCAAAGATATTTAAAATTTTATTTAATATTTTATTCTTTTATATAGAGGATAATGGAATAAGAACTTATGCACTTTTTTTACATCCAGTCCCCGTGTGTATGCAGTTTTGTAAACTGTCATCTGTTCCCACCGGCACACAATGGCCTACTCTTAAGAAAAGAGGAACAGGATTTAATGTGTGTGCAAGATGTTCTGCGTGTGTTCGCACACGGGGCCTTGGTTTATAGTCTCATCCAAAGGACTTTGGGGAGAGTGGAGTCTGCACTGATGTTAACTCCAGGGGAAAATATCCCCCTTGAATGGGAATCGAACCTGGGTCGTCAGATTGCGAGCGCAATGTTCTGACCACTAGGCTATCCTGTCCCCCATTGGTGACGTCTTGCGTATGTATCTGTTTTTGCCCACCAAGAAGTTAGCTGCATTCTGGCTTTGGGGAAATATGGTGGGTATAATTATTTGTGTTTCCATAACCCACTCAACGTTGACATGAATTACAGGACATTTAACGTGTATATTTCATCTTCTGTATGTGTATATATACATGAAGAGGATTAAGGCTCTAGCACACACACACACACACACATACACACGCACAAAAACACACACACATACAAACTCTCTCACACACACACACACAAACTCTCTCACACGCACACACAAGAGGAAAAAAATTGAAAAAGATGCCAAAAACACAGCACCATATTACAAAAACGACAAATCACAACCACAAAGAATAAGTAGCCTACTGCACACAAAATCAACTTTAACAAAAAAAGCGCCCCCCACCCCCAAAAGAAATCCCCATCATAAGGAAATACAAACAAAACCTTACCTCCCAAAAGATCAGGGGGAGGCTCCAGCAGTCCAGCACTTTGTGTATCTATCAAGTATCTGTACAAACATCACAAAATGATACAAGTATCTGTACAAACATCTCAAAAAGATATAAGTATCTGTACAAACATCACAAAAAGATACAAGAATCTGTACAAACACTAGTGATACAGATATCTGTACAAACACAACACATGATAGAAGTATCTGTATAAACATAACACATGATACGAGTATCTGTATAAGCATAATATATATGATTATCTGTATAAGCATAACAAATGATGCTAGTATATAATGTACAAACATAACAAATGGTACAAATACCTGTTTTTAAAAAAAGAGAAGCATTTTGTGTAACTGTACAAACATTAACAAAATGATACAAGCATGTACAAACATAACAAATGATACAAGTATCCGCTGTCTCAATAAACACGCTGCTCAGACATAAAAACTTATACTATACCAGTCACAACTCACCTGTATGCCTTGTAAATTCCAAAGCCCATCACAGCAAATGCAGAGATCAGCAAGACTTGCAACACCGGGTGCTGTTTTCACAGAAAACACACACGAAACTGTCAGAGTCTATTGTAACATGCAAAGTTACAGGGGAAGAAAATTACCCCAGACTTTTACTGCTCGGTACTGTTATAATACAAGGCACCTTCAAAACTGTCAGATACTGTTGTAAAATACAAAGCTTCCCAAGCTTAAGACTCTGGATATCACCTTGAACATATGACTCACTTGTCCCTGCTCTGACTCACTTGTCCCTGCTGGGGATCGCTGTGAGACCAAAACCCACACTGGCTGAGAAGTTTGCATGTCTGACTCTTGTCAAGTACCTCATCAAACAGGCAGCCATACTCCGACTTAGGATTTTTTCCCTTCCTATAAGTGAGAATGCAGATTGTTATTCTAAAAGCTTGTCATGGCTGAAGACAAATCTCTCAACATAACAATTCAAAGCATAACAACATGCTGATACCGTCCTTGGCACTTCCTTCACCTATCCTGTAGTCCCACAGACCTTAAGGACACCACTGAAAATTTTGCAACCAGCTTCCTCCACTCCACATGGTCCTCTGCTTTCTGTAGCAAATCATTCCACTCAAGGCCAATCCACTCTCTGACATTGTCTTCCTATTGCTTTCTCTGTCTGCCTCTTTGTCTCCCTCCTTGCACTCTTCCCTCTAGGACAGTCTTAGCCAGCCCAGATGTCTGTGTCACATGCCCCTACCACTTACCTTGGCACTTAGCTTACATCAAAGACTGACCAAGGTTTTGGCTTAGGGCTTTACAAAAAAGAGACGACGCACAACTGCCGATGACATACCTGTACAGAGGGTGTGGTGGTCAGTATTTGGTCAGCCAAGACCACCAGCAGTCCCACACCTGCTCCTCCCCCCGTGAACAGGTAGGGCTGTCGAGCTAATACTGTCAACATCACAAACATAATCCCATCATGTTGTACATGATTATGAACCGTGTGACAAATATTCTGTTTTTTGCTTCACAACAATGAATCACAAAGATGAGATATTTCAGATAAGCTGTACAACTAACAATCCTGTGTTTATTTTACTACAATGAATTACATATGTGATATGATTTTTGTTGTTGCTTTGTTCAGGTATTTTCCTATGAAAACGGATTTCTTATTCAGAATTTTACCCCCCCCCCCTCCCCCCACCAAAAAACAACAACAAACAAACCCCACCCTCTCTTTTTACTGTACAAAAAGATGGAAAAACTCCTACACAAATTTCCAGTTCACTTTTCAGTCTCATTTGAAAGACTAGCCTCCAGACTGCAGCTTTGAATCAGATTCAAATCATAATCCTACAGCTTCTTAGGTATCTGCCTTAACCTCTAGACCTCTTACAAAACTGACCAACAGGTGAATCAAGACAAGCATCCCTGAAACAGTATCATCAATGACACATGCATGCGTGTGTGCACACACACACTATATACACACAAACACACACAATATACACACACAAACACACACATACATATACACACACTATGCATATGCATGCATACACATACATGTACACACACAGAGAGATGGAGAAGGCTCATCAATGTCAAACCTCCCCTGGGAGAAACATGACAAAAAAGGAAGAAGAAGAAGAAGATACATGTACACACATGCATGCACACACAACAGTTTAACATCACTAATAGTTAACAGACTTTAAATCAAAGATCACACACACACACAAACACATACACACACACATGCACACACACACACACACACACACAGACACACACACACACACAAACAAAACAAAGGGCAGCATACTTGTCTTTTCTTTGGCCATTTCTTTGTTGGTTCTGGAAACTGCAGTATGCAGCGTCTTGTCTGTGGGGTCCAGCAGCAACGCTTGCTGCACATCATTATTGATAACAATGATGATGATGACGATGATGGTACTGATGATGATGATGATGGTACTGATGATGATGTTGATGATGATGATGGTGGTAACGATGATGATGATGGTAATGATGATGATATTGATGACCATAATGATAATGATAGTACTATTAGAACTATTACTGATACTATTACTACTACTAAGAAGAAGAAGAAAACCAACAACAATGATGTTAATGATAAAAATAAAAGCAACAACAATAATAATAATGATAATACTAAATATAACATCAACAACAATGATTATTACTAATACAATTATCACTACTACTAAAAATAATACAATAACAGTAACAATAATGATAATAACAATATAGGGAACAATAGCACTAAAGATTAAAATTTTTTTTATCTCTCAGCGAAAGCTCCAAGGTTCACCAATAGTGAGATCCACTTAATATGTGACTGTTTTTGCTCAACCATTAAGGTAGTAGCATTCCAACTTTGGAGTTGATGTCTAAACACATTATCAATATGCAAGCAAATTTGTCAGTTTTGTCATCTTTTCCCACTGGCACGCAATAGCCTACCTACTCTTCTGCAAGGTGGAACCGGATTTTAACGGGTTTGCAAGATGTTCACAGTGTGTTTGCACCTTGCTTTATAGTCTCACCCAGACTTTCAGGGAAGTGGGAGTCGGCGCTGATGTTGACTTCAGGGATAAAATCTTTTCAAACAGATGCCTTGGTGTTGGCTAGAACCTGGGCTGTTGCAAGCTCAGTGCTTTAACCATTAGCCTGTCCCGGACCCCCGTGAAAGATAAACGAGTTTCAAGTTGTTCTTAACACATTATGCATTTGCTCACACTTGGGACCTACTTTATAGTCTCATCCTACGGACATGCAGGGGACAGAATTGGAGCCATCCCTGAAGTTAGAATGTATGTTCTTTCGAGCCAGAAGGCCCATAGAGCCGGAGCTTATCCCGGTTTCTGTAGCGTTAAGCGAACTGATGGTTTTTCACCACCCCTGTGACAGGACGCTAGTCTGTCGCCAGATACTTCCCCAGCAGAGCTGGTACCCACTTGTACACCTGGGTGGAGTGAGGAAAATAGGAGTAAAGTGTCTTTCCCAAGGACACAACACCGAGCCGAGCGGGGATCAAACCCGCGACCTCTGGATCACGAGTTGACCGCCTAAACCACTCGACCACGGTGCCTCCCCTGAAGTTAGAATGCAGCGACCTTAATTGTGAGCCAAAGGGGTCGCATACGCAAAAATCTCACCATTGGTGAACTTCAGAGCTCTAGCCTAGAAACACACACACACACAAAAATTGGAGCGAATGCTAGCTGCAGACAAGAAAATCCTTAAGAGCAGGCACCTTCTAGGATAACTAGCCATCAGATAATCAGTTCAATAAATGTGCGTGTATGCTTATGTATGTATGTGTGTGTCACCATGTGTGTGTCATTGTGTATGCGTGTGCATGCGCGTGTGTGTGCATGCATGCATGCATTTATGCCTGTGTGCACTCATTTGAGTGAGTGTGTAAGTGTGTGTGTTTTCATTTGAAGTTATCTTGGAATGTTCATGCCAATATGAAACGTAGCTTTCTTGTGTCTTTCGAGATAATTAATACATATCAATGTGCCTGTCAGTATTGTAATTGCCCTTCATGGTATGATTAAAGTGTTTTTGACTTGACTTGACTTGACGTGACAATATTCTAACCACTAGGTCATCCTGCCTCACCCCCCCACCCCCCCACCAATCCCCCTCCCCTCCTTTCGTCAGGTGAATGCATACTGACCTTATATGACACGAGGGCCATAGCATATTTTCCAGCTTTAAACTCCACTTCTCCTTTTCTGTAATGTCCCTGAAACAGTGTCATCAATCACATGGTTCATCATATATATATATGCACGCAAACAGTGAAACACACAAGCATGTATGCAAGCGCAAGCACAAATGTGTGCACACAGGCATATATACATGCATGCACGCGCACACACACAAGCATGCACATAACACACATATATTATACCTATACATACACGAACGCACACACATAATTATAGCATTCTCTCTCTCTCACACACACACACAACCATCCCATACACACACTACACACAGAGATAGACCAAATCCCAGCAAGAAGAGAAGGTTGTTGTTGTTGCTTCCACTGTATGTCTGTTCCCTCAAACGAAGAAAAGAGAAAGTAATAATAATAATGTATGGAATTTATACAGTGCTCAATCTTGTAAAGCAACAAATCAAAGCGCTTACAATTACATTCAAATCATTTACATGCATGCAATTGCACATAAATAAGACTTAAACAGATATGAAATTGACATATATACAAAGGCGCCCGCATGTGCACACGCACACACACACATACACACATCACCCCCTTCCCCCAAACCCATCACACACACTACACACAGAAATAGACCAAACCCCAGCAAGAACAGAAGGTAGGCAGTATTATATACTATATAGGCAGGGAACCTACACTACACTACACTACACTAGACTTGGGGGGATGGGATAGCCTAGTGATCAGAACATTGCGTTGGCAATCTGACGACCCGGGTTCGATTCCCGTTCAAGGGGATATTTTCCTCTGGAGTTAACATCAGTGCAGACTCCACTCTCCCCCCAAAGTCCTTTGGATGAGACTATAAACCGAGGCCCCGTGTGCAAATGCACGCAGAACATCTTCCGCACACGTTAAATCCTGTTCCGCTTTTCGTAAGAGTAGGCCATTGTGTGCCGGTGGGAACAGATGACAGAATTCACAAATCTGCATACACACGGGGACTGGATGTAAAAAAGCACATAAATGCTTATTCCATTATCCTCGATATAAAAGAATATAAAAAACCACTACACTACACTTCACTACACATTACACTGCACTGAACTGCACTACACTACACTACTCTACACTTCACTACACTACACTTCACTACACTTCACTACACTACACTATGCTTCACTCCACTCCACTTCACTACACTTCACTACGCTACACTACACTACACTTCACTACACTACACTTCACTTCACTACACTACACTTCCTTACACTACACTACACTACATCTCATCTCATATCTGTCCCTGCCTTTAAAAGCCAAAATTCCCATCACCCTGCTGAAATGTACAACCTGTGTGTGTGTGTGTGTGTGTGTGTGTGTGTGTGTGTGCATGTGTGCGTACATTTGAATTTGTTAGAATAGTGTTCATCATTGTTGGTTGCTTGTGTAGGAGCGGACTGAATGGAAGCGCTCTGATTTGTAATTGCAAGATATAGCGCTCTATAAATTCCATATATTATTATTATTATTACTTCACTACACTGCACTACACTTCCTTACACTACACTACACAACACTACACTACAAAACACTACACTTCACTTCACTTCCCTACACTACACAACACTACACTTCACTTCACTACACTACACTACACTACACTACACTACACTTCACTACACTACACTACACTTCACTACGCTACACTACACTTCACTTCACTACACCACATCACACCACACCAACTTCACTTCACTTCACTTCAATACACTACACTACATTCACTACACTATACACAACACTACACCACACCACACCACACTTATGCCGTCAGCGCCTGGGGCTTATCACAGTTCTTGATTAAACCATTGACGCTGGGGGCAACAGCAAAGTGAGAGACTATATGACCAGTGGCTTTTCCACTCATGGAATTCCACTTTACAGCTTAAGTCTTTAATGATCGACTATGACTCTATAACTAGGAGGCTTGACTTGCACAGTCCTTAATGTGCTGCAGCCCTGGGGGCTGGTTGGCCTTTGGAGAACATCTCCAACGCTGACTGTCCTTAAGCCCACTTGGCCGAGAGAGTGCTGTGGGCAAGGCATCTCCACTAAAATCAAATTTCTGCCCAATTTCCGAAACAGCAGCTGCCTCCTCTGTTGTTTTGGAGGTCAGCATCGAACACGACGGACTAACATACACTACATTACACTCCACTCCACTATACAGGTACCTTTGCCCAGCTGGGCTGCATGCGGATGGTCTGGTTGGCATCCTGCAGGGCCAGGTAAAACTGGTCCAGCTTGAGGAAGGCCAGGGAGCGGTTGCTGTACAGCAGGTGATTGTTGGGGTCCAGCTTCACTGCATGGGTGTAGTGCAGCACCGCTTCTGCTGCATTGCCCTTCTTCAAGGCTTCGTTGCCTTGCTCCTTCAGCTGCTCTGCCTGATGATCACAGAGTGACCCCCACCACACACACACATTATATATATATGAGTTTATGCAGAGAGCTGGGAGTTCAGTTTGGCAAGTGTAATTTTAAAGGAAAAGCGAGACTCCATTCAGAAACACAATATTGATCATTTTACTTTATGTCTCCTTTAATTAACTGCCCAAGAAATCACCAGGGCACTGCTCTAAATCTTACTATGAATCACAAAATGTATGTGGGGGAGCTGAACTTGGAGAAGATAAAATTTGATATCCTCTTACCTTCTCCAAGCCACTCTCCCCCTCCCCCCCCCCCCCCCCCCCAAACAACAACAAAACAGCAAATACAAAACAAAAAGAAAAAAAACAAACGAAACAACAACAAAAAACCACACAACACACCATACGCTGATACAGCCTACACACATTTCATATTTTAAAAAACCTCAACTGAAATGGACAGAAAGGTTGGAGGGAAAGGTGTGGTGGATTGGGGCAGAATGGGGGAGTTCTCAACTTTAAAAAAAAATCTGAACCCTAGATATTCCAAACAATGTATGGATTTAATTTTGTTTAATTGAAATCCTAAAAATTCTGAAGTCTCTGGCTGAAGCCCTTGTGACGTGTGGATTAAGAGGTCAAGTGATCATTGCAGTCTTCAAAGTCAACCTTACCATTGCCTAACTGATTCTCCTTGTGCATGTTTTCTGTTTAAAAAGACAATGGCAAGAAAAGCATGATTGAAAAACAAACAAAAAGATTGCTTTTAGAAAGGCAAATTTGTACACACTGAAGCAAAGACACTACTCCAAGTTCATTAATTAACAATCAGTAAAATGCAAAGGACCTTTCCCTTTTCTTTAATTAAAAAATAAAATAGAATATAATAGATGACTGTAGGAATGCCAAGTCCTGGGCAAGTGACAGACAGCTGCTGACAGAGAGCTCTTCTCTCAAGCTGCCTACACTACAGGCTTCTCCTAACAGCATGCCAAAGATCAGCCCTGAAATATCTGAATGCATCTCCTGGCCTGCAAGTTACTGCAGCACTGGAAAAGACAATGACAGGGCAAAAGGTCTGCTTATTTTCAATATTCTCAAAATGAAAGTATATGGTGTTCTGGCCGTTTCTGGGCATAGGAGATTCCGGATATTATAGGATATATTCCAGATATCATAGGATATTTCACATATTATAGGATATTTCAGATATTATAGGATATTTCAGATATAATAGGATATTCCAGATGTCATAGGATATTTGATATTATAGGATATTCCACTTTCCAGATATCATAGGATATTCCTGATATTGTTGGATATTCCACTTTCTAGATATCATAGGTTATTCCAGATATTATAGACTATTCCAGATATTATAGGATATTCCAGATAACACAGGATATTCCTGACACAGACAGTGCCAGGAAAGAAATAATCTTTTCTGGCTAGTTTTACTAATCATGTTGAACAGTTGGCTGTCAAACTATTTAGGACTGCATCCAATGCATGCATGATTAGATGAATTGTAAGCAGATGAAAATGAAGGAATGTTACCAAAACTGTCATTTTTTCGATGTAACAAAGTGATAAACTGATACTGATTGGGATTGATGGGCGATACTGATAACGCCTTATTTATCATAGAAGACTAAGAAATTGTATGGTATCTTGAACAGATCTGAAAAGCTTCTATGATCAAATACTTATAATCTGACCAAACATTTGCATTTAAACACATTCAGACCTGACTCTTCGACATTGTGCCAGAATCAGTCGTCTGTCAACATGAAGACTTGAATGAATTTTACACTTCCGTTGTGAACTACGTAGACACATAATGTCTATTTCCGACTTGCTATTCACATCCCATAAACTGATGATGTAATCTTTTTCAAAAGCGTTCGAATTAAGCTACTACCGATAGGCCTAGTTTTTTGAGTGACGGTGAAATTTAAGTGCTACTTTTTGTGATATCTTTCTTCTTTTAAGTCTCAGCTTTGACAGACAATAAAAAAGTTGCACGGTTATGATGACGTCATTAAAATCTTAAATTTATAACTTCACAGGGTTCGGGAAGGGGGCTTAACAAGGCAATGCTCTGCAGTGAAAATGTGAAAAATCGACTAGCCGATCAGACCATTTTTGTGATTTTACCAGAATTTGTCTGTAAAATATAAGTGGTTATGGATTCTTAAGTTATTTTGCATATGACAGATGACAAAATTTACAAAACCGCATACACACGGGGACTGGATGTAAAAAGCACATGAGTGCTTATTCCATTATCATCGATATAAAAGAATAAATAAATAAATTTAAAAAAACGCACGTATTTTCTTGCAATAAAAGACCCCCAAAAATCCGAATTTTCGGTCCCAAATTCTATTGCGTACACTCACGAAATGCCGTCATTCTCGCTCAAGAGGATTTTTCCTCTGGAATTAACATCAGTGTCGACTCCACTCTGTCCCCAAAAGTCCTTGGATGAGACTATAAACCAAGGTCCCTTGTGCAACGCACACGTTAAAACCCGTTCCGCTTTTCGGAAGAGTAGGCCATTGTGTGCCAGTGGGAACGGATGACAAAATTTACAAAACTGCATACACACGGGGACTAGATGGGAAAAAAAGCACATGGGTGCTTAAGGGGATCTTTTTCCCCCTTGGAGTTAACATCAGTGCAGACTCCATTCTCTCCAAAAGTCATTCGGATGAGACTATAAACCGAGGTCACGTATGCCAACGCACGCACAACATCTTGCACAGCGTTAAATCCTGTTCCGCTTTTTGGAAGAGTAGGCCATTGTGTGCCGGTGAGAACAGATGACAAAATTGACAAAAACCACATACATATGGGGACTGGATGTAAAAAAGCAGATGGCCTGACTAACTTACATATAATTATTATGTACCAATACCACTACTAACTAGTCGGGCAAGGGAGGGGAGACTCTCTAGCAGTCCATTCTGATTCCCACACAACCCTTTCTGTGGCAGATGGCCAACAAACAAAATAACAGCCAGACAGAGGATAGAGATGCTGCTGCCTGACCTGTTGCTGTTAGCCATGTTTCTCAACAACCAGCGCTACATGTTGATGGGAGAAATGGAAGAGAAGAGACTTGTGGGGTCCGTTTTTGCGCAGTCTCCCAGTGACCAACAGAGCCCATGTGTACATACATGTACAGTCTGTGTGATGGCGGTGTTTAGTTCACAGCAGCTGAGGTAGAGAGGGTCTGGTTATCTGAATTGACTGCTGTATGAACTCTGTGTGTGTGTCTGTTTTTCTCTCACCCCTCTCTCTCTCTCTCTTTCACTTTGTCTTGCTCTCTCTCCCCTTCTCTCGGTCACTTTCTGCCTCTCTCTTTCTTTCAAGCACACACACCATCATCCATTTCTCACTGTCATCATTCTTTCTTTCATTGTCTTTCTCCCCTTCTTTGTGCCTGTCTTACACATACACACACGCACGCACGCACACTCGCACACGTGCACACACACATGTGCACACACACCCACACACTCTCTCACTCACAAATAGATTTCCTGCTTCTCATTCTGTCTCTTATTGTTCTCTCTCTCTCTCTCTCTCTCTCTCTCTCTCTCTCTCTCTCTCTCTCTCTTTCTCTCTCTCTTGCTAGCCAACCCAGTTTCACCTGAGCATGAGGTCATTCAAAAATGGAATAATATAGTAATACCAATGACCTTTTTATGTCGTCTTCCTCATCACCCAATCAATGGCCAGATTGAAGAGAACTGCTGACATCACACATCCTTGTCTTACTCCAGTCTTGACTTAGAAGACAGTGTTGCTATGGCCCACAGAGCATCTGAAGTTGTCATAGAAGGGCGGCACAAAAGAAGACATCCACAACAGACTGGGCAAGGCCAGGAATGTGTTTAGGGAGATGAACAATATCTGGAGATCAACTCAGTACAGCACCAACACCAAGCTGAAGCTATACCAGAGCTGTGTTGTGTCTACGCTCCTGTACGGTTCTGAGTGCTGGAGGATGACGGAAGTGGATCTTACCAAACTTCGATCCTTCCACACCATATGCCTGCGAAGAATTCTCCGGATCTTTTGGCCAGAGAAGATCTCCAATGAAGACCTACTACGGAGATGCAGGCAAGAAGACATGGGAACCATCATCACCAGACGACGGTGGAAGTGGATTGGGCACATCCTCCGAAGAGACCCACAGTCAATCACAAGAACAGCATTGCACTGGACCCCAGAAGGAAGGAGAAAGAAAGGAAGACCAAAGCAACGTGGAGGAGAACTGTAGAAAGTGAGATGAAAGCCATGCAGCACTCTTGGGGATCAGTGACTAGGTTGGCCCAGGATAGGCAGGAGTGGAAGCGCTTTGTTGCTGCCCTACACACCGCTGGGTGTAATGGCTAATGATGATGAATGACCTTTTACTTCAATGGATTTCCTAGTGGATTATCTTTTTCTGCATTGTGCTTCTACAATAATTGATAGTGAAGTCAATAACCATGAAAGACTTTCAATAATGTTTGTGTCCAATGAATTTCCTTTTGTTTGTTTGTTTTACATCAAGCTATCTATTTAGAAACAAAAACAGCTTTATCAATAATACTTAACTCCAACATTATTAGGACAATCCATAACAAGAAAATACTCCATAGAAAAAAATAATACACTGCAAAACACACACATACATGTGCGTGCACATGAACGCACTTATATTTACATTAAAAAAAATTATATAAAACAGACCATAAAATGCCAAGCACACAAAGAATGTCTATGTCTTTCCGAGGAGACAATAAACCAAGGCAACTTTACGCAGAACATCTTGAGCACATGTTAGAACCCGTACCGCCTTTTGGAAGAACAACTCGGAAGCAACAGCCCTCGAACGGTCAGCCTGGAGACAGACTGTGCAGAAAGGTCTCTTCAAGTTCAAAGAGACACTTGCTCAGCAGCACGAGGCAAAGAGAACGAGAAGAAAGGATACAGCCCAGGCAGACAGTACAGACCAGCGTCAGACTTCATCTATGTCCTCTGTCATTACTTCGTTGGACTGGCCAGCCACACCAAATGCTGTACCACAATAAACATTTAGAGCGCAACTCTGTAGTCTTCCAAGACTGGAGGTATGCCTACATCTCTTAGATGCATATCATAGTACTTACATAACAAGTGCTCACATTAAATTCTAAGCGTGGTGGATATACAGGAACCCTAAGGGGGAAAAAAAAGGACTGTAATATGTTTAGAATTGTATATGATGATTTTGTGTGTGTGGTTGTTTGTATGTTGCTTCATGGTTTATAAAGCAAAATGCCTGAAGAGGCACAACAATCCAGGTACTTATCATTTAGACCAGTCCAGCAAATGTGTTTTAATAATCTGGTTCTTATCATTTAGACCAGTCCAGCAAATGTATTTTAATAATCTGGTTCTAAGTGATTTAGATCAATTTGAAAAGCTTCAAGAACCATTATCAAAATTTTATTTCGATTTCGTACATCTTTTGAGACTTTTTGCCCTATAAATTTGTTTACTTGTGTCTAAATACCTTCTGGGTTTCCATGGTGATGAAAGATGCTCTGTTCTGTTCACATGTAAAATCTGACCATTGGTGAACCTGGGGACGGTAGCTGAGGAATGGAGAAAAAAAGTGCACATCCCTACACCTACCATTGGTGGTCTGCAAAACGAAAGGTCGGGGTTTTCGCATGTGTGCAAGATGTTCTGCATGTGTTCTCCGCACACAGGACTTCAGTTTATAGTCTCATTCGGAATTGTAAGAGAATGGAATCGTTGCCAACGTTAATTCAGGGGGAGTGGGTGGGTGGTGGTGGGGGGGGGGGGAATCAATCCACTTGTTCAGACTTGAACCTGCACTCTTAGATCAGTAGTCCGATTTCTAAGCACTAACATAGATGTTCCTAATGTATGGAGAACTTTCCCTTTAACATTCTCATTGACTTCGTCAATTTTACCAATTACTTTATCTCTTTCAACATTTAGGGAAAATCGATCGTGCTACTTTCTAGAATGGCTTTAATCATAATTGGATAGACAGATAAATATAGAGATGTGCATGTGTGTATGCAAATGAATGTGTCTGTGACTGTGTGTGCGAGTATAAATCAGAGATAGAGATCAGGATTCAACCCCCTATCCCCTTCCCTATTAACAGAGAGTGAGAGAGAGAGAGAGAGAGAGAGAGAGAGAGAGAGAGAGAGAGAGAGAGAGAGAGAGAGAGAGAGAGTGTGTGTGAGAGAGAGAGAGAGAGGGAGAGAGAGAGAGAGAGAGAGAGAGAGAGAGAGAGAGAGAGAGAGAGAGAGAGAGAGAGAGAGAGAGAGAGAGACAGACAGACAGACACACAGACAGACAGACAGACAGAGACCGAGAGAGCTGAGTTGTGATGTTGTTGAGGTCATATTATAGTCCCAGCGGAGATATCCGAATTAGGGACTGTGGTTGCAAGTCATCCCCCTTTGGCGCCAGGGGCCAACTAAAAAAAAAGGACAATTCTTTCAGCAACAGTGCTATGCAGGCATAATGATGCTGCGCAGCCCTATTGTAACATAAAGAAAGTTGTGAGCTCTCTGTGACAAGTCATCACCGTCAGTGCTGGTGTCCCATGATGCACTGCTCATGATGACTGTTCACTCACAACGTACAGGTACTGCAGTCGGTAGCGGCAGATACTCTTCACTATTTTCCGGACAACAGCAGCAGCAACAACAGCTGCAGCAATAACGACACCTTCACTTTGACGGAAGCCATACAAGCCCAGGTCTACAAGGGGAACAAAACTACCCCTTTGACAACTTTGACCTGAGGCTACAGGTAACTATTGTTTATTTATGCAGATTTGCTTAGTATTCATGATTATTTTTACATGTCTAGGATAAAAAACATTTCGAAAAGCAAGAAGATTAATCGATTTTTTGTTTTGTTTTATTAGGGATTCCAGAAAGGTGACTAGATTATCAAGGTGGGGCAAGATTTTTCTACCTTCCTTCTGCTGTGACTTGATTTTTACTTTTAAAACTCTCTTATGTGTGGTTGGGGCAATGCTTTGTAATTTTTAGAAAGTGTCTTGAGCAAGCTGAATATCACTGACCCCATACCTTTTCAGGCCATACTGAACATTTGTAGGAAAGAATAATGATAGGGTTAACGGTGAGCCTAAGTTGCCCTCCATTCTGCTATTCTCCATTTTGCTGTCTTTCACAAGTTTCGAACTAGAGGTGATGGTCTGCACGCGGAGTATAAAGGTTAAAAGGTAAAGGAGTCCCATAACCTGTAAGGTCGTAGGGGAGCAAGGCGTCAGAGACCTCACTTCTCTAGGGCCAGCATATTGAGGGCGGCGCCCATCTCCTCTCCCTGGCTGCTTTTACCTTCCCTGACCCTAAAGAGGGCAGGTACCCATTTACAGCTGGGGGAACTGGGGGAACTGTACTGAAGCCAAGGCGCGCAAATGGTCACCCATCCAACTGGTAACCATGCTCCACGCTGCTTAACTTGGCTGGGGGAAAGCGAGTGCTCCGACCACTGAGCTATCCCGTCCCCTAACTCGGAGTGCTTCATTCAAAACAATGGTTAGGCCTAGTAATAGCATTCAGTGTGTGCTGCCATGATTTTCCCGCGCATCAGTTCCAAAATTCAGGCCCCTCGTTACGACGTGACACAAAACCTTAGTCCAGATATCCCTGTAAATTTGTGACAAGCCCCTTTTTGTTTTTTGGTTCCTGGATACAGAGGTTCACCAATGATTTTGTGCACATAGGTCGGGAATGTATGACGAGTACGTTCGTGTTTCTGTAACCCATCCAATGCTGACACAAATTACAGGATTTTTAACGTGCATGTTTCATCTTCTGCATGTGTACATACACGAAGGGAATTAGGGCACCGGCAGGTCTTCACTTGAAGCTGACCAAGGAGATGGTAAAAATCCCCTCCCTTAATTCACCTAGCCGCCGCCTAGATTCAAACCCACGACTTCATGGACCATGGAAATGAAGTCGAACGGTCTTCACTTGGCGATACAGCATCATCCATCAGCAAACGACTTGAACCGGGAAAAATTGACAAAACTGCATACACACAGGGACTGGATGAAAAAAAAACACACAAGTGCTTATTCCATTATCCTCGAAATAAAAGAATAAAATAAATAAAGATCGCCATTTTGGCTGAATCCCCTGATGCTGTAGGACTAGGCCCTAGCTTGGCCTAGTGCAGTCATACACAGTGTTCATGACTTGCTACTTTGTGCTGAATTTTTCTTTTACATTCCTTGACTAGAGCAACGAGGTTCACCAATGGTGAGGTTTTTGTGTATACGACCGTTTGCGAACCATTAAGGTAGCAGCATTCCGACTTCATAGAGGATGTCTAAACACATGTGTGCATGCGTTTTCATTTAAAAAAAATTGTCTTCTACTCCTATCAGTACACAAGGGTCTTTTCTTCCAAATGTAGAACTTTTTTGTTGTTGTTCATCGGCTAGATGTTCAGCGTTGGTAAGATTTTGGCGGGTGGGACCGTTTTGCCCACCATGAAGGTAGCCGACTTGGGGGATGTATGTGCTGGGTATGTTTGTTTCCGGAACCCACCGAATGCTGACATGAATTACGGGATCTTCAACAGGCATCGATATGATCTTCGCATCATTTGCGTGCGTGTAACACACACACAGACAGACAGACAGACAGACAGACACACACACACACACACACACACACACACACACACACCACACACTCACACACACACACACACACACACGCGCGCGCGAAGGGAATTAAGGCACTGGCAGGTCTGCTGGACTTGAAGTTGATCTGGGACATCATAAAAAATCCCCACCCTTAATTCACCAGATGTGGCCGGGGATTCGAACCCATGACTTCATGGACCCATGGGAACCTTGGGGTGCAGTCTTAAACTGTTTTGATGACTATACTGCTTTTAGCTAAAACCACTCTTTTCTAGCAGAGGATGATAGCGGATTCACAAACTCAGATGCAGGAGGGCAGTTTTGATCTCTTTCGACTTGATTAACATCGTAGCAGAGTGAGCTTTTCCGACAGTGACGTGCGGGTCCAAATTGTAGTTCCTGCAACCTTCAATGGTTGGGTCAGAGTAATAATATATTTGCGCACAATGACTTAGCACATAATAAATTATGCATGCACGCCTACATGCACTCTCTCTCTCGCTCTTTTCTCCCTTCCTCTCCACTCACTCCCGGGCCCCTCCCCGCTCTCTGTCACACCTGCACACATGCGCGCACACACGCACGCATGCATGCACGTACACACAAGCGCGCGCGCGCGCGCGCGCACACACACACACACACACACCACACACACACACACACACACACACACACACCACACACACACACACACACACACGCGCACGCAACATTTCACTGAGGTGTGAACATTGTATTTGATTGCTTTTATATGTCAATTTCTTTTCCTTTTTTTTTTGTGAGGGCGGGATGGAAAAAAAGTGATATGACCTTAATCTTGGGTTGCCATCAATAAAGATATTTAACTTGACTATACTTGCTTGTAGCAAAGACCACTTATTCTGTATGATATACTTGCAGAAATATGGGCTAATTTTATCCTCTTTGACTGTGTTTGTCATCAGAATACTTCATCACTTGGACCTTCTGTCCACAAATCTGTAAGTGAGACCTCAATGGTTGGTGTATATTGGTTGGGGCTATTAGAGGGTAGGAATGAGGATAAATTAGGATAGAAGATATTCTCGCCGTAGTTTTCAGAATGGGGATATTCTGCTATCCCCAAGTCCCCTTGGTAATAAAATCCGAAAGTAGTTTTCAGAATGGGATATTCGCTATCCCCAAAGTTCTTGGTATATCCACACTTAGTTTTAGAATGGGGATATTCAGCTTTCCCAAATCCTCCAGTATAGTTGACTTAGATTTAGAATGGTATTATTGCTTTCTTCAAGTCATTTGTTGACCTTGATTTTTAGGATGGGGAAATTGTATAAATTATTTTTGGCTATAAGACATTAGTTTTCAGAATGGGGAAAATTCTGATCCCAGATTCTGTTATAGTCTATCTTGATTTCAGATATGGATATTTGTATCCCCAGAGTTTTTCATACATGAACTTATTTCAGAATTGGGGACTTCTGCTACCCAGAGTTCTTCAGTACATTTGATAGTTGGGTTTTCAGGTGGGAAATTTTTGGTAGAGTTCTTAGTATATTCGACTTAGTTTTCAGAATGGGGATATTCTGCTATCCCCAAGTTCTGTATATATCGAAATAGTTTTTCAGAATGGGGATATTCTGCTATCCCCAGATTCTCAGTATATCGACTTAGTTTTCAGAATGGGGATATTTTGCTATCCCCAAGTTCTCAGTATAGTCGATCTTAGATTTTCAGAATGGGGATATTCTGCTATCCCCAGAGTTCTTCAGTATAGTTTGACTTAGTTTTTAGAATGGGGATATTCTGCTATCCCCAGAGTTCTTGTATATACGACATTAGTTTTCAGAATGGGGATATTCTGCTATCCCCAGAGTTCTCAGTTTAGTCGATCTTAGATTTCAGAATGGGGATATTCTGCTATCCCCAGAGTTTCAGTCATTTGAGCTTAGATTTTCAGAATGGGGATATTCTGCTATCCCCAGAGTTCTCTAGTCATTTTGACTTAGTTTTCAGAATGGGATATTCTGCTGTCCCCAGAGTTCTCAGTATATTCGACATTAGTTTTCAGAATGGGGATATTCTGCTATCCCCAGAGTTCTCAGTTAGTCGATCTTAGATTTCAGAATGGGGATATTCTGCTATCCCCAGAGTTCTCAGTATATTCGACATTAGTTTTCAGAATGGGGATATTCTGCTATCCTCAGAGTTCTCAGAACATTTGACGTTAGTATTCAGAATGGGGATATTCTGCTATCCCCAGAGTTCTCAGTATATTCGACATTAGTTTTCAGAATGGGGATATTCTGCTATCCCCAGAGTTCTCAGTTTAGTCGATCTTAGATTTTCAGAATGGGGATATTCTGCTATCCCCAAGTTCTCAGTTATCGACTTAGTTTCAGAATGGGGATATTCTGCTATCCTCAGAGTTCTCAGAACATTTGACGTTAGTATTCAGAATGGGGATATTCTGCTATCCCCAGAGTTCTCAGTATATTCGACATTAGTTTTCAGAACGGGAATATTCTGCTATCCCCAGAGTTCTCAGTTTAGTCGATCTTAGATTTCAGAATGGGGATATTCTGCTATCCCCAGAGTTCTCAGTTAAGTCGATCTTAGATTTCAGAATGGGAATATTCTGCTATCCCCAGAGTTCTCAGTTTAGTCGATCTTAGATTTCAGAATGGGGATATTCTGCTATCCCAAGAGTTCTCAGTTTAGTTGAGCTTAGTTTTGAGAATGGGGATATTCTGCTATCCCCAGAGTTCTCAGTTAAGTCGATCTTAGATTTCAGAATAGGGATATTCTGCTATCCCCAGAGTTCTCAGTTTAGTTGAGCTTAGTTTTTAGAATGGGGATATTTCTCCTATCCCCAGAGTTCTCAGTTTAGCTGAGCTTAGATTTCAGAATGGGGATATTTCTGCTATCCCCAGAGTTCTCAGTTTAGTCGATCTTAGATTTCAGAATGGGGATATTCTGCTATCCCCAGAGTTCTCAGTTTAGTTGAGCTTAGATTTCAGAATGGGGATATTCTGCTATCCCCAGAGTTCTCAGTATAGTCGACATTAGTTTTCAGAATGGGGATATTCTGCTATCCCCAGAGTTCTCAGTTTAGTCGATCTTAGATTTCAGAATGGGGATATTCTGCTATTCCCAAAGTTCTCAGTATATTCGACATTAGTTTTCAGAATGGGGATATTCTGCTATCCCCAGAGTTCTCAGTTTAGTTGATCTTAGATTTCAGAATGGGGATATTCTGCTATCCCCAGAGTCCTCAATTTAGTTGCGCTTAGTTTTCAGAATGGAGATATTCTGCTATCCCCAGAGTTCTAAGTTAAGTCGATCTTAGATTTAAGAATGGGGATATTCTGCTATCCCCAGAGTTCTAAGTTAAGTCGATCTTAGATTTCAGAATGGGGATATTCTGCTATCCTCAGAGTTCTCAGTTAAGTCGATCTTAGATTTCAGAATGGGAATATTCTGCTATCCCAAGAGTTCTCAGTTTAGTTGATCTTAGATTTCAGAATGGGGATATTCTGCTATCCCCAGAATTCTCAGTATATTCGACATTAGTTTTCAGAATGGGGATATTCTGCTATCCTCAGAGTTCTCAGTACATTTGAAGTTAATATTCAGAATGGGGATATTCTGCTATCCCCAGAGTTCTCAGTATATTCGACATTAGTTTTCAGAATGGGGATATTCTGCTATCCCCAGAGTTCTCAGTTTAGTCGATCTTAGATTTCAGAATGGGGATATTCTGCTATCCCCAAAGTTCTCAGTATATTCGACATTAGTTTTCAGAATGGAGATATTCTGCTATCCCCAGAGTTCTAAGTTAAGTCGATCTTAGATTTAAGAATGGGGATATTCTGCTATCCCCAGAGTTCTAAGTTAAGTCGATCTTAGATTTCAGAATGGGGATATTCTGCTATCCTCAGAGTTCTCAGTTAAGTCGATCTTAGATTTCAGAATGGGAATATTCTGCTATCCCAAGAGTTCTCAGTTTAGTTGATCTTAGATTTCAGAATGGGGATATTCTGCTATCCCCAGAATTCTCAGTTTAGTTGATCTTAGATTTCAGGATGGGGATATTCTGCTATCCCCAAAGTTCTCAGTATATTCGACATTACTTTTCAGAATGGGGATATTCTGCTATCCCCAGAGTTCTCAGTTAAGTTTATCTTAGATTTCAGAATGGGGATATTCTGCTATCCCCAGAGTTCTCAGTTAAGTCGATCTTAGATTTCAGAATGGGGATATTCTGCTATCCCCAGAGTTCTCAGTATATTCGACGTTAGTTTTCAGAATGGGGATATTCTGCTATCCCCAGAGTTCTCAGTATATTCGACGTTAGTTTTCAGAATGGGGATATTCTGCTATCCCCAGAGTTCTCAGGTCGATCTTAGTTTTCAGAATGAGGATATTCTGCTATCCCCAGAGTTCTCAGTATATTCGACATTAGTTTTCAGAATGGGGATATTTCTCCAGAGTTCTCAGTGCATTCGACGTTAGTTTTGAGAATGGGGATATTCTGCTGTCCCCAATGTTCTTGGTATAATCGATGGTAGGCTACAGAATGGGGATATTCTGCTATCCCCAAAGTTCTCAGTGTTCACGAAGACTTGGTGACATGTTTCCAGATCATGCGAGTAGCTACAGCACTGGTGATTAGATGGATTTGCAAGAGTGGGTCTTGCCATTGGACTACCATGTCAGTTGCCTTTATCACTGGGCACCACATTTCTGATTGCATCCCTGATCCTTGCTAAAAGATAATAAAATTACACAATAGAAAATAGAAACCAGCCAAAAATGAAAGAATAGCAAATAGAGTTAGAAATGGCCATAAAAGTAGATGCAATAGCTAGTGTATAAAAAGTAGTGTATAAAAAGTAGCCCCCCAAAAGATTTAAACTAAGAGAAAAATTAGATTTAAACTAGGGACAAACAAGTTAGTGCAAGTGATCAAAGCAAAGCAATCTCGGTGCCAGAGATATCCTACAAAGGCTTTGGGACAGTGGTTAGGAAGGACTGGGACTTCATTTTGAGGCAGTGGTTGTGAGGGAGTGCAACTTCATCTTTCAGACATTGGTCATGAGGGAGAGTGATTTCATCTTTGGGACGTTGGTGAGGAGGTAGTGTGACTGTGTCACCTACTGGCATCTTTGGGACGTTGGTTAGGAGGTAGTGTGACTGTGTCCCCTACTGGCATCTTTGGGACGTTGGTGAGGAGGTAGTGTGACTGTGTCACCCACTGGCATCTTTGGGACGTTGGTTAGGAGGTAGTGTGACTGTGTCACCTACTGGCATCTTTGGGACATTGGTTAGGAGGTAGTGTGACTGTGTCACCTACTGGCATCTTTGGGACGTTGGTTAGGAAGTAGTGTGACTGTGTCACCTACTGGCATCTTTGGGACGTTAGTTAGGAGGGGGTGTCTTTGCCAGCCCCTCACATTTTCCAGACATTTCCTTCAGCTTTTTCCTTTCCAGCCTTTATTACATATGGTTCCTAACCTGGTTAGTCATTGTATGGATCACATGGGGCTGTGAATCGTGTGGACCGCATGGGAGTCAACTTATCAAGCTTGATCAAGCAGAAGACAGACAAGCCTGGAGAAAACTGTCGACCAACGCATCGGTCAACAAGGGACTGATGATACGAGACCAGGAAGTGCCACTGAATTCCACCACCATTAGGTGCTGTGACATCACGTCCAACAAAAAAGAAAATCAGGTACCATTCGTTTTGTCATCTTTTTGGCTACCTAAGCTAGAATATCTTTGTACAGTGTATTTGTTGACATGTTTTGTTTTCAACTATGCCTGCCAATTCTGTCTGGGTTGTGTGTCCTTGCTTGTTAGGCTTCGTTGCCTTTTTCTGTCTTGGAGCCTGTTCATTTTGGAAATGCTCCAGTACTGTTTGGTAGAGTCTGCATTTGCATTTGTGTTTTATCTTCTTACTCTTTTCTGCCTGCCTAGGGCAGGGAAGAAAATATCTGATCAAAAGGAGAAAGTAAATCGGTTTTAAAAAACCAACCTCAAACTGCATAATACTTGATGGTTATGTAGCATTAAATTAACCAACTTTAGACTACTTGGCAGTGATGTACTCTGCAGATGTTTTTAAAAAAAAATGTTTACCAAAATACGCTCTGGTGTCGATAAGGCCCTGTGAGCAACAGGCACCAGCAGTGTTGGTCAAGTAATTTATTTAAACACTTAGTGATGCATTTGTAAAGTGTTTGATTGGCAGCTTTGGGGTCCCAGTCTGCTCAACTTTTGGTCCCAGCTCTCCCATTGGGCACATAAGTTTTGCTCTGGGTCAGGGCTGGCTACATTTAGATGCTGGAAAAAAGCTAAATTTATGCAACTTAAGCCAAGGATTTGGACCCACAACCTAACAACCAAGAATCCATTGTGGTACCTTTTATGATATGGTAACTGGTTGATTGATTCATATTTGTCACATGTAGATTTATAGCTAAGTTTTAATATCTGCTGATTATTATTCTATTCTAAAGTTTGGGACTATGCTTCTGTTTAAACAGGTAAAAAAAGAGCCAGAATAATTCAAGTTCAGGGCCATTAGTCACTGAATGATGGAAAGCATCACTTGTACAAAAATCAATACACCAGAACAGCTCCAGTCAAATATAGCACCATCAAAAACTGAATGATGGGAAGCATCGCATGTGCCAAAGTCAATACACCAGAACAGCTCCAGTCAGGTCCAGTGCCATAAAAAACTGAATGGTAGGAAGCATTGCATGTGCCAAAGCCAGTACTCCAGAACAAGCTCAAGTCAGGTCCATTGCCATCGAAAATGAATGATGGGAAACATCACCTGTGCTAAACTGAAAACAACAGAACAGCTCCAGTCAGGTCCAGTGCCATCAAAAAAAGAATGATGGGAAGCATTGCCTGTGTCAAAAACAATACACCAGAACAGCCCCAATCAAAGCCAGCGCCACCAGTCATTGAATGACGGGAAGCATCACCTGTGCTAAAGTCAGTACACCAGAACAGCTCCAGTTAAATCCAGCACTTTAAAAAACGGATTGATGGGAAGCATCACCTGTGCCAAAGCCAATACACCAGAACAGCCCCAGTCAAATCTAGTGCCATCAAAAACTGAGGGGAAGCATCGCCTGTGCTAGAGTCCATACACCATAACAACGCCAGTAAGGTCCAGTGCCATAAAATACTGAATGATGGGAAACATTGCCTGTGCCAAAGTCAACACACCAGAACAGCTGCAGTCAGGTCCAGTGTCTCCAGAAATTGAATGATGGAAAACATCGCCTGTGCCACAGTGAACAAACCAGAACAGCTGCAGTCACATCCAGTGCCGTCAGTCACTGAATGAGGGGAAGCATCACAGCTGTAGGTTCCATAAACCTGCCTGCATGAAGGGGATCAAGACCCAGGTGAGAATACTGCTGATCTCATTTGTAACTAAACCATTTACTTTTTTTTTAATTGACTTGTAACCCTCATCTTTTTTTAAGCATGTTTTACATAATTGTTATGTACATTAATAGTAGATTGATTCATCAACAACAAAACTGCATTCAAATAACTGTTAAACTAAATTATAATGTTATATACTAGTTCCAGATTTCATGTTTGAAAGTTCTGATTTATTCATATTTGAGCTTATGAAGTAAATGGGCATCATGGCACACTATGTAAATAATAATCCTTAATTCAACCTCTTTTAAAGTAACATGGGCAGGTGACTGTCATGTTTGTCAAAGAAAACCAACTGAATTTTCAGTTTTACTGATTGGGACTCCCGTGCTTTCAGGAGCTGTGGGACTGGAACCAAGTGCCATGTGTGCAGTGGCAGCCATCATGAACTGGAGTCAAAAAGAGTGGCATGACCATAATTCGAAGAAAGGTATGAAATCCTTGTCGTATTTGAGCTATGAATGTGGAAGATATCTTCAGAATATTTTATGCCTTTAAGGAGTAAACGTACTTTTCTTTTTCCAGAGTGTTATCAAAATCATCTTAAATCTGAACTAATAGAGAAAAATGTGAACTATGATACTACTTTAATAAATCCTTGCAATTTTTTTCCTCATTGAGATTGGACTGTTTTAGACTGGCTGTCTGTCTTGGTCAATCCGGTCTTTTCAAATTGAAGTCAGATTAGTCAGTCATGGTCAATTCAGACAGCAGTGGGTTTTTAATGAGTAAGTGTAAATTTTTGTTTCAAAGTGTTCTAAAATCATTTTAAATGTGAATTTGTGTTTCAAATGTTCTAAAAGTCATTCACCACAGATTTTAACATCTGCACAAGATGTTCTGCGTGTGTTTGCACACAGGGCCTCTGTTTATGGTCTCATCCAAAGAAACGGGAGGCAGGTTAAATCTGGCTACCCAAAGATTTTATCACATTAGGAAAGTGATTTCTTTTGCACAGTGGTCACTTTGATGTGGCAGTGCCTGGGTTTGGGAAGCTTACAGATTTGTATCCAAAGTTGAACAAAGATGATTTGTTGCACACAACAAAAATAAGAGCACTTTTAATCAATAGAAAGATGAATAACTAAACCATGAGACTTTTTCTGGAATTGTTTGGTTTTTGAATGTTAGTCATTATTTTTTTCTGTTCCTTGGCTAGAGCTCCAAGGTTTACCAGTGGTGAGATGTTTGCACATGTGTGATCGTATTTTTCCTCCGCCATTTAGGTAGCTGCATTCTGACTGAGGGGATGGTGTCTAAACACGACACTGTGTGCATGCATTTAAGATTTTGTCATCCGTTCCTGCTGGCATGAAATGGCCTGCTCTTTGAAAAGTGGAATGGGTTTTTAACATGTGCATAAAATGTGCTGCTTGCATTCGCACATTAATTTTGTGATGATCCACTACATAATAAATCGCATTGCACCATAGGCCAAATTTCAGTTATTGACCTGTTATTCATTTGCAATGAAAAGGCTATCCAATACAAAAAAAGATTGAAAATCAGACAATTCTATACAAAGTTATTACAAATTAAAATAATAAACCTCAGGAAGTGACAAAATGAGAAATTGGTGAGTTTAGCATCAAAATAATTGAAGGTCAGAATGAGGTCTTGAGTACTTTAAACATATTTTTAATGCAAAAGGAAACAAAATTATGCCTTGATACTTCAGTACATGGTAGAAGAATGGTTATGGTTTTATAATCAATCAAAATATCAAAATAAACAACCTGACCTCCACCTGCCTAAAATGGCTCCTAGCGGAAAAGTGGACCAGGTGCAAAGCGACTCATTTCATGGTGGAGCGTCACATTGGGTTTATAGTCTCATCCCAAGGACCTTACATTCAGTTCAATTTTCAACCTGCCACCTTTTTTCTTAGAATCATTATAAAATCCCAATAAAGCCAGAAAACCAGACTTTTTCTTTTTTCATCAATATTGCTGGGTAGTGGTGGTTGTTTCAGTAACATCAGTTGCTTTACAATTAAGACATGGATGATAATATTACCAATAATTTTTAATTGTATGTCATTTTGACCATCCCTATGTGTATAAGTTAAGCAGAAAAATATCACTGTGCAGCTAAAACTGATACTTTTTTTTTATTTGTGGCTGCCCTGTCAAGTTTGTCTTTTGTCAGCATGCCTTTCTTTATGTTTCAGTTTTTTCTTTGCACATACACAGAAACGAACAAAGCTA